>BSBK01007689.1:0-600000 GCA_027943335.1 Chamaecyparis obtusa
ATTTCTTTGTGATATTAAGCATACATTTTAGGGTTAAGTATATATGCTTTAGAGTTAAGTGTATAGGTTGTAGGGTTAAGTGTATAGGGTTGAGGGTTTAGTGTTGAGAAGAGGGGTACTTTCTTATGAATTATGTCATAGAAAAATAAAAGTATTTTATTTATTAAGATAAAAACACACATGTATTGTCTAGTACGAAGAACACTTGTACATAGAACACTTGTACATGTTGTAGACACGCAAAATTGGACAAATGCTTTTAAATTGTAAAAAATCAATAAAATGGCTTAAAATCATCAAAATGCACTAATTCAATAAAAAAGGGATCAAATCAATTAAAAAGGGATATAATTAAATAAAGTTGGACAAAATCAATTAAAGCAAAGGAAAAATCAAAGAATGATGTTAAATAATTAAATCAAAGATTAAAGGCGTGAAAAGCAATACATAATTGATTTTAATCAATTAAGTTGTATAGTTGTTTAAAGCAAAAATCAAAATGAACCTATTACCCTTACATGGCTAAATTTAATTAATTAATTGAATTTAATAATTCCTAATTTCTTTCAACAAAGTTGAGCAACCAATAAGAATTGAGGACAAAAAGACATAAATCACTCAAAAAGGATGAATCTCAATCACTCATTTGAAAGTTTCAATCTCAACCACTCAATCTTGTCCTTTTGTCCAAAGCTTTGAGACAAACCTTTAAATTGTCCCCCCATTTATGAACAAAGAAAAGTATTTGACTCAACCTAAGGTAAATCATGATTACTTCACTCCACCCCCTACCCTTGGGAATTTACTATAAATATGAAGCATTTTGAGAGCAATGGATATCTTAGAAATTCATTTGCAAAGCATTGTTACTATAGGCAATTGAAAGCATTCTAAGAGTATTTTAGAGTAATTTGCATATCTTGTCAATTTGAGCTAGAACTATCATTGTAGAAGCATAGCAACATACATTCTCATTTTAGAAGTGTCACTAGTGGAGATTTGAGCTAAGAGCTTCACTTACCACCTCTTTCTAGATAGCCATGAGATGTTATAGATCTTAGTTTCAATTTTAATTAGATTTGCATTGTATTTACTTTTAATTGTTGCTATTTTGATCTTAATTTCATGAAGGTGATTATATGTTGATGCATAAGGTCAAGCTAATTGCCAAAATTGATCCTCTCAAGTATTTTTTAAGCAAAACTACCTTAATGGGTACGATAGCCAAGTGGGTTATGATATTGAGTGAATTTGACATTGAGTATGTCGATAGAAAGGCAATAAAGGGGCAAGTGATATCATATCACTTCGCTGAAAACCCATGACTTCTACACAAACTATTCAAGTGGAATTTTTGGATTGTGCCATTGTAAACATAGAAGCAAAAACATGGAAGTTATACTTTGATGGCTCCTATACTCAAGGAGGTTCTGGGGCCTACATACTATTGGTCACTCCTCAAGGTTACACCATTCCTAAGTCCTACAAGCTCTTGTTTCCATGCACAAATAATATAGCAGAATATGAGGCACTAGTCATAGGCATCAAAATGGCTTTAGAGTGGAACATCACGGAGCTACAAATTTATGGAGATTCTCAACTCATCATCAATCAAGTCAACAATGAATATAACACTAAAGATGAAAAGTTGATGCCATATAAGACCATGATTGATGGATGGAAGAAGTACTTTTCCTTGATCACTTTTGAGCAGATTCCTAGAGAGAAAAATAGAGCAGCTGACGCCATGGCCACCTTGGCTTCCTTGTTACAAAAACCTGATCAAAATGAGAAGTACAAGTTCTTGGTGGAAGAGTTGGTGAAACCGGCATTCAACCTTCTCGAAACCCAAATTGTTTCCCTATTAAATGGACATGACTCCGCTTGGTACGGCCCTATATATACATATCTCAAAGACCAAGTGCTACCTTTAGACCAAACCTAAGCCCAAAAATGAAACTTCATACGCCAGTCAGCCTGTTACATAATCCTCTAAGAAACATTGTATCATAAGGGTCTCGACAGGATGTTACTTAGGTGTCTAGAGGAGGAAGAGTCTAGATTAGCTTTGCATGAAGTTCACGAAGGCATTTGCGGGTCACACGTCAGCAGATTAAATCTAGCTAAGAAAATCCTTCGCTTAGGGTATTTCTAGAAGACATTAGAAAAAGATGCTTGCCACTTTGTTCGGATATGCAGAAAATGTCAATACCATGGTGACATAATACATGCACCGGCACAGGAATTACACCCATTTGTTACACCTTGGCCTTTCTATCAATGGGGGTTTGATTTAATTAGCGTCATATACCCACCTTCTTCAAATAGTCACAAATATATCATAACAGCAACAGAATATTTCACTAAGTGGGTCAAAGCAATTCCTTTGATCACAGCCACGGGTAAGCAAATTTCCATGTTCATCTTGAACCACATCATTTGTAGATATGGTATTCCTCACGCCATAATAAAAGATAATGGAAAATAGTTTAAAAACAAGGACGTGCATGAACTTTGTGCTACATTTCATATCACTCACCACTCCTCATCAATCTATTCACCTCAGGTAAATGGGCAAGCCAAAGCCACGAATAAGAATATCTTGAAAATCTTGAAGAGGTCGGTCAATAAATCGGGAAGGGAATGGCATGTGCAAATTAATCCAGCATTATGGGCCTATAGAATGAGCATTCAGACACCTACGGGAGCTACACCATTTTCATTAGTCTATGGGGCCAAAGCAGTTCTACCATTAGAGGTTGCAATCTTGTCTCTATGAGTGTCATAACAAGGATTGATCACAGATGAGGACTATAGAGTCGCTAGACTTCAACAATTGGAGTTACTTGAAGAACACCAAACACAAGCTTATGAGCACCTGAAAGTGTATCAAAATAGAATCTCGAGGAACTATAATAAACATATCAAACCAAGAGTCTTTCAGGTAGGAGACTTAGTGTTGCGAGAGAACCCAAAGAATTAGGTTGAAAGAGAGAAGAAAGGCAAATGGGAGGCTAATTGGCTTGGCCCATTCACCATAGTGTCTTCATTTGGCATGGGGACCTATAAGTTATCAAATTGTGAAGGAGAGGAACTCCAAGAACCTATCAATAGTATTCATCTCAAAAGGTTCTACACATGAAGGAGACGAAAGAGTATAAAGAGTATCAAATGAAGAGCATCATATTTATTGCACATAGAAAAAGAGATCTTGAAAAATACCAGAAAATTTGAAAAAAGAAAAATACAAAAAAATTGAAAAAAAGAAAAATACAAAAAAAATTGAAAAAAAGAAAAATACAAAAAAAAATTGAAAAAAGAAAAATACAAAAAAATTTAAAAAAGAAAAAGAGAAAAAAAGAGAAAAAAAAAAAGAAAAAAGTACCTTGGTGAAAACCTAGCAATAGGTGCCTTGGTAGCAAAAAAGAAAAAAATCCAGAAGGTGAAAACTTGGTAAACAAGCACCTTTTGTTCCCTTAAGTTTATCTTTCCTAGTCACATATGTCCATATTACATTTCCAACATCCCATTTGTGCAACTGTCATTGCATCCGTCATTTGTACATAGTCATAATAAAGTCGTTTAGTTGCATTGTTGCATTACCTATTCACCCTAAGTTTGTCGACCGGTCACTTTTATCACTTGGGAGCAGAAGAGGATTGGAAATTTGGTACCAAATGGATTCAATAAGTACTACAATCAGTCACCTCAGAGAGAGATTTATCAGATTTTTAGAAGAATGGAAAATTATTGAACCTTTGATGGATATCATTGTTCAAAAGCCTCAGTATTTGATCCTACAACATGATCCTTGAGCCTTCATTGACTTTATAATTCAGGATTAAAAATTGACAAAACACCTTAAAGATCAGAAGGCTTGGAAATACTTTTTGAAAATCAGGAAACATTGCAAAACACTAGAAATTTTCTTTTTGATAAATCTTTAGGAAATTGAATTTTATCATATCTTTTGAGCTATTCGATGATGTTTCGACTAGATTAGTCATGAGAAAGACGTGACATTTTATTGCCTTTGAGTGATTGTTTTGAGGAAGATTCATCAACTTATGAGAGTTTGTCTAACAACATGGTCATCAAAGAACCATCGAGGACTATCTCATAAGAGGATGGATTGACCTTTTCTTGTTTACGCAAACGGATCCCTTGGCTATTTAGATCTTCTATATCTTAATACCAAAAATCCACTTGCAACATTGAATCCGTTGACACCGGAATTCAGACTCCCATAGTTTGGTCATCCAACTAGTGAGGGTTGTACTTGGTTCAAAAAGGAGGTTACCAAAAAGTGATAAAAAGTGGTATTCATATCATCATGAAGTGGTCAATGATGATTGTACTAGCTTTCCGGTCCCAAAATGCTCAATGATGAAAATTTATCTCCATGGCATTTCTTTGCTAAAAGCTGGTGACACTTAGGTTGCGTTGCATTATCCTGTTAGATTGCATTATCATGTTAGATTAATTGCATTGCTTTATCATGTTAGATTACATTATCATGTTAGATTAATTGCATTTGTTTGTGGTTAATATTCCAAGGGAAAAGGGGGGTACATCAATAATCTTGGTTAGTCAAAACACTAAAGAAATGAGGGATTCCATCAAACATCTTACTCTTAATTAGATCAATCAAACTACAAGAAAATGAGATTATCTTTGGCATTCATGCATAGCATTAATCACTAATCATATCCATATACTAGAAAAAGAGAAAAACATCCATACATCATTTGCATACAAATAGCTAAGGATAAAATTGCATTGCATACATTCACAAAATTCAAAAACAAAAGGGACATTTCCATAGGCATTTCCATAAAACATTTTGCATCCATACATTGAGAAAAGAGAAAACCATGTCATAAATCCATACATCATTGCATCATTTATCTATATCATAAAGTAAGATAACTGCATCCATAGCATAAATCAAAGTAAATGCATAACACATCATATAGCTACATAAAAGATAATCTCATAAACAACTCATCAAGGATAACCAAGGAGTATATCATCATATATCATTAAAAAAGTGTTCATCAACGATCCATCAACTCAGTATATCAAGATACAATGGCATACAAAGGGGTACATCAAATGGTCCGATCAATCAAAAAACATGGCATGTGATACAAGTACATCAACCATGAGTGAATCTATCATCAAATATATCAAGATCCTGTAGCACTAGATCCATATGGACCTCTACGATCCTATGGGGGAGGAGCCTGAGAAGTGCTCGCTCCACTCTATCTTTGCACCATAGTTGACATAAACTATTGCATCAAGGTGGAAACCTAATCTAAATGCCCAACAATAATGGACATATCTATCCTCAGAGACTGAACCTCTCGTACTATAGTACCTATAGTAGGAACATCCTGTGAACCCTATCCATGATCCTATGGCTGTTGATCCTATATAGGCACCTGTTGTGCCAGAACCTGATCCTGTTGTGCTGCATCATCATCCTGCTAAGCCAAGGCTACCCTCTGCAACTGAACCAAAGGATCCAATCCACTAGGAATCTTCTTAGTAGCATCAACATGAGCCTATCTCTCCTGTCTCTGATGTCTATGAGCTCTCTGCTGTCTATCTACTCTAGGCTATCTATCACGTGCATCATCATGACCTCTAGCACAATCTCTATCCCTCGCATGACCATCTCTCACCTATCCTCGATCAATAATAATAGGAGGATCTCTCTGCCCTCCTTGTCTCCTTTGTCTACCACCACCACCTCCATCTCCCCGACCTGGGATAGGCTCTGCTGGATTAGTGAATCGAGTAAACTTGTTACAAGCCCACCAATCAGAAAACTCATGAGACATCCCTACATTAGCTACACTAGAAAGAATCTCCCATCTACAATAAACCATACCAACAATTTGATCTAAGGAAAAATGGTAATCAATGAGAGGACCCCACATAGATCTCTCAGCCTGTGCCCGAGCATATAGTGTTGTACCTTGTGGCATATCCTGTGTCTAACCATACTGTCTAGAAACTCTACCAAAGAAGAAGTGCTCAATAGTGGTAGTAGTATGACCAATCATCTAGTGAGGGGCAAACATATATGGTAACTCATCATCATCCTCCCTCCACAGCTCACAACCCCTATATGGTCTCCATAAAACTTGATCTAGATCATCAATCTATCATCGCTAGAAATCCAAATGACCCAAATGATGTTGTATAACCATCCCAGTGTATAGAAAAGCATAGGTAAAACCTCAAGGTCGAACCCTATCAGAAACAGGCCTAGTGATGGGAAGATGCTCCCATATCCATAATTGAAGAACCACTGCACCAGCTGACAAAGATGCACTCGCTCGATAAACCACCTCATGCAAATCATGATATAACTATGCAAGGACACAGGACTCCCAATCGAAATGTCAAGGATGAGCAAGAAAATCCTCCAATATCCTATCCCATCCGATGGAAAAACCATGACCTCACTAGTCAGGAAGAAGTAAACCACCAATCAATGTGCCAAGTACTGCTGGCAAGGTAGGAAAGGAAGAAAACTGAGGCCAAGTGATCATATCACCATCATCAATAGAATTATCCCCAAACACTCATCGACAGATAGTAGAATCATAGATAGAATCATAATATACTATCTCTCCTCTGCATGGGATCCATATTAATCGATACACGTCCTCAGGCGTGATCGTCATCTCTCCATAAGGCAAATGAAATGTGTTGTGGTCAGAGTGCCATCACTCTACCACTATAGTCAATAAACCATGGTTCAGCTGGAACCATGGAAGATCAAGGAGAAAACTCAAACCACACAATTCAATCATGCCAAACTCAGCATCTGTAAGAGTCTGGCCCAAATCAATGACCCAAGAAGCCACTGTCTAGATGTATAAAGTAGGAAAGTTTTCTTGTTGGCAAAACAAAGGAATCATATCAGTATACCATATCAAGGAATTCTATCAAAAGTATCAAGAAATCACACCAAGTACCATTTGTTTGTTTCTCTATGTCCTGAGAATGAAGCAATAGTATCAAATCATATCGGTTTTCACACTGATTGATTTATCCTATCAATATCCTATCCTCATCGGATTGACACATCACATTCATTGGTAAAACTATCCTGATATCCTAATCCATTTGTTTTGTTGAAAGCAACAGACCTAATCTAATCATTCGACTCGAGCATTGAAAGTCATCAAATTTTTCATCAGACACAATCAAGTACAAGTGTGGAAAAAAGTACAATTTTTTTTTCAAAAGTTTGTAGGTGTGATTTTAATCAGCTTAGGCAACATTCCTCCTAAGTGACAACAAATTTTTTTGAAGTGACATTATTTGGGTGTTAGGTGATACTTTTCATGCTACGCGACACTGAATCATGCTAGGCGACAACAAATGGTGGCCTAAGCGACAATAAAATCACTAGGGTTTCCTAAGCAATAACATATATGAAAAGGGGCATTTTGACCTAGTTGTAGGCATGAGTATCCTATTCCTAGGCGAGGTTAAAATTTTCTCAAGCGGCATTAAACTAAGTGGAAGCATGAGAGAAAAGTGCGGATGCGATAGTTAAAGGGTCTAAGCGACAGTAAAATGATCCTAGGCGTGATTTCATATATTAAACGCAATGATGAAACAATAAATTGCAATAAATGCTAATAAATAAGTAATAAATGCAAATACGAGGTTTGAAATAACTTACAGGAGGTCCATACTCAGGTGGCCTCACATATCTCCAACACCTCTCGAATCGATGCTCTCGAATAGGGACAACCATCTTGAAATTCACCGCAAGATCAGAGCAAAAATCACCAAAGAGAAAAGTAAAAATGAATAGTAAAACAAGGCTTTTCAACCTATTTAAGCTATTTTGACCTAATTTTGGAGGTGAAAATTTGCTTAGACCCATATATTGACATATCAAACTAATAGGGGTATCCTTTAACACATAGCATATCATCAAATTTTTAGAAATGAAAACATATTCAATGAATCAACCATCATCAAATCTTTCAAATCAAGAAATTAATATGTTTTAATTTCTGAGGGAACATCAGGGTATCAAATTGAAGTTGAAATCAAACATCATTGGAATCAATGGGGCATCAAAAAAAATTATATCATCAGAGGCAGCAATCATATCAATATCATATCAAGGGCAGTAATCAATCAGTATCAGAGGCATATTAGTGAATCAACGATCAGGACCTAAAAATGATTAGGACTCAAAAGAATCTTTGAATCAATGTTCTTCGCACATCAATTCAAAGAGGGGCATTTGTAGACATGCAAAATTGGACAAGTGCTTTTAAATTGCAAAAAATCAATAGAATGGCTTAAAATCATCAAAATGCACTAATTCAATCAAAAAGGGATCAAATCAATTAAAAAGGGATATAATTAAATAAAGTTGGACAAATCAATTAAAGAAAAGGAAAAATCAAATAATGATGTTAAATAATTAAATCAAAACTTAAAGGGGTGAAAAGCAATACATAATTGATTTTAATCAATTAAGTTGTATAGTTGTTTAAAGAAAAAATCAAAATGAACCTATTACCCTTATATGGCTAAATTTAATTAATTAATTGAATTTAATAATTCCTAATTTCTTTCAACAAAGTTGAGCAACCAATTAGAATTGAGGACAAAAAGACATAAATCACTCAAAATGGATGAATCTCAATCACTCATTTGAAAGTTTCAATCTCAACCACTCAATCTTGTCCTTTTGTCCAAAGCTTTGAGACAAACTTTTAAATTGTCCCCCCATTTATGAACAAAGCAAAGTATTTGACTCAACCTAAGGTAAATCATGATTACTTCACTCCACCCCCTACCCTTGGGAATTTACTATAAATATGAAGCATTTTGAGAGCAATGGATATCTTAGAAATTCATTTGCAAAACATTGTTACTATAGGCAATTGAAAGCATTCTAAGAGTATTTTAGAGTAATTTGCATTATATCTTGTCAATTTGAGCTAGAACTATCATTGTAGAAGCATAGCAGCATACATTCTCATTTTAGAAGTGTCACTAGTGGAGATTTGAGCTGAGAGCTTCACATACCACCTCTTTCTAGAGAGCCATGAGATGTTATAGATCTTAGTTTCAATTTTAATTAGATTTGCATTGTATTTACTTTTAATTGTTGCTAATTTGATCTTAATTTCATGAAGGTGATTATCATCATCACACACGTGTTTACAATTCAAATAACATGTATATGTTTTTTATAATTCAAACAACACGTATATGTTGTTTATAATTCAATTAACATACATGTGTTATTTGTTTAAAAGCCATGTACATGGTTTTAAGTCAAATTTCATGTACTGTTATCAAAACATGCACACTTAGGTGGCACATTTAGGTTTGGATGATTAAACCTTAGGCTTGTAAGGTGCAACTGCCTCATTTGGATGTATATTTTATCTTCCAATTTAGTCTCTCAACTTCCTTGTCGTAAAGTTTACACATATTAAAAAGTGGGTATTTGTAAAATTGCCACCATAAAATTCACATTTCTTCTGAGCTTGGTAATCGTACATTTTTTATTTATATTTGAAAAATATTGACATATTTATTTTTATTATCAATTTACCAATATTTTTATAGTTCTCATAGATATATTTTTTTAATAATTTTTGGTCTACTTGTCCAAATTTTAAACAAGTTATATATTATTGTTCTACACTTCATTCATTACACAAAACAAATTGCACATTTTTCATTTATTATGGTGCAAGTTCTATGACACGCATGATCAGTGATCTAAATTTTAGGATTCATCCACTTAAAAAATTCATTAAAAAGTAAATTTTTAACAAAAAGGTACACAACCTATAAAAGTTGCGCTTAACTATATTTCTATTGGAATGGGTTTTTCAAAATACTAAGAGCAACTATAAAAAAATTGACTCACAAACTAGACACTACATTATGTTTTGTTAAAAATAGGAACACTTTTGCATTTCGGAAGGATTTGGCCCTCTTGATCTTATCCATTTTCAAAAAAAAAATGGCCATTTAGAAAATAGATTCTAGTGCTACAATTTGTGTTCTTTTGGTATCTTCAAATTTTTAGTACATGAAATTCAAATTACTCCTCTAAGTTTAGGTTTAGATGTAGTTTCAAAAATAAAGTGGCCACCTTTGACCACCCTTTTTTCACCATCTTCATGCACAAACCCCGTTTTTAGTATAGATGACTCCAATTGTGTCATATTCACCATTATAGAGCTTAACAAAATTCTTCTAAAGAACCACATTAATGCTTATATATAGAGTCAAAATGTCAAGAGTTGAATTGTCTTGTTTTATACCATAGGGAAGCCTTAGACATTTGATGAGAGGAGAGATGAATTATATTCACAAAATAACCTTTTTCTCTAGAAAATTATCTTCAAGTTGTTCCATCTAACGATTGTAATACCCCAAAATTGGCACCTTATAATTCTAATCAATTTTGGTGCATTTATTCAATTTCTACATCATCGAATTCCTATTGTACTAGGCAATTATGTCTCCTATTTGACTTTACTTGAATTGGTGTCAAATGCAAAAACCCTAAAATTGCATTAATCATACACTATATTTAATTCCTAAATATTCAACTTTATTGGCTAAATAATCCCTATGATTAATTAATTTAATTCTAAAGTCCTAAGTTCTTCAAATTAGATTAATTCCACCCCCTTTAGCTAATACACATCATGGAATTAAATAATTATTTGGTTATTTGAATGGACATCTCTATTTGGATTTAATTATTCAAATTATTCTAAAGGTCACCCATATGTGGAAATAATTTATTCTTTTAATTAAATAATTCTTCAATATTTGTCTCAACTTCCTCCATGGAAGTGAAGAGTCAAATGTTTCTTTTCAAGAAACTCTTCATCCTCTCTCTGGGTTTTTCTATATTATGAGCTCCTTTTCTTCATTGAGTGGAGGCAATTGTGAGAGTATCTAAACTATAGTCGATTTGTGTCCTAATTTTTCATGCTTTCAAGCTTTGTTATTGCATAATTAGATTGATTTCTCATTCTAGTTTAGTTGCATTCTCATATTAAATTAGTTTTCTTATTTGTTCATAGCTTAGTTCTCATGTTTATTTCAAGCTCTTTAGATTAGAATTCTACTATCTCATTTTCCTTTCAAGTTCTTAAGTTAGTTTGCATAATCATTCTTAGCTCAATTGCAATTCATTTTCTTTCTAGATTTCTTAAAATCCTCCGTCTTAGTTTGGTCTAATGGTTGTTGGCTCTCCAATCTGAGAGTAATTCAAACACCCCAACTAATTAGGAGGCAAGTGGTCGATTCACCATGAATCTACAAATTGGGCAATTCATACTTATTTTCGTAATTCAATTTGTGAGCAATGACTATGTTATATTTATGGCTAGATTAGAGGTCCACGTTCAGCTATAAACATTTTTGCACACACCGTGGGGTGAAAAACTAATTTTTGGCCTCACTCTCAAAAAATTTCTGACAAGAATTTCAAACTCTGTCATACGGTCCGTACAACTGTGTACGAAATCTCGCGTGAGCTTTCTAACTGTGTCGCATGAAGATTTGCTTTCTGGGTACTTTCTCGTGTGTAGGTTTGCTTCTAGTAGCATTTTATCGTGCGCTTCATAGTACTTTCTTGCACACAGTGGTGTACTTCCTTGCCCAAGATCTGGTCTTAGTTTTTAAAAATCTTTCAGTTTTGTGAATTTCCTGCACTATTTTCTAACATTATTACATGTTATTGATTTCTATATCTTTATTTTTTGTCACAGCATAACAGTGGAATATAGGGTGCTTGTCAAAGACATATAAACTTGCTAACCGTTTGCTTGCAGGATAGTTGTTGAAGACATTTAAAATGTTGTGCTTGTTTTATTGCTTTCATCACATAGTATAACTAGGGCCTTGTTAAAATTTCTTAAGGGTCTTGATAGTGAGCTATGGTAATAGGCTCTTCATTACATGGAAGTGATGCCCATGGATGAACCTGAGACCTAGATCTTGCTAGCATGATAGATACCTGGGGAAGCAAGGAAAGGTAGTGAATCTTTGGCACATCTACTTATTAGGGGATTATGCTCTTCTCTCTTTGAGAGAACCAGAAACCCAAAAGCTTGTGGATTGGTTAAGGAGGAGCTAGCTCGGTGATGAATATGTCTTGCGTGTTTTGGTAAGGTGAAGAAGTAGAGAAGTATGCTCTTATCTCTTTGAGATAATCATAAAATCCAACCCTCGAATCCAAGCCAAGTTGTGTCACCTTTAGAGGGCCTGTCGGAAGTTGAACCTCTGGGAATAACCCAAGTGAGTATACACCTATTGTCAGTGATTCCACCTCACTATAATAAAGAAAGCTTTGTTGAGTCTAAAGACTCCAAAGCCATGTCAAATTCCTTCTCTTGATTTTGACTATCATCTTGAGAAGGATTTGTCTGTTGTACTGAGAGGTGCTGCTCCTAGCCCTGCTTGTGGGGGTGTATGACTTTCAAGTGTTGGTGTGGTTGTGAGGCCCTAGCCCTGTATTGGGGGCACTGAAGGTTAGTGTGAATGGAAGCCCACTAAAAAATTTCTTAGTTAGTTGCCTACCCAAATCACCTCCAAAAGGAGACATAATCTTTGCGTAGGGAGGGGGAAGAATCTCTCTCTTAGATTCTCACCATAGGCATGCACCTAGAAGTTTGAAGGTGGTATATGACACTGGCCCCTACTTCAAGGGTAACCTTTGAACATATATTATTGAGTCCTTAGAAACACCAAAAATATAGGCACCCTCTAGGGGGTGACATGACTGTGTGAGGTGAATGCATGTGCATAAGCTGTGAGGCACAAATTTTGTCTTCTCTACCATTTTTTTCATAGGGATAACTATGTGTTTGTTATCGAGTCTTAAACTTATCCATCATGATTAAACAAAGACTCCCATGATTCTGCCAAGTTGCTTTGTCCTTGGTTGAACTATTTGCGACTACTTCTTGTGTCACCATTGCTTGGTCTAAAACTTCGTGCTTGTAAATGATTGCTTGCAACATTCAAACCGAGATTGTTGATTCAATTATCCTCCAAACTATCTAAAAATTGGAAATTTTGTCAGAGAACAGTTCAGGATGTGTCTCAAAATTTGAATTTTTACCTCAAAAAATGTGTCAAACTATCAAACTTTGGTTCTTTCTCATGTGAAATTTCACTTTCCAGGGCACTTCCTTGCATGAGATTTCATTCTTTCACGTGAAGTTCTGCACTTTCTCATGCAAATCTGTACCCTGGTTTCAAAAATAGTGACCTTATTCCCGTTGACTGGTCAACTTATTACCTAATCTAATTTTTATCTGAGGCCTATTTGTCTATTTTCCTATCGTCCACTATCTAAAACTAAGTGTCTCAAGCTGTGAACTGAATGATTTTGCTTAAACTCACAATTGTCTCCCAATTATTTGTCTCATCTTTTTGTCCTTTTGTACCTTGCAACATGATAGTCACATCTCAGTTGTTCTAGCCATTCTCTTGATGATTCGTGTCGGGTGCATCTCACATCTTGGTTGTTCTAGCCTTTATCTCCTTTTCGATATTCCTAGAGCTAGAGTTTTAGCATTATCCCAGGTCCTCTCTCAATACTTAAATTTTCATCTATGACTGTTACGACTAGAAGTGGCAACACTTACCCCATTCGTGGTACTGTACAAGGTAGAGGTAGATCTCATAATCAGGAAACAAGTTGTCCTGAACCTATTGTGCAATCTGAATATTGTGAGGGATCCTCAAGTTCTTTGTTGAGTACTTTAAAAGATAGCTTGTCTCAATCAATACCTCCAGTGTTCCAAGAGTGTTTTAATCTATTGTTTCAAGTGCAACCTGACTTCTCATTTCAAGAACAGGACAACTCATTCTTCCAAAACAACTCATTATTTCATAATCTTGGAAGACCACTTCCTCAGACTAGTCCTATTATTGAATCTATTGATCCCGCTGAAGATATCAACTCATTTGAACTTGTCGACTCTCTTGATCCTATTCACGCACCAAAAGTTACCTTAGCTACACCCTTTCGACATCGTTCATATCATTTTACTGAGTCATCATTTGCTGCACAATCCTACATTGACAAAATGGGAGATCCATTCGACTTCCAACTAGGAAAATACATCCAGACTCATGACCAATCTCAAAACAACTAGCATCATGTTCAATCTTCCAATGACCAACGTCATGCTTAACCTTGAAATGATCAACGTTATGATCAATCCCAAAATAACTAGAATCAGCACCAAGCTCAAAACAAAACTCAAGGTGGTCAACAAGCATATCACTATCATCCTCCTCCTTATGACTAGAGTCAAGATCAAGTCCCAAGCATTTATGAGATTCTTGGCAATGATGGTGATGACAAAATAACTCAAAATGACATAGATGTTGCGAAAGAAAACAAGGGTCTTATCAAGATGATGGAGATCCTCCTTCTAGAAGAGAAGGAAAAATACTTTCTTGAGTTGGCCAAACAAAGGGCCAAGTTACCCCCAGACTATCAAGTTGAGACACTTGTGGCCAAAGAAGAAGAAACTAAGACCGCTAAATTGAAAAAGATGGTCTGAGATATGCAAGACCAGATTAGTCAACTTGTGAAGAATAAGGACAAACCCGCACAACAATTCACAATGGAAAGCATTTGTCCTTTCCCCTTTGATAGGAGTCTTCACATGCCACCTTTTCCCAAAGGTGTAGAGCTGCCTAAATATGACAAATACTTGGGTGCTATTGATCCCCAAGATCACTTGAGAGAGTTTCATGCTCTATCTATGGAATTCATGCATGACCAGACGTACCTCATGCATCTATTTCCTCATAGCTTGGGTGGACCAGCTATGGAGTGTTTTTCTCGATTGCCCATTGGCATTAAGACTTTGATGAGATGGCTAATCTATTTCTCCAACATTACTCACATAATATTCAACATCTGGTCAACATCTGGGATCTTTGCAATTTGAAACAGTGACAAGAGGAACCTTTCCTAACATTTCTCTAGAGGTGAAGACAACTATGTACAAAGTTTCCTCACAAGCTACCAGAGTCTGAAAGGCTCGACATCTTTTTGGACAATCTTGTCCCAAATTTTAGATACCAAGTACAATTGCAAGGTCCCCTGACAGTTGATAGCATGATTAAACAAGTAGTTGGAATAGAGGCATTTATGATCAAGAAAGGGGAATTGGCTTTGAACAAAGACAACAAACAAGGGTCTTCAACCTCGAACAAAGATAAAGGGAAGTTTGTCAACAAGAATAGAGACATTGTGAATGATGGAGTGGTTGACAATGTGACCTTGAAGCCTACCAAATCTATTTTGAATCTTTCAACTAGTATATAGGCAGTCAAAGCTACTGAAAAGGCTACAACTGACACTCAACAACCTTCAAGATTCGTTAGAAACAAACCTTGGGCCTCTCGACCCAAGTGTGAATTCACTTCCTTGGGAGAGCCGCTTGATGTGGTTTATAAGATTCTCGTGCAGAATCAGATACTCGCTCCTTTGGAAAAATGTCCCTATGATCCGCAACCACGACCTCATTGGTGGAACGACAACACATACTATCATTACCACCAAAACAATGGTCATAAAACTTCTACTTGTCTTCAGCTATGTCATAAGATCTAGGATATGATTGATAATGGTGACATTGTTGTGGATGACCATAACAAGAATTCAGACCATCATGCATTTAAAGATTCCTTTCCTTCTCACGAGAAAGGTGAGTCTTCCAAGACTAAGAATACTAATGCCAAAGTCAACTACACGTACACTGCTAATGACAATGTCATCAACATGATTGAACCTATTGAGGTTAAGTATTGTTGCAATGTGATTACTATCAAAGGGAGTGGGGATGCTCCTAATCCTAAGACTTTGTTTGTCTTGCGAGCCCAAGCGTCTCATTCTTCTAAATCTGAATCATCTCAGGATTGTGCAAACATTGTTACTCGCTCTTGTACAAAAATCACCATTAAAGGTCCTGAATCTTCTACATCCGCTCTGAAGCAACCTGCGGATAAAGATGCTATTGGCCCTGCCAATAAGAATTCAAAATCAATCCCTACTCCTAATATAGCTTGTTATAGCATTTTGGATCAGCTACAATGTACCAATGCTTAGATCACTATTTTTGAGCTGTTGCACATCTCACCTGCTCATAGGGAGATTTTAGATAAAGCCCTCACTGAGGTGAATATCCTGAAAGATTTAGATTTAGATCAATTTCAATCTATGGTGGGTCACTTGACCTCACCTCACTACTTGTCCTTTTCTGAAGAATATGACCACTTGTTGAGCCATCCACATAATGCTCCTTTGCACATAGAAGTCACGATAGGTCCCAAGCGTGTCTGTTGCGTGCTTATTGACAATGGTGTTGGCCTCAATATCTATTCTGCTAAGTCGCTCACCCAGCTAGGTAATGATGAGGATTGGATAGATTCTCACAAGAAAATTACTACTAAAGCATATAATGAAGAAGAATGCAAATCCCAAGGTTTATTTGTGCTGCCAATCCAAGTTGGCCCTATTGAGAGGGATGTTACTTTTCAAGTTCTTGATATTCCTCTTACCTACAACATATTATTGGGAAGACCATGGATTCATGAGATGTAGGAGGTCCCATATACATATCACCAATGCATCAAGTTCCCTTTTCATGGAGCAGAAGTGACAGTGCTTGCCAATACCAACTATTCTTGCAATACCCTCACGCAATCTGCAGACAGCTTGGTTCCAACTAATAGAGAGTCTACTAAGTTCTATGATGCTAAACTCAAAGAAATGGAATAGACCCTGAAACTCAAGGATATGGGCATGGGAGGCTATCAAATTAAACTTGTGCTATCGTTAGCAGCTCTAGCTCCATCTCCACATTCTTATGGGAGACCTTCTGAGAATAAAAAATCTTTTGCTAGCTCTCCCCAGATAATCTATGATGGTGCCTTTGTCAAGGCTACAACACCCCTAGAGGATGAGGAAGAAGAAAGAGCTATCAAAACTTGGCTTTACAAAGGAAAGGAAACATCTGAACAAATCACTCCTACTCATGACTTAGAACAAGAACCCTACATTGAAGCCTTCAAATTCATGAAACGCTTTGGATACAAAGGAAGTGGTCCTATAGGAGTGAAAGACAATGGCTTGATCAAACCAATTAAAGCCACAAGTCATAGGACCAAGGACACTTCTAGTCTTGGTTTAAAGAAAATCTCATTCCATCTAGGGATCAACAAATTCATACCAGAACCAGAATGCCATCCAGAACCTGAGAACACTACTTCAACTGATAAATTAGAGGATGGCTCTGATGAAGATACTTTCCCATATCCAATTCCTCCAGACTTTTCTGCACTCTTTGCAGAACTAGATGAGCCTATTATACCTATCCATCTGGTAGAGACTGATACTAATTCTGATGACACTGCTTCAATGCATCTATTCACATATGACCAATGGAAAGCAACACTAATTGACAATCCCAATTTTTAGGGTGAGCAATACAGACCACCACACTTTCAAAAGTGGTTTGAACAAGATCAACTTCAACAAACCATTAATGCCACAAGGAACGAAGATGAGTCAAATGATACAACCAGTGTTGATGGAATTCCCATATCAAGTGTCACTGACTCACATGAGTATGAGTTTGACTCTCTGTCTGTTGCTACTTTTGATATAGATATAGATGTTCATGTATATGAAAACCTTCTTGAAGTAGGTGAAGGGTCTAGCGTTAGGACAACCGAGTGTGAATCTACTAACGCTGACATACCCTCTACTTTCGACATGAGGTCTTGAGAGGATTCAAACACACATTTGGATGTGATTACTTTAGGTCTCAACTTGCTCATCCATGCTTTCGATGACTATAGTACTATGAATGCACTTGAACCAACCACTACTCTTTCACTCCATCATCCATATCTTATTGACTGGAACTCTCCCTCACTAGCTAGTGAAGTCCTTATGATCCAAAATGATTACACTTTGTCATGTTACCTTAACGCTATCGAACCTGTAACATTTTCCACCAGTGAAAGCAATGTCAAGATGACCGAAGCTGATATCAAGTATCTTAGTCATCAAATTAAAAGAAAAAAGAATAGGAGCTTTGATGGTGAAAACCACATTGTGGCAGTGTCAGAGCCAAAAAAAAGTAAAAATAAAAGATGTATCCAAGGGTGAAAACCTCTCTGAGGTGCCCGAGGGTGAGATACTTGATTCCCTTCTGAGTTATTTTCAAGAGAGATCATCGGTGCTGATTGAGCTGACACAACCAGTGAACTTGGGTACAAAGGTTGCACCTCAGATTATTCATCTAGCACAGTCACTATCTGCAGAGGAAAAATAAGAGTTCACCAACTTCTTTCGAAGCAAGAAAATTAACTTTGCATGGACTTACTCTGATATGCCTGGATTGGGTCCCAATCTAATCAAGCATCATCTATCTATTGCACCAGTCATCAAGCCTATCAAACAAAAGCTTTGGAAGATGCATCCACATGTGGCACTTCTAGTCAAAGCTAAATTAGAAAAACTTCTCAAGGCTGGTTTCATCAGAGCTATTGATTATGCAGAGTGGATCTCTAACATTGTTCCAGTTACAAAACATGACAAGTCTATCCGTGTGTGCACAGACTTCAAAGACCTAAATAAAGCATGTCCTAAAGATGATTTTTCCTTACCTAATATTGACATGATAGTGGATATGATAGTTGGCTACCAAATTTACTCTCTAATGGATGGATTTTCTGGTTATAATCAAATAAAAATTGTACCAGAAGACCAGGAAAAGACCAATTTCACATGTGCTTAGGGAACATTCTGTTGGAATGTCGTGCCCTTTGGGCTAAAAAATAATAGAGCCACATATCAGAGAGCTATTACAACTATCTTTCATGACATGATGCACAAAACCATGGAAGATTATATTGACGACACCTTAGCTAAAATCATGCAACATAAAACACATCTTGTAGATCTAGGTCCCATGCTAGATCGGATGGAACAATTCAGTTTGAGACTCAATCCCAAAAAGTGTGCATTTGGGGTCACTTCTGGTAAACTACTGGGATATATTATTTATGAAAAAGGCATAGAGGTTGATCCAGAAAAGGTTCAAGCTATTATGGACATGCCACCACCAAAGAACATCAGTTAGATGAGAGGACTTCAAGGAAGACTGCAATCTATTCAGCGCTTCATTGCACAATTGGCCAATAAGTCACAACCATTTACCAAGACTCTGCATACAGGTGTGACCTATGAATGGAATGAAGCATGTAATTGGCACCTTCTAATTCATACTCATTTTCATAATTCGATTTGTGAGAAATGACTATGTTGTGTCTATGGTTGGATTAGAGGTCCACATTCAGCTATAAACAAAGATAATATTAATGATGAGCTAGAAATTAATATACATGGTCTTAGGATGATTCAAACTAGAAAAATTCTAGGCTAAAAAATAAGATTTAGACTAAATTGGCTCATGAATGTTGATAAAGGATCTAGATTTTTCTTTAACTATATTAAGAAAAGGAAACCTAAAAATGGATTGAATGAGTCTAGGATGATGGTATAATGCAAAAGAACCTAATGAAATTTTGGAACATTTTGTTTTAATTTTATTTAAAAAGATAGTCTCTTCTTGAGGGAACATAATGAAAGAGAAGCTAGGAAGTATTATAAGACAATTATTCATAATTTTATTTCGAAGCAGAGAGGCTAAGAAATCATATATCTAAAAGATAAATTATTCAATCCATTCAAGTAATGAAGAATGAAAAATCTCTTGATATGGATGGCCTACTTGTATAATTCTACAAAAAGAGCTATAAATAGAATAGTGATGATCTTCTACAATTATTTATTTAGGAAATTAAGATGGTACATTTAATGGCAACATCAAAAGGGGTGTCATAAATATTCTACCAAATGAGGGTGATAAATATGAAATTAAATATTTTAGGTCAATCACTCTCCTCAATGTATCTTACAAAATCTTGGCATTATGGCCCTACAGTTGATTGACATACTCTCCACATTTATACTTGAAATACTCAACATAGTTTTATCAAATAAATATATATCCTTGAGAAATTGATTACAAGTTGGGAAACCATGGCATGGGAAAGAGTATATGAGCAAGAGGTTGGCATGTTTTTCCTTTATTTTTAGAAGGCCTATGATAAATTTGAATATTCTTTTATTATTATGACCCTTGAAGCTTTGGGTTTCCTCCAACCCTTTTTAAAATGATTAAGCCACTCTTCTAAGGTACACCCAAGTCGATGTTAATGGTATCCTCTTTGATGTTAATTCCATTAGAAAAGAATTCCCCTTGGCCTAATTGGTTCTATTTTTCGTTAGTTCTTATATTATATTTTACCTTCTTAGAAACTCAAGTGTGGGGCTAAAAATCCAAGATATTATCCTTCCCAATTAAGATAATCTTCTATGTATGTAATTTTTAGATAACGACATTGAATGAGGAGAACTTATTTGGATTGTGGAAAGATGTGTACTAAGAGGGGAGGGGTGAATTAGTACCCTTTAAAATTTTCAAACTAAATCTTTGTAAACACAAATATCACTAATCTACTGTATCAATTGCATTTAACATACATACAAAACATAATTGAAATGTAAATGCATGAAATATAATCAATAAACCATTCATGAAACTTCATACACATAACTCAAATATTTTGGTATCATAGAAACCCTTGTTAGAAGGTTAAAACTGTGGTGGGGAAGACACCCACAAAGCTTCACTACTACAGTAACAAAGTTGTCGGCTAAGGCTATAAAGATTGTGATCACTTCTCATGATCTTACCCTGCTAGCAGTAACAATGAGATTAGCTAGATCTACCTAGTTAAAGGATTTTAGCAACACAATCAAGTGTGCACTTGGTTAAGAGATTTACAATAGAATTATTAAGTTCACTCTATTAAGAGATTTGAAATTTTCTACAATGGCTAAAGAGTAATAGTAGTATTGATCTGTAAATAGAAACTTAATATTTTGTGATTCATATTTGTAATTTACTTAACTTTTATCACCTTAATGTGATTGATCTCCTCTATGAATACTACTTTGTAGCCTTTTGTTCCTGATAAACTTAATATTCTTTCAATTCTTGTCAATCATAATGTAGTACCCACCCGTAGGATGCTTTTAGATTGCTTTATGTTTCGGTTGTGTGACCGAATTCTTTTAGGTCACTTTCCATGTGATCGATTATTGTTTCATTAATGATGATTATGAATTATTGATATACCATATGTTTATCATTTGTATGCATCGATTAGATGATGATGTTTCATGATGTTAGATTACATGTTTTATATTGATTTTGATGTACTTACCCCATACTTGCATGTGTATGGTGATTATGTGTTTGTATTTGTTTGATGTGTTTGTGTGGTAGAGTACAGAGGCGTAGTTACTTGCATAGTCGAGATCCACACGTTCAATCGTACCCTATCATTGTCTGCTATTTATTGTATGTACATGCTTCATCTTGTGATAACAGGTTTGCAGGTACAGGGCATCGTCTTCCCTGAATTGGCAGGAGTGAGCATGCCCACAAACATTCATCTCAATGGTAAAGAGGGGAGATAATACACATACCCAAAACCCTAACCCAAGCCTAATTGTCCTAGGATTGGACAAGTGTCTCTATGACTACCCTACCCAAATTCACTTGGTTGGTATGAATTCATGGATTCCATTCTTGAGTCTATGCATGTTTTCAGTTTGCTTGATTTATCGTGCTTGATTTTATTGTGCTTGATTCAGTTGATTTATGTTTATTCAGGTGATTTTATATGATTATCGATGTTAGGTGCTTAGTTGAATTTAATGATTTAATTATGTTCCTATGCTTAATTTAGAAAATTATCTAAAGTCAAATATTTGATTTATTGGAATTATTTGATTATGTAATCGTAATTAGGATTATTTATGTTGAGTGCATTATTAAATAATTGAATATTTAAATGCATGCTTTAGGATGTGTTAAATATTTAATTTATTTAATTTGGTTTTAATTATTAACATGTGCTCAAATGGTAAATGTTTAGAATTATGCTTGTTTATATTATTAAATAATTAAATAATTAATTGCATGAATTTGTGATGCAAAGATTATTTAATTTATTTAATCAATGAATTTTATTTATAACATGTGCAATTTGGATAAAGGAGTTTGTTTTAAAAAAGACAACTAGTTTTCAAAAGTCAAGTTGAATTGTGCATTTAAAAGATATTTTAATTAACTAATTGTATTTACTTTCAATTTTGGAATTGGAGTTGGATTCGGAGTTGTCTTATGAGTCATTTTCTGATTTGGAGTTGACTGTGAGTTAGCTTTTGAGTTGTCTTTTGGGATTGCTTGAATTTGGGAGTTGAATTCCTATTAGGAGATTTTGCATTCATTTTTGAGAGAGATAGGTTTTGGAGAAGATTTTTGGGGAGCTTGTGTGTTTGGCTTTTTGGAGATTTGTGGATTGTTGTGGCTGCAAGTTGGTTTGAATTTCTCTGTGCTTTTGGATTGAGCACCTGTTTGCAACATAGTTTTCAGATCTGTAGGTTGGGCTTGAATTTGGAGAGAATTTTGTTCTCAGATCTGCAAGGGTTTTCATTTTCAGTTTCTGGCATTGGATCTAAGGTAGGCATTGAATTTTTTCTGTTATCTCTATTTCTACTTTCATTTGTCTTTCTGTGGTTTTGATAGATCTGGGTATTCAGAAACCCTAGTGTAGTTAATTTTTGTATTTTATTATTACCTCCCATTGTAGTGTTACTCTGGCAAAATTTCATTAAATAATTGTTCATGATTTGCCTATAAGTTGATAAATTAATCTTGTTGTATAGTTTAACTATAGTGTTGGGAGAAAATTAATTCCCTTGAGAAAATAGATCAAATTGCTAAAAAACCTAATCTTGGTACAAAATTTTCAATTCTGGTTAAAATGTGTGTTGGATAGAAAAAAAGTACAGTCATTAAAAAAAAGGTCAATTTGGGTGCAAGATTATTCTAATATGTGTATGAATAATAAATGTATTTTTACTCTTTTAAAAAAGAATAGATTCCTTTGAAACAGAATCTTGAATTTTGTATTTTCTTCCAAAAATAAGAACTTGGGTTTTAAAAATATATATATATATGTTAAACCTGTTAAAAAAAAATATCTATTCAATAAATAAATTTGATATTATTGACAATGCTTTTTGAAAAGTTTTATTTATAATAAAAATTAGTATTAAAGAAAATGATAAAGCAAATTTTAAAAAAATGGCAAGTGCTAAGGAGGGCACGGCAGCCTAAGCCACGCGCAGCCCCATAAAGGGACGGTCACGGCAGGCCTTGGGCACTACCGTGCGTAGTACTCCAGAGGACTGTGGTGACAGTATCAGGGTACTGCCGTGGGGGAAAGAGCCGTGGGCCCCATTAAACTTGACTTTCTTTTAAATGTTATTTTATGTTAGTTAATTTTTATTTTTATATAAATATTGCGGATGTTATTACATATTAATTAAATTTTGTTTATAGTTTATTAAATTTTAAGTTTTATTTAATAATTAATTAATTTGGAATTTTATTGTTAATTGTTTTATTTAATAAAGTTTCAATTATTATTATTATTATTATTATTATTATTATTATTATTATTATTATTATTATTATTATTATTATTATTATTTGTTTTATATGTTAGTTTAAATATTGAATGAAAACTTAGTATATGTTATTGTATTGGGTTTAGCATAATTCATTTGGGTGTAAAATATTTGAGATGGTATACATTGTTTTATAATATTGTTTTATTTTGTATATTTATTCATTCCTAATATGAGATTGTAGATGAAATGATTAACTTCGTATAGTCAAATTAGATTAGGTCTATGTGTTTCTTTCTAGACCTTATTAAATGAGCCTTTATTAATATGTTAATAGTTGTTAAATGCTTATGTATATAATGAAATTGGGTAATTTTTCTATTGAATTCCTAGAACGTCTTTAGGGAATATTATTTTTATTAGTGACTTTAATATGCTGGTTATGTCATGATTCTTTTATCATTATTATTATGTGATCTATGTTCTGTGTGGTTTATGTTCATAATGAAGTTTAAATGACTGTAGTTCCTGTTCAGTTCTTTAAATTGTGAATGTTGGCTTCTTGTTTCTGAACTGCATTCTTGTGCATTATGTGATTTCGGGCATTAGATGGCCTAGGGGAAATAGAGGCAGGGTTTTGTATCAGTTGGATTGTATATCAGTATCATGGTTGATGTGTGTACTTATTCTGATTATCACCTATGCTTCAATCTTATATGCTCTTATTGGATATTATATGTTCTTGGTATCTGTGTAATCATTTGGGTTTCTATGTGTGAAACTGCATATAGGATTATCTGGTTGTATACCTGTTGATGTTTATGTGATTATGAGCCTAGGGGAGATTGATTAAGTGCATCTTAGGGGAGTGGCTTACAATAGGGGCTGGGACCCAAAGTGATCAACACCTAGGTAACCTATTGTAGGTCATGTAATTAAGTGATAACATAGTAATTAAAACTTTATAGATCATTTAAAAAGATAAGTTAGAATATGGTTATGATTAGAATTCCTCATATCTAAGAGAGAGTATTCTAGTCCCACATGGATCATATTGAGGGTCCGGGGCCCAGAGTGGTCAGTTCCAACATAACTCAATGCTTGAGGGTCTGGGGTCCAGAGTGACCAGTCCAAGGTAACTCAAGTAGTTAGACATGTGATGACACTCCCATAGCATGTAGCCTAAGTCATCTCCTGAGTTTCTGTTTATGCCTCTGGATTACTGTGTTCCACCTTTCACTTTATTTTTGTAAACCTTGAGTAGAGAGCTTTCAGGATTCCTTGCTCAGTGGTTTTATCCTTGTTTGGTTTTGGTCATCCGATTGGGGTTTGTGGTTATCTCCTCAGCACAGTGGGGTAGACCTTTGTGGTTCTACACGGACGGGTGGTAGTGATTCTTTACCATTTGAGATTCAACGTCTTGGTGCCAGTACTGTTGGTACTTCTGTAGTTGGATGCCCTTATGGTTCTTCATTGATTCTTCATTGTTGGTTTCTTATCTTATCTTAATTTATGTAATCCTATATTAGTGTATCGCATGTGATGCCTAATATGGACTTTGTACTTCTTCATTAGATTTATCATTACATACCCTACAACATGTGTAGTGGATGTCAGTTTATTAGTTATCATGGATGTCTGTGAGGATTGTATTATTGATGTAAGTTGTTATTGTATCATTTATGATATGGAATCTTTTTTCATCTTTCTTTAGTTGTTTCTTTGTTCTTAAGTAATTCTACGTCAAGGAACCCTTGAGTTTTGCAATTTATGTTGGATGTTGTTTCAATGTGATTAAATGGTAATTGCTTCCACATTTTTGTTTATCTTGTTTGTTAACTTTTAAAAAAAAATGTTCACCAAACTTAGTAGCAAGTTATAGGTTAATCTCTCCTGGGTTCCCTGGCGGGGTGTTACACATAACCTTGTCTGATCTTCAGATGTCTTCCACTATGGTGACTACTACATGTGTGATACTTGTCAAAATGACATCCTTACAAATTTATATCAAACTGATCTTGACCTAATTAGGGTTTAGCCTCTATCTTAGAAAATCTAAGATCAACAGTAGAAATGAATAACCTAGATCAACATTACATAGGAATCATCAACAATTTAATTATTACATCCATATTAAATTTTGTATCAATCTTGGTAAACCATTTTGTTAATTGGTGTAAATTGTTTTCCTTGTAGGTTTTGCCACTCCAAACTCCCATGTTGTTTCCTATTTCACTTAGTCTATACAACATTTATCACTTGGTAATTAACTAGTGCTCGGTTCATATAAATGCCCAGTGACTACTGTTCTCGATACTTGGTGATCATCTGGCTTGGTAAGAGTGCTCGGTCAAAGATATATTCGGTTAACTTAATGATCTACCTTGTGTTCTTCTCATTTTATAGGCTCTATTTATTGACCGATTGTCCTATCTTGTCTCCTTTACCGACTATATGGCTGAATGATACTAATGACAACCATTAATTCTCTTTAGGAGTAACATTCTCCCCCTTTGGAATTAGTATAAAAACTTTATGTATATGTACCAACTTCAAATATTTAACTTAATCCAAAAATATGAATCTATATGAACTCCCCCTTTTTCCATTCTCTCGGTGTGAAGTACATACAAGAATAAATATATACATATATTTTCCCTCTTTTTTAAAATCAATGCCAAAAATGTACTCACAACTTGTCAAAAATGTTCTGATGGGTTTTCTTCAATGTGGCCAAGAAATTTTCCCATTCCTCCTTAAGATTCTCAAGAGCAATGTGTTCTAACCTGACTTGTGCATACATATCAAAAATATTTTCTGATACATATATCTCTAGGGTGACAACTAAGTCTTTTTCCTTATTCACATGTCGTTGTAACACCTTGAGGTGTGGAAGTAACTCTGCATGTAGCTCGGTTACTTGATCTCTGATCTTATCTTCTTATTTCCTCAATTCTAATCTTAACCACTGGATTTCTTGAACTTTCGCATAATGCTCATAAAATGCATTTGGCTCAGTTAAAAGCTTAGCACTAACCTTGATATCTTCATCTAGCTTGTTTATCTCTACACTAAGCTTGGTAGTGAAGTGGTCTATAGTGCATAACTTGTGCAAAATTATAATAACTTGCTGAATAATAGTATTAAGCTCAGTTATTACCTCAGATAGATTTTCTTTATTTATTGTCACTTCCTAACTGATTCCTTCTACAAACTTCATTTGTATTTTGGCCTCTTCTCTTTCTTCAATTCATTTCTCTACATCTACATCTAGAGAATTTATGTGGTTAGTTAGAGTAGAAATTTGATCAAGGATGGGAGTTGCCTCATCAACATTGATATTAGAGCTACTTGCATCAAAATTTCTCTAACATCCTCTAAGACATGTTTATGTTTATTTTCTTGTCTTAGTTTTTCATGTTCAGCCTTACTTTTGCACAAGTCTCCTTACCTTCTTAATGCTTCAGGGTCTAAAGTCCTTGGGTCACATGTAGGGATTTCTATGATTTCATCTAATGTGACTGGACTCTTACCATATTTTTCCTTTTTCTTCTTCTCTGGTGTGGGAGTTTTCCCATATGGTCCTAGAGCTTTGGCCTCCAAATTTGACTTTTCTTTCTCGGTAGTTATGCTCTCTCAGCTTCATGTCCTTGGGCTTCTTGTTTGGTGTCTATTGTAGATGTATCTACATTTGTTTGTATCTCAGGTTCTTTTCTTTCTGCATCTTTTTTTTCAGGCTCATTTGTGTCTTTTTTCTCTTCTGCACCATGTGCCTTGGTTGTGTCTTTTTTCTTCTCAAGTATATTATTCTCAGGTTGCCCTTGTGTAGAAATGTAAATTACTTGTACTAATATCAACAAATTATTTGGTATGTCTACTATTGTTGCCTCAGAAGGTTGATCTTCTTCACTATTACTTGTATATATAGTGATGTCTGCATCTTCCTTTGCAACATCATCAGGATCTCCATGTGTAATGTCTTCTATCAAGACTTCATCTGTCCTAGTTGTTACACTACAACATTTGGGGTTGAATTTCGACGCCAATTTGTGACACCACTACAATTTGTGTTTGTTTTTGCAAGTGCCCCTAATGGTGTTGTAATAGTGATGCTATCATTGTAATTGTGACACCCATTTGGTTATAAACAAAAAAAAAGAAAAAGAAAGTGTCATTTGTAATTTGTGAATTCGAAAAGCTACCGCAAAGATGACATTGCAATTTTGTGTGGCGCAAAGAGGGAATTTGAGTTTGGTGTGTGCGAAGAGGCCAACACCATGTGGGAAGAGGCCATTGGCACTTCAGGTAGGCATTCGAGCTTTGTCTTCTCATTAAATCAATTTTAGTGTCATTGTTTGCATCTTAATTAGCATCTGGAATGCTCGATGACCCGCGAGCTTTGAGAGCTAGGGCATCATTGCTATTACCTTCAAGGCATTGTGTGAAGTGTTTGATCTCTCTTTATGTGTTTTTCTATTGATATTCACTATGTGGTACTCCCTATTTATGATCATTTCATGAGGAAATGTCTTGATGGCTCACAGGCTTCAAGCTAGGGCATCATACATAGTTCATGAGCTCACTGTTTAATACTGGCATTGTTTACATCTTATCATTTGGAATGCTTGGTGACCTGCGAGCTTTGAGAGCTAGGGCATTGCTTCTATTACCTTCAAGGCATTGTGTGAAGTGTTTGATCTCTCTTTATTTGTTTTGTTATTGATATTCACTATGTGGTACTCCCTGTTTATGATCATTTCATGAGGAAATGTCTTGATGGCTCATGGGCTGCAAGCTAGGGCATCATACATTGTTCATGAGCTTATTGTTTAATACTAGCATTGTTTACATCTTTTCATTTGGAATGCTTGATGACCTACGAGCTTTGAGAGCTAGGGCATCGTTTCTATTACCTTGAAGGCATTGTGTGAAGTGTTTGATCTCTCTTTATTTGTTTTGCTATTGATATTCACTATTTGGTACTCCCCGTTTATGATCATTTCATGAGGAAATGTCTTGATGGCTCGCGGGCTGCAAGCTAAGGCATCATACATTATTCATGAGCTCACTGTTTAATACTGACATTGTTCATGAGCTCATTGTTTAATATCTGGCATCATGAAAACATACATTAATACACTTACTATTTTGAATTTGAGCTTAGGCATCATCCAATGTTATTTTTGTCATTGCATGCTTGCTGCTGTTGTGCACCATATATTGTTTTATACACTATTTATTTCATTGAGACCATGAGCTTGGCATTTGTAATGTATTTTCTATTATTAGATCAATGCTACCATGTTGTTGAGTCTGTGTATGGCTTGACTATGCACATGCATAATTGTAGATGAGGATCAGTAATATGGTGCCAGGCATTGCTTAGATCCTTTGGATCTAACCCCATCTTTTCCTTCCTTGCAGGTTTTGGATCATACAAGAGCATACTGGATTGAACCCTGGGTCAACACTTCATTACTTCAGGTAATGTCTAGTACCTTCATTATTTATGTTCATCCACTTATGTATGTTTTCATTCATTCATATTCTTCTAAAAGTTGGCTATTAGTGACCATATAGGACCATTCTTGATGTTTTTGGGTCATTTGATGAAAAGTTGTAAATAGGGACATCAATAATAAAATAGGGATATATTAAGATTAATATTGTAAGTAAAAACATTACACAATGGCATTCATATTAAGTACAATATGAATTCACATGCCTTTAATTATTATACACTTTTGAAATTATCACTCATTGGTCATTTGACAATTCAAGATATAAGTATCAGAATATAAACTGTTGCAAAAGGAAGAAACACATATGTATCTATCATTATTTAATACAAAATATAAAAGTATCCCATAGACACACAGTTTCTATTATAACAACCATCCTCTAATCCCATGGTGTACTAGTCTCAAGGTAAGAACAATTTACTTAAGCCATCATATAAGTATCATTCTAAAGTTTAAATAGACATTGACTATGGATATACAACATTGAGCCATAATAAATTACAGAGTTTCACTGCAATTTCTATGGCCACTTACAATCATCCTACTACTTACACTACAATTTCTATGTCCACTTACAATAATAAATTATAGAGTTTCACTACAATTTCTATGTCCACTGCCATTAAAATATATCACTCCTCCTATTATATAGGCATCCTTCTCATTAAGTGTTTCCATTAAAATATATCACTCTTGTTATATAATGTATATGCATACTTGTTTAAAATGCCATACTTGTTGCTTTTAAATGTTATTACCATTTCACTCAAATTTACATGACATTAAAGCCAAGCCCAAAATGTATACATACGTGTAAGTATAGGAGAAGCCGAATTCTGCAACTATTGAAAAAAAAAAAAAACCTATACCAATAGCAGCTTACGAGAAACTATACTTGTGCTTACCACACCATACCTCAACATCATAATTCTTATCATTTTCAAGCTTGAGCAAGGCTTCGTACCATGCACCATCTATAGATTTGTACGCAACACTGATTTAGGCTAGAGGTAAACTACATGTGTCATGTAAACAACATGGTTGAATGCAATCTCTTTTGCATGTTTTCAAGAGTTTTCCCACCAATACGAGCATAAATAACAGATTGAATGTAATCTACAAACACTGGGTGGTATGAAGTCTCGCTGAAGCTTGAAATATATCCACTCCTCATGTTATTGTCAAAATTAAATTCAAATATTTTTCAAAACATTTATTCTTGTAGAATTAAGATATCCTTATCTCAATAATAAAACAATCTTCCATAATAGCTTTTGAATCACATTAACACACACCCATGTTCTGTAGCATAGTTCATTTTAGAAGTGTATGGTTGATGTCCCTATTTTGAAGTGTTTGATCATTTCTATTACCTTCAAGGCATTGTGTGAAGTGTTTGATCTCTCTTTATTTATTTTGTTTTGCATATACCTTCTATGATCAACTTTGATATGCACAGGTGATGAACATTCATATTTTCCTAAGCAGTACTTTGAGCTTTCCTGCAACACATGTACTATTGTGAAAATCATCACAAGTCCATTTGTTGTAGGAAAGCTCACAGTACACATGTCTGGATGACATTGTTTACATCTTAGCATTTGGAATGCTTGATGACCCACAAGCTTTGAGAGCTAGGACATCATTGCTATTACCTTCAAGGCATTGTGTGAAGTGTTTGATCTCTCTTTATTTGTTTTGTTGTTGATATTCACTATGTTGTACTCCTTGTTTATGATCATTTCATGAGGAAATGTCTTGATGGCTCACGGGTTGCAAGCTCGGGCATCATGCATTGTTTGTGAGCTCACTGTGTGAGCAACTCATGTCCTTATTTGATTGGCCATTGCTCTATTTGTTATATTGAGTTTACATCATATATTTAATCTTAATAAATATCTTATAAAACAACATAAAACTAACCCAAAATACTTTGTCTTAATAAAATCTTAATAAAACAATATATTTAGTCTCAATAAAATCTTATAAAACAACATATATTATGTGAAGTGTTTGATGATTGATCTCTCTTTATTTGTTTTTTTGTTGATATTCACTATTTCATACTCCCTATTTGTGATCATTTCATGAGGAAATGTCTTGATGGCTCACGGACTGCAAGCTAGGGCATCATGCATTGTTTGTGAGCTCACTGTTTGAGTAACTCATGTCCCTATTTCATTGGTCGGTGTTCTGTTTGTTATATTGAGTTTACATCATATATTTAGTCTTAATAAATATCTTATAACACAACATAAAACTAACCCAAAATACTTTGTCTTAATAAAATCTTAATAAAATAATATATTTAGTCTCAATAAAATCTTATAAAACAACATATATTATGTGAAGTGTTTGATGATTGATCTCTCTTTATTTGTTTTGTTGTTGATATTCACTAGTTATGTGGTACTCCCCGTTTATGATCATTTCATGAGGAAATGTCTTGATGGCTAATGGGCTGCAAGCTAGGGCATCATACATTGTTCATGAGCTCACTATTTAATACTAGCCTTGTTTACATCTTTTCATTTGGAGTGCTTGATGATCCGTGAGCTTTGAGAGCTAGGGCATCGTTGTTGTTACCTTCAAGGCATTGTGTGAAGTGTTTGATCTCTCTTTATTTGTTTTGTTGTTGATTTTCACTATGTGGTACTCCCCGTTTATGATCATTTCATGAGGAAATGTCTTGATGGTTCGTGGGCTGCAAGCTAGGGCATCATGCATTGTGATGTAGGAGCATCCTGGGTGTATGAGCAATCTTGCATCACCCAAAAATATTTATGTTTTTGTATTTAATAAGGGCTATCTTGTGTAGAGTTGCTATTTATGGAAACTTGCTATTTTTAGTAAGTTGGTCATCGAATCTTGAAATGTTCTGATTTCTTCTTTGGAGGTTCATTTTGGTCATATCAGTCTGCCAATAAAGTTTCATTGACAAATCAAGTCTAGCTTTGTAGATATTGAAGATTTTCGGTATTGGCAATAGGGTACAAAAACTTTGAACTCAATTTTGAAGGCTTTAGAGGCCCCATATGAGGTTGAAAATTTGGGTGATAGGAGCTTGCGCTAGTCAAGGCTGTAGAGCGCTTCATGGCCTTTTCAAAATGGGGTCATAATAGTCAATCGAGTCAATTGGTGATGACTTATGGTCTTCGGAAGTTGGGTCACCTGAAATAGTGAAAAATGATTTTCCTTCAAAATTTCTGTTTGGGTTTCAAAAGTTATTTTGAGCTGACTTTGATGTAATAAATTCTAAAATAAAATAATTCTAAGTTTGGTCAGCCTTGTTGGCTAAAAATTTTGGAACCTTCCCAGGTGGTGGAAAAATTGCCTATATAAGGAAGGTTGTAGTGTTGTCTTAGGCAGTTCAGGACAATTCTGGGTAGTAGATCTGGGTATTGATTTGAGGCTTTGTCCTACATAATATTGTAAGGGAATGCCCATGTGGCTTTGCATATTGTAATTCTAAAAATTTGTAATTCCACATTTGTGGAGATAATAAGAAGCCCATTTTCTGTTCTTGCATATTATTGTTGTTTTTTATGTTTCTGTTATATATTTGTGGTATTAAGGGGAGAACCCTTCATCACATTGTTTATGAGCTCACTACTTGAGCACCGACCAATCAAATAGGGACATGAGGTGCTCAAACAGTGAGCTCATAATGACATAAACAATGTAGGATGCCCTAGAAAAACAACAAAACAAATAAAGAGAGATCAAACACTTCACACAGTATATGTTGTTCTATAAGATTTTATTAAGACTAAATATATTGTTTTATTAAGATTTTTATTAAGACAAAGTATTTTGGGTTAGTTTTATGTTGTTTTATAAGATTTTATTAAGACTAAATATATGATGTAAACTCATAATTATACTTGATATATATATATATATATATATATATATATATATATATATATATATATATATATATATATATATATATATATATATATATATATATATATATATATATATATATATATGTATATGTATATATATATACACTTCAAAGGAGGAATTATGAAATATAGTTGTAGGTAGTTATCCCTTCTATAATGATGGAGTGAAAGGTAATGATCAATGAGGTTGCTGCTATTAGATCATACATTAATACAATTAATGTTTTGAATTTGAGCTCGCGCATCATGCAATGTTATTGTTCTCATTGCATGCTTGTTGCTGTTGTGCACCATATATTGTTTTATACACTATTTATTTCATTGAGACTGTGAGCTTGGCATTTGTAATGTATTTTTTGTTATTGGATCAATGTCACCATGTTGTTGAGGCTATAGATGCATTGAATCACCACTGCCATTCTATTTTGATAGCAGCAATATAACAAACAGACCATCATCCAATCAAATAGGGACATCAATATAGATGATGCATATTTGTGTACCTCTTTGTTTTGATGTAGCTTACTCACTGCATGTAATGGGGCCTCCTTGGGGCTGCCAACCATGTTTTGATGTTATTATCTTTACTTGAAATCACAATAGTGACTCACCAGGTGTTCATGTAGACATAAATGCAGCAATTTACTCTTTGCAACATTCTTTTGAGTGCACATGTCCTGTAGCATGGTTTTTCTTTTAGAAGTGTATGGCTTGACTATGAACATGCATAATTGTAGATGAGGATCAGTAATAGGATGCCATTCATTGCTTAGATATGTTTTATCTAACCCCCATCTCTCTTTTCTTCGCAGGTTTTGGATCACACAGGGGCACACTAGATTCATACTCAGGTCAAATATTCATCACTTCAGGCAATATCTAGCACCCTTATTATTTATGTTCATCCTCTTATGTATGCCTGTACTCTTGCATTTTCTTTTAAAATTTATTTTTCTTGTATAGTATATACAAGTTATTTTTCATATATATACATGTAATCTTTAGATGCAAAAATTTATTTTCCTTTACATGTATCTTTGCATGAAATGAACACAAATTAAACAAGATCATCTAATAATGCAAACTAGGGTACTTGATGTTACATAGACCTTGCTATAACTTTGTCCTAGGCCCTCCTAGAATCAAAGAGGCTAATCTCCTAGCCTTAAGGGTGCTATCCTAGTCCGCTTCTAAGAAGTTTCAAACTTCTCCTTTCTCCATTCAGTCTATGACACCAAGAATATGATAAAGTTCACTATTCTAGGAACCTCTCTATCCCTTCTAAAAAATTTTGTCTGTTGTTTGGACTAAAAAGGCTACTAGGTTTAGTAGGCCTAATTGACCTTTTTCTACTAATAAGTCCAAACTTCTCTAAGCAAAGCATCCAACTAATTATGTATTCGAATACCCTTTTAGGAGGGTTTTAAGATTATGTCAGACTCCTTTTCCCATACTGTCTGTACAGGGCCTACTGAAAATGGGGCTATAAATGAGGGTTTGGTAACTCACTATCTGTAACAGTGAGGGTTTAGTATTTTCCCTTGTATCCACAATCCCCCAAGCTCTCTTTGCATTGGACATGCTTGATCATGCATTTGACCTCCCCTCCACATCATTTGATTAAGGGCCCCTCCTTTGCACAACATATATTACAGGGAGTCTAGACACAAATCCCATAGACCCATACATATTGTACAGTGGGAGAGTGCTCTAGCAGTCCATTATTCAAAGCTCTGTTAGTAGTAACCCGAGACATGCCAAAATAAAGAAAACTATGAAGACTAACTCAAAACTTAAATGAAATGCTAAATAACTATCCTAAGAATTCAAAAACATTAAAAATCATCACATGCAAACATTATAGTTGGATATACAATCCATTTCTTATCTCTATCAACACAAAAATGTATATCTCTATCAAAGGAAAACTAGTTACATAGTCTAACTGCAACCAAAAGTTTTCTCTCCATACTGCTCTCTTCCCTATGCCTCAAATTATGGTTTTCAAAGCTTAAATAGCTCCCTCCTCAGTGTTAGGGCCTATGGATTGGGCTAGCTATCTCTTGAGTTGGTTACATGCTTTTGCAAGAAAAACTATCATGACAACTTTCAAAGTTTTCAAGCAACTTTTGGTGGATAGACAAACCACCTAGACACACCTCAAAAGCACTCAATCCTTAATTGAGTAAGGGTCATAAATGCCATTTTCAAACCTCTAAAACATTAAAGAGGCCATTTGTTCAACTTTAGAACACTGTCCTATGACAGGCAACCTAGCAAAGTTGGCTAAGACTACTGCAACCAGGCTCCAAAAGACACACCAATGACTCAAAAGAAAAAAGAAGAACAAACACTAGCTAGCACACCTAGAGAGACCAAATAGGCTTCTCCCTAACCTAGTGGCTTGGCTAAGGCCACTACAAGCCAAAATTCAGAAACACTAGGTACCAAACAGCCCTACCTAGGTGCCCTCACTAGTACTGTAGTCCTTTTGAATCTTAGGATGACATCTCAATTGGGAAGGCAAACCAAAACTTTTCATAGACCAATAACAACCAAGGCATGTGGGTCCTCTTCTATTGTTAGAATTTGTCAGAAAAGGTATTTGTCAGAATTGTCTTCCTCAAGTGAGAAAAATCTAGGAATGGAAGAAGAAAGTGAGACATTTAGTACGTGTAATTCAATAAGATCGACTCGAGGTCAAAAGATCAGAAAGAAATTCAATAAATGCATGAAATTTTTCCTTGCTCAAGGGGGGTCATGTTCTTATGATGATGAGAGAAAAAGTGACTTTGAGTTGTCGTTTAGGTACAAAGATCTACATAAACAATGGGTCCTCGATGAACTTCCTCCAATAAACACTGATTTTTGTGTTAAAGAGAGGATATATCGCATAGAACTATCTTCATTACATGGTTTGGGCCTATTTTCCATGGATGACATAAAGGTCTCTTATAAAAAAGTTGTCAAATTGATGGAGTATGTTAGACCTTGTTATGATTACAGTAGTTGGATGTAGATTGTTAAATATAAAAAAAGTATGTGTAGGTATGCACTCGCAGAAAATTATATACAACAAAAAGTCAGTGAACAAAGTAAAAAAGTAGCAATATACATTGACAGAAGACCAAAAGCGTCAGGGAATATTGTAGGTTTTATAAATAGTACACAGCTTGTGTCAACTAAGAAGCAACCCAATTGCATATTTGAGGCACGCGAGGGAAATCACGTATTTGTATGTGTGATCAAATCAATACGTGTAGGTGAGGAGTTGCTTATTGATTACAATTTGAATCACGTAGATACAAAAACCCCCATCACTATCATGGACAAGGTGGTACACATTTTGATAATTGTCTATTATTCAACGTAACTTAGAATAAGAACATGTGTTTTAACATGTCTGAATGATTTATTCTAAAATACAGAGCTATAGTATGGATCAATAGCCACACGATACGCACAGCAGTGATAGTTCTCATGGTAATTCTTCCCGATAGGTAAAACTCATTGTTGTTGTACAAATGCACATACAAGAAAAATGTTAATGCGTAGTTTTGTTATGTTAATGTGTATTTTTTGTTGTTCTACTATTTTGGATTGCTTTTAAATAAATGGCTAATAATATTGTTCTCACAAACGAGTGCTGATCAAAGAAAGGGAAAGGAACAAGTAGTCCATGAGGAGCCAAAGAATGAGCATGATCCATTTGATGTTGATTTTTTATCAGAGGTTGATCCTATGGTTGCACTAGAAAGGGTCATTCATGCAATATCAAAAGAGTTAGCTCGAATGGAAAATATTCAACCGCACACTCCTGAAATATAGAGGGCAACAGATATGTTGATTGACCGTGTTTAGAACTATAGAGTAAGTATTACTGTAGTTTTTAATTATAACAAAAGTTCAATAATGATTTTTATAGTATATTATTTTATTTATGTCATTAACTAAAATATGTATGTGTTCTCTTTACAGGGGATGCTAAATAGATTAAAGGGCATTACCTTAGATGCAAATACTTTAGATGGTACATCGCATGTTTTATCCTCCATCTTGTCCATGGTTATCCATATTTTTTAATGTTCTAACAATATTTTTATTCAGCACCTGCTATGGAACCTATGTTGAGTACATCGCCTGGTACGAGGATCAGATCCACAGAGGTAGTTCCACATGAAATGTCGATAAGTACACTTACTATTGGTAAGTAGGCTCCTCTTTTTCTCTCTTATTTATCATGTGTTTATTTTACTTGAACTATATATTCTTTCTTAGGGGGCATTTTGTAATACAGGATTCATTTTATGTAGGAGGCGATGACGTAATTCCTAGATGTACTCATGTTAAATGTATGGGAACAATACAGTGTGAGCAATTGCTCATGAGCAATGAAGATGTACTTCCCTTGAGAGTAGCCCAGCTTCCAGGTACTTTAAAGATTGATCCTTTCTTTTACTATACAATATAATACTCATGACGTAATGCACTAACCCCTTGTGTGGTCCCTTGCAATAACTAATTATAATCTTGTAATTATCTTGCAGAGAATAATCTATTTTATGAAAAACATAATGATGAATGTTTGTGCATTTTCGGGCCGACCATACACACATGGTATCATATTTTGATTTCATTGCAAGATTAGATTTCATTTCATCCCTTTCTTCAAGTATATTAAAAGGTAGCTTCACTTCATTTATGAATCTAACAGTTTTTTTCTTAAAAGGTGGTCAGTACAAGATAAAGGTTTAAAGAATAAACTCATTGACTCTATGACAACACTTTTTGGACCCGAAGCCTTTCATAGACTTAGACTCCTTAACAAAGCGGGCACTGTTTTGAAGTATATTAGGGACAACTACAGGAGCCAAATAGAACACAACCCTTATTACAAGTGGCCTCCCTATATTCCTATTAATGAGTGGGAGGATCTTAAAAAAGATGCACTTGAGAGAAGTGCAAGACATAGTGGACGAGTAGTATCACCCGAGGAAAGAAGGTACGTGATAATGTTAATAATGAAATTATGTACTATTTACTCTTTGTACTTATGTGATCTAACATACTTCAAACATCACATAGGTTGTCTGACACAAAAAAGGCAACAACAACAAGAAAATAAAAGCACGGGCAACACAGGCTTGGCTTGGGTGGATATTCAAAACTTATTGCACAAGTTGTAAGTATTAGTAAATGAAAAATCGTATGCAAATATTTATAATTAAATTGCAATCAGTTTAGTTTTGATGAAATTCACTACAATAAAAATTCATGATACCAATAAAAAATGCAGGCCTTGGAGTTCAAAAAAATGATTACATAAGAGGACAAAAAAATAGGCTACAAACAAGGCTATAAAGTCGTAGCTAAACGATACCGAGCAATGAGTGCACAAGGTTCTTCTACTGGATTTGTTGATCCGGTAAATAAGCCAATTGATTTTAATTTCAAGTTGAAAATGTTACCAATTACCATATTTGATGTTAAGTTCCAACATAAAGTGAATATATTAGTTTTAAGTAAGGAAACACTGATTATATATTTGTTTAAAACTTTAAAGTGAATATATTTATATGTAGTAAACTGAATGATTAAAATTTCTCAGTATTTGTCTTGTATTTATATGTATATATTGTTGATAAATGCACTAATTATTTACATTGGAATGCAGCCTGTCGATATTGATACTGCACTGACTGAGCACGATGGAGGCATCATTTCTAATGTGAATTGTAGTACTCAAGGTATACATTTTCTATTCGAATTTTGATTAATGAATATTTAATACAAGCAAACATGTTAAATTGAATTTGGCATAGTAATAAAAATTTAATTATAATGTGTTGGGATTAATAAAACATTTTGTATTGCAGTTGTAGGGGATGTAGAGGACGTTGTTCCTGATGAGCATGTTGAGGTTCAAGCCGCTAGGAAAGATAATATGGTTGGACAAGGTAAAGAACGCCACGTTTATGTTTTTTAATGTATTGAAATGCTTGTAACAATAATGAATATATTTTTAAATTAACCATAATTATGATAATATGTTTTTAATTGAAGCCTTTTATTTTTTATTACAGAGGACCCGCCTTTGCAAAGGACAGTGAGATCACATACACGGCTAAGAAGAAATGACGCTCTAGACATGGATACGCCTCTACAACAATATAAGGAAGCAGAAAAAAAAAAAGAGAAAGCCAAAAAAAATGATTCTCATTTAAGCAACTTATTTGATAATGACTAATGTTTATTTACACGTGTTTGAGCTTAGTTCCATCTTTAGACACTGAGTTTCCTTTTATACACTATTGTAATGTTGGAGGGGTTTTCGCTAAATTTTAGTGGATTTCATATTCTGGGAGAAATTAGTATTAGAATGTTCAATGGGTTCTTTTCTAAAACATAATACTTAAATCATCATCTTGTCTAGAATGGTTAATCAATTGTTTAAGGTGGATTAGTTGTGATGATGAGACACACCATTTAGATGTTAACTGTGACAGTCTCTTGGTTTCAGGCAATGCAGAAGGATATGCCTAGTTCAATATGCAATCTCATTTCATATACATAAGATATCAAATGGAGTTGAAAAATACAACAGGGTTGCATTTTTTATAGAGGTCTTGTTGAGCATCGGTTTTACACAAAGACAACGGCTAGGAATTTTCCTGAGAAACTTCCCCTCTTGGAAGATTGATGGAATCAATCTCAAGGTTCCTTCTAGCTGGGTCTCAACCGCTTGGATAGCTCAATGGAAGAAAAATGTGAATTTGTTAACAAGGAGGCCTTTGCTAGTTCTTCTCTTAAGGGAAATTGCAAAACAAAATTTAAGATTCCACAATATCTCTTCTTTTTTTATACGAATTTTAGATTGAAGAATAAAACAATGCTTATTTAATTATCCTATTGAAGCAACTTGCAAGGAGGGTTAGGAAATGTAAGGTAAGAAGAGACTTTAATGAAAGTACTAAAAGAAACCTAATGGACATATGCTAGCAATCACACCACCACACAAATTAAATAACCAAGAAGATGAAGAAACCCACACAACAGAGATCAGATCATGTCACAATCTTCAGCTAAATGGATGCAATCATCAACAGAATTGAACAAATGCAGATGTATGATAAGTAAGAACCCATCAAATCACGAAGCCACTCTAGATGTGCACAAACACTCCAGATGTGCGCAAATGTGAGACAAGTTAATCTTTAAGCACCAAAGAATGATCTTCTCAGAGATTCATCACAACACAATAATGCGATACCAGCAAACACCAAATTAAAAGATCACAAACTTGAAATCATTAAACAAACAATGGCTCTTTGAAATAAAGAATGAGCAAATCACACATTCACAAATTTCACATAGATAGTAGACAAGTCACACCATGAATGAAGCACCAATTGTATGTATTGTATTAATGATCAAATCGACCTTCATTACATCATTTTATTACAATTTATAGATCTGCGCTCTTATTTTCACAGCTAGGGTTTCGCTGCAACCAAAACTTGAAAGTAAATCTAAACTAAAGCTTGCACTAAAGAAACTACTTCTAAAGCTTAGCTAAGCTAACCTATCATGGAATTACACCTCATGTATTACAAATATTTGAATAAATCAAGCATCAGACATCTCAAAAATGGAGCTGGAACTTGTGCATGCACTTAATGATCTTCATGTTTGTACCCTTGATCATTGGCTTCGACTGCTCCACGTGGTCCTAACTGAAACAAATCCAAAAATCATGCACAAAAGACCCAAAGAAAGAAGCCCAGATGATTGAAAAGTGATCTCTGAGATAACTCGAGTCAACTTTTGGACGTGCCAAAAAATGCCCAAATCCCGACACTTGGTCCGAAAAACTTAAAACCCAAAATTGACTAAGTACTAAGTCCTTTATCTCCACTATTTCGGACTTGTCTGACCTATCAAATTGGTAGGTGGCCGAAAAATCCTTATGGCCGAAATGGCCGAAAATCCTACACTGCAAAAATGACTAAGTGTCGAAACTGATTTTTTTGTACACAAAAATTGGTAGATCTTGGCCTGGAAGTCCACTAGCTAGAAGGCACTTTTGGATGTGCTTTCTTGAACCTATCCACTATCTCCAGCACCTCATCAAAGTTTGGCATCTTAATCACTTGGAGAATCTCCTTCTTTCTATCTCTAAAACCCATCAACTCCTTAGCAAAAGCCTTTATCTCCTCTTCTCGAGATAGCATTTTCTGGATCTCTTCCTTTTGGTAGAACATCTACTGGAGGTCTTCTTTCAACTTTACCCCTTAGAATATGACTAGGTATTGATTCATGATGTCATTCACTGAATGCATAGTCTTATCATCATCATCATCAAAAAAATCCAAGTCTAATCCCTCAAAGAACTCCTATAGCTCCTTTACAAAAAGCATGCTGTCATCCCTTCTTTTTTTCAATCTTTTGAGAACCTTCTCAAATATGGCCAATGCCACTGCTATCTCTTGGATCCATTCTTCAAAATTATCCAATTTCACCCCTTCATAAATATTCATCACAACCTGGAAGCGTTGCTTCCTTATCATCATTAACTCATCCAATACCTTTTGCCAATTGAGGATGGTTTCTTCTACACCATTTTCTTCACTCATAATCTCCACTAAAGAAGTTATTCCCACCAAAATGCCTCGAAAGGGCCTTAAGATCCTCTTGAGAGATAAGCTAGTGAATTGCTCAAAATCTAGCTTCCATTCAGCATAAGCCTGTACAAAAGAATGTGGAACATCTACGTCTATATCTCCCTTCTTTTCCAAAATTGCCTGTAATGAGGCTTCGGGGTTATTAGGGTTGATTGGACCCAGTGTCTTCAGAATGAATTTCTTCATTGCTTCATTCTTCTCTTCCAAGGCTTTTGTCCTTTCTTCATCTTTACGCATGAAGCGTAGAGCATGCTTCAAGCCCAAAGTAGCCAAGGTTTTGCTACCTTCCCTGGTTGGTTCTCCCGAGTCTACCTCCTCCAACACATAATCATCTGGAGTGATCTCATTTATACCAACATCCATTGTAGGAACAGCCACTTGTGCTTTCCACCTTCCCATCTGGTCTTCTATTACATAGGACATCCTCATTGCTTAGGGAACTGGCGTCATTTGGTGGAAAGCATGCCCTAGTGTGGTGATGTTGACCTCATCATCAGTGTATACCCTAACCCTTGGTTGCACTTCTTTGGTAAACCATGTGGGTTTTGAGAATGCATTCAATGGCTCATAGGGAGAAACCAAAGTAGAAGAGGTTGCCAAGTGTTTTTTCCTTACTTCCTCTTGAGCTTCTTCTTCCCCTCCCATTTCTTGCCCATTCCCAGTGTCTTGTTCAGGTTCTCCCTCATCAGAAGTTTTCTGCTCATCCATCGTCTGCTCTTCAATATCTATTTGTGGCTTATCTTCTTCAATATGTGGTTCTTCTTCTTCCTATGACTCTCCCTTGTCATCCAACTCCCCAGATCCAATACGAATTTCTTCCATTTTCTCTCTGCCAGTGACTTCGACTTCTTTTTCTGGCTCCTGCGAGCTTTGGCGCACTGACTCAACATGAACTTAGGGAGGAATATTGAGTAGGGGAGGCATAGGAGGCATGAGGGGAGTGGTTCAATGGGTTGGTGGAGTTGGAGTTGGGAAGGGTACATAGGATGAAGAAGGTTGCTAGGGAAATGGAGCATTCTATATGGGAGTGGAAAGTGGAGTAGTGGGAGGCTCTTGAAGTGGAATAGTAGGAGGTGTGGAATGATGAGATGGAGGTGGAGGTGGAATAGATGAAACCAATGGTACCTATGTACTTGCTTCTTCCTCTGAGGTGACCCCAATATAAGAGTTCTTCTCAGGTTCTATAGTTCCTCCTTGGTCTTCGGTCATCTCAACATCATTTTGTTCTTGGGGTTCTTGTTGTAGATCCTCTCCTTAACCACCAAAGATACTAGTAAACTGCATTGGAGCTTGCAGCTTAAACTCTTCGAAACCATGCAGCCCTACAAAATTTGTGATGTTAAATTCATCATCACCGAGGGCATCTAGATTTATTAGTTTGCCTTGTGTAGCCCCCTCCACATCCTTAGGATCATCGTCTATTATTCTCCTTTTCTTCAAGAATCCCATAGACTAGGTCCTCCTACTGATGAGAACACCATCTAGCTCATCTTCATCATCCTCTTCCAGGGTATCCATCTGCATAGGCATTGAGCGTTTCTTTCTTTTGTATACATTCCCTTTAGCGACTCCAGATGGCTTGGGTCCTATGATCTTGAATTTTGTTTTCTTTTCTGAGCTTGGAGAATCATGGTCACTTGTTGAAGGTGCCTCTGGTGGTGCAATAGTTCTGGTCATCCTAGTTTCAACTTTCTTGGAATGTGTGGCAAGACCATATGCAGTGGGGCATTCATGTCGATACACAGTTTTTGGCTTCAAAGGAGCAGCCTCTGTGAATTGGGGTTTCAACACCTTTTCTCCCTTCTTCTCTCAAGAGGGTTTATCTGGGAGTTGCTTCATGGAAACCAAATGCATTGGGAAAGGATGAGTAACCCAAACTCTAGTCAACTTGATCACATGCCAAGCTGTAAAATCCATGTTTTCATTCTCATCTCAATCCACTTCCATATTCAAGATGGCCCGTGTGAACACCTTGTCCATGTTGTATATAGAATCCAAAATCTTATCTGAGTCAGCATCTACCACCTTCTATGGAATTCTTAGGCAAGGGCACCTTGTGCCAGCTCCAAGCTCATTCAGAAATAGTCACAGACTCTTACCTCATAATCATCTCCACAATTAGCCCAATGGTCTTCAACATGCGGTTCATGAATGTAGTGTCTTCCCATTATGTGGCTATAGGTACCAATGGGGTCAAAATGTGGCCTCACCATATTGTAGTTTGGCAGTGGGAATTTATCCGATTCTCTAATCAATGGCTTGTAGACCTTCATGTCAGGTACTAAGTGAGGACTGATGGAAATAGGAAAGTCCCAGCAATGTTTCTTCTTGTGCTTGATATGCTCATGAGCATCGGACAACTGCCTTGCTATCTCTAGTAGGACTACCCTATCAGAAGGGTACCTTGTGAGCTTCTTGGGTGCCAAATTGCTTCTTGCCACCCGAATGTATGTGAATGTTCAAAATTGAATATAAAATGCCCCAATGGCCTTCACTTTAGTCGTTGCTTCTATTGATAACCTTTTAGCATAGTCACCCTCAATGGAGCGGATGATTTAAAAAACAAAGGCATCGTTGACTATTCTAAACTCTAGGCTATTGTGTGCAAAGAAATCCTTCCTCACCAATTGAGGGTAAAAAGTGAATGGCCATGTGTTTGGTTCTCCAATATTTCCCAATTTGGTTAATCCTAGATATACTGCCCTGGCAGCTAGTAAGTACAAGACATAGGATGTCATGTAGAAGTTGGGGTCTGTTTTCACTTGAATTAGTTGTTCATCCAACTGGTCACTTAGAATAGCCACCCAATCAAACCTGGCCTGCCTTTCTTTTATTTTCTTGATCAAGAAAACCATCCAAGTTTCCAATTGATGGGACTTACGCAACCCGTATACCTTGCTTATCATTGTTATGGCTACCTGTATATCCTCTTTCATGTAGCCCCTCCTCATGTCAATCCTATCCAATTTATTCTTAGGCAATGGATGCATTAGGTACTCATTGTTGATGATGTTATGAGCCATCTCTACGTCTTTGTTGTAGAACTCCATCCCCTTGTTGACATTGAAATTGAAAAACTTGTCTACCCCTTTGGGCAGATGGAAGACATCTTCAATATTGTTGAGCCTCAGGTCTAGGACCACTTCTCTGAGGCTGTTCTTGACCATGCACTCATCTGTCACATAGTTATTGGCCAGTGTGTTAATCAGTTCTGCCAACTAGATAGAGACTAGGTGTGTTGTCGCATTCACCAGATAGCAGTGGACTAATGAAATGTAGTCCTCTAAGTGGCCCACTAGCTGAACACATTTATTCAGGTACTTGTTCCAACTAACATTCTTGATATATGTATCATTTATCCCTGCATGCAAATCAGTCACCTTGGAGAGTGGATGGTATGCTTTGAACTGATACTTTATTGCCCAAGATGCTAGTACCTTCTCAACCATATCTGTAGAGAGGACGGGATATGAATGAGTAATAGGATAAGAGAAAAGAAAACCCCAAAAATAATGTTAAAATTTCCAAATTCAAATGGGTCAGAAAAGGAATTTCGGCCTTTCGGACCATCGGGGGTGTCGCACCTCCGAAAGGCTGAGAAGGCCAAAATTGCCGAAAGAGGCCTCTCATGCTCAAAAGCTTTCAAAGAAGCAGAGGTCCAAAAACCCTAGAGGCTGAAAAGGCTGACAAACCTGAAAAGGCCGAAAGGCCAAGGAGGGGTTCCTATCTTGACACAATCGGTGATTCAGGGAGTGAAACATTTTTCAGTGTGCGAAAAGGCTGACACAACCGAAAGTGGTGAAAAGGAGTAGGTTTATTTTGACATTTCAGAGGTGCTAAGTGTTTCAGTGTGTGAAAACACCAAAATACCAAAAACAATCTACCACTTAGGAAATTTGTTGATGTGCTAGTTTCTCCAAAAGTTTCAGACCTCGAAGGTCTAAAACTAGGGTTTATAGTCAGACTCAAAAAGCGAGTTCGACAGTGAGTTTGACAACAAACTCACAAAGGGATGTAAGTTGACTACCTTAGTGATCCCTAGGGCCAAAAAAAGGCTGACTCCAAGCAACCTAGACCTAAGGACAAGGCTAAAAAGGCTGAAAAGATGCAACCCTAAACCTAGGACAGAGCGGGAAGGACAAAAGAAAAAATAACACTAAACTAAGACAAAAAAGATGGGAGAAAAGACCACCTACCTAGGAGATGAAAAACTTGATGATGACCAGCGAGGAGACGAGATCCAAGTGATGAACAGGTGACAGGCAGTGAAAAAAAATGGGCAAGAAGTGGAGGAGCGAGTGCAAAGTGAGGGTTTGAAAACCCTCACATGCCTTTTATAGGCTATGCGGGGTCGCTAATGCAAGCACCCTGTGAACTGGCATTTTAGCCTTTTTGGGGGTGCGGACCTTTAAAAGGCCGACAAACCTGAAAGGCTAACTCCTGTGAGAGTCAGACTTTCAATGTTGCGGACCTCCAATAGGTCCAAAAATGGGGAGTAGCTGAAAGGTCCAAGGATGTGCTTCCTGCTCCACCAGACCTTTCACAATTTTGGACCTCTAAAAGTACAAAAGGGCAACAAGGCCGAAAACTAAAAAAAACTAAGGACAAAAAATTGTAAAAGATGACAAAAAGAGAGACAAGGAGAAAGAAAAAGGGGGGCCCCTGAGGCCATAAGGGCCATTAGGGGAGTGTGGTTGTGGGACCACAACAAATAGCCCAAACAAAGAAAGGAAAATGACTTAAACTTCTAGAGCCAGTCTATCTGGAGACAGTCCTGATTCGCAATGAGCTAAGAATGAAGATCTTCAGATTGAATATGTTCCTTATTGTCACCAAGGTTGAGAAAACCATAATGTCTTCATCCAGTGTGTGAGAGCATGAGTTTAGATTTCCTAGGAAACCCTTGTCATGAGCTCCCGTCGATGATCAACCCATCATTGCCAGATCACTACCCATCAATCAAAAGTTGGCCATAAGTCAATTTAACCTTGCTCTATTGCCAAGAAGGCATTGATAGCCCTGATAGAGGTTGTTAAAGTCACCCTTTCCTGACTGCAGATGAGCTTTGGTAGAAGTGCTTAGACTTCATAGGAGGGCTCTTAGACTTGATTTGCTTTAAGCTTTAGACCAACTGCTTCGAGAGAATCTGTTTATCAACAAATTTTATTCAGTGTGAACTGCTTCAATGCTCCTTGTAGCTTTGTAAAAACACCAGCTGTGGCTCTTTCCTCTTTTTTTGTGGAAAACTGGGGCAACGCTTAGACTGTGTTGTCCTGGTTTTGAGCATTTCTTTGTTTATCTCATCTTTATGCATTCCTCCATTTTATTTTCTTTCTCTTTTCTTTTAGTCTACATTTTAGTTAGGGAAGGGTTCTGACTTTCAGGCTTCCTTCATGACTATGGGCATTTCCTGGCGCAAATTAGAATCTTATCTTGAGAAGCTTGTGGCTCAGAATCCCTTTTTGTTTAAATGTGTTCCAGTGTTGAGGATGGTTGATTCTGGTAGACTCCTCAAGGATTCTGAAAAGGAATAACCTTTCCTCTGATCCCTATCCTCAGCTCACTACAAGATGGAACTACTTCCATAGTTTAGACCATGGGAAGCTTTACTCATTTCCTGGGCTACCTGAATGGGCCACTAAAATTGAAAGCACTGACCTTCTACAAACAAGAGACCCAAAGAAAAGAAATGGATGATAAGACTGACCAAAAACTAAAAAAGAACAATATGGTACAAGAACATACAATAAAGTACAAGGGACCACTCAAGACCCAAAATAGTACTTCAGAAACTGGCCATTGACTGGTAACGGGACCAATTCTCCATCAAGAGAACTAATCTGAAAGGTATTCTCTCCCAGGATCTCAGGGATTTGAAATGGGCCTATCCATAGACGTTGGAATTTGGTGTGGCTACCTGGTTTTTCTTTTGCTTTGTCCCACATTAAGACTAGATCAGAAATTCAGAAAGCTTTTACAGTTGCTCTTTTTTCAAACCATCACTTGACAATAGCCTGGTGTTTGGCTACATGTTCCAGGGCCACAGTTCACTTTTCTTCAAGGTTCAAAAAATTCATGAGGTGAATCTACACCCATTCCTCACCCTCGACGTATTGATCCATGAATCTCAAGATTGGTATTTTCAGGTTCATCGGAAAGACAGGCTGCAAACTATACACTAACTAGTAGGGAGAGGTCCCTAGGGCATACTTGACTCTGACACGATCTGTCCATAGAGCATATTTCAATTGGGTGTGCTAGTCTCTAGGATTTTCATCCAACAGACATTTGATTACCATTGTTAGGTTCTTGTTGGTTGACTCTGCAACTCTGTTTCCTTGCGGGTAGTAATTGGATGAGAATTTTAGAATTACCTGGTTCTCAAAGGCCCATTGAATGAGACTTGCAAATGAAAAGTAGGGAGCATTATCGCATACCAAGAAAAAGGGCATGCCAAACCTCGTGATGATAAAATCTTCCAGGAATTTGGTGATCACCTCGGTGGTATAATTTTTCATAACCTGTGCCTCTGTCTAGTGCATACAGTAATTGGTTGTAGTCAAGATGTATCAGTGGCCTACTAAGGATGGGGGATTGATCATTCCCACAAAATCCAGCCCCCATTGGGCAAACAGATGCACTCTGTATACTGATTGTAAGGGCATCGCTGGATGTCTCTCTCGAATGGCACTGGTTTGGAAAACATGGTAGGAGTGCACATGTTCGTGAGTATCTTTGAACAAAGTTGGCCAGTAATAGCTAGATCTTAGTATCTGATGAGCTGTAGCTTTTTCTGATCCATGTCCTATACCATACTTATCTTGAAATTCTATGAGAACTAGTTTCGCTTCTATTCAACCCAAACATCGTAGATATAATCCGTCATAATTGCATTTGTAAAGCTTCTCATTTTTTAGCATGTATGAACTGCTCTTATTCTTAAGTGCTCTCCATTGGGACCCATTCAATCCATCTAGACAACAATTTTTTTGCTAGTAGACTATGTCTTGATACCAAATGTTAGTGACTATTCCTTCATGGGTGTACACCTGGCACACCAAACCTTGTTCTATTTTGGCCATCATCTTGGTAAGGCCTTGACCCCTCACCAATTTCATCAGTTGGATCTCAATGTCAAATTCCTGCAATATTGCCATCCATTTGCCTCTTCGTTTCCCAAGTTCATTTTGCATTAGTAAAGATTTGACCGCTGGATCTGGGATGATAGCAACAACCTTACTCCATAGTATGTAGTGCCTAAATTTCTTGATAGCCTTGACCAAGGTGAAAGATTGTTTATCCAAATTAGGGTATTTGAGTTCTGCATTCTTTAGTGGGAAACTCATGAAAGCAATCATCCTTTTGTCTTCACCTTATTTCTTCTGCATGAGGATTCCTGCACATGAATGTTCTGAAGAAAATAAGTACACTTTAAATGGTAGAAGATAATCAAGACTGACCAAGACTAGAGTGGTGGCAATGGATGTCTTGATTTCTTCAAAGGCCTCTTTAGCAAGAGTGTTCCATTTGATTTTAGCATCCTTCTTCAGCATATCATTTAAGGGATGCACTATCTCTGCAAAACCACTGATGAATTTCCTGACAAAGTTGATTTTCCTGAATAAGGACTTCAATTCCTTCCTACTGTTTGGTGGAACCAATTTGAGGATAGATTCAACCCTTTCAGGGTTAATTGAGATGCATGTCTCAGATATAATGTGTTTGAGAAGTTTTCCTTGAGTCACCCCGAAAACACACTTCTTAGGATTTAAAGAAATCCCATAACGTCGACACCTCTTCAAAACTTTTCACAATTCTTTGATGTGGTCCACCCGGCTCCTGGAGAAAAATATGAGGTCATCCAAGTATATAAAAATGCACATGTTGACCAGACCCTTGAATGCCTCATCCATAGCCCATTGGAAATTAGCTCCTACGTTGATCAGACCAAATGGCATGTGGTGATAGGCAAATGTTCCCCATTTTGTAGTGAAGGCCATTTTTAGGTGGTCTTCTTCCTTCACCATGACCGAGTTTTACCCTGAGTAGCCATCCAGAAAGGACATCATTTGGGAACCGTTGACCACCTATAACACTTCATCTAGTGAAGACAAAAACTTAGTTGTCCTTCTAAGAAGATCTATTTAAATTTCTAAAGTCCATGTAGAGCTAAACCTCTCCACTTTTCTTCCTTATGGGAATTAGATTGGTGACCCAAGTTGAATGTCGGATGGTAAAAATTATCTTGGCATCAAGCAACTTTTGTACTTCCTTTTGAATTACTAGCTCGATCATGGGGTTAACCACTCTTTGCCTCTGGCTGAAAGGTTTAGCATCTGGGTTCAGCGGGATGTTGTGGACTATAATGCTGGGGTCATAGGTTTTCAGATCCTCATAGCACCATGCTATGACATCTTTGTATTCAGTGAGTAGCTTGACCATCTATTTCTTTTCCTCTGGTGTGCCAACTTTTCCTATACGAACCTCCCTGGGTTCGAGTTGTGTGCCCAAGTTGTAGAGCTCGCAATCATCTCCGCTCACTACTAGTGTTTTCCCTCTTTCTCAAGCATGTTCATCTTTATCAAAAATTCTCTCTAGAGCTACCATGCCTTTCAGAATGGAATTTGTTTTCAACTTCAAAATCCCCAAGTCATCGGACTCCTCTGTTTCATCTTCTTCTTCATCAATGCTCTACTTGTCAAAGATCCCCACATTCATAATGAATTCTAGGATCTGTTGATCATCTTGAAATACTTGGAAGTTTTTGATGTTATCGGGGATGGCTAGCATAGCCAAAAGTTCTATGGAGAACTTTTTCAACTTGGACTTCTCTAGTGGTTGCAAGGAACTTGTAGACACCGCCAAAGTGTCAATAATAGTATTCCTTCTCCTTGGGATGCTTCAGATACTTAAAGCTTCAAAATCTTTGACTAAATCCCAGACGTAGTTGTGGTATGAGATCAATCATTTATCCATACAAGAATACTGGCCCTTGATCTGTCGAACAATCAATTGTGAGTCACCTTCTACAACTATTTCTTTTACCTTCTTCTCATACGCGAAGAGGAGACCCCAAACTAGAGCCTCATTCTCGGCAACATTGTTAGTGTAGTGGAATTGCAATCGATAGGTGATGTAATATGAACCCCCATGAGGTTTGATTAATTTGATCCCTACTCCTACTCCTAGCTTACACTTGGAGCCGTCAAAACAATGTTTCTAGACCAAATGATTCTTATTGAGAGACGTCTTAATTTGGGGTTCTGGGATCACTTTTAGTGGAGGTGCCTTGACTTGGGGTTCACTATAAGTTCAGGGTGGTGACAAGGCCTTGGTGTTTGGGGCCTTAAACATCCCTTCATCAGGGCATTCCCTTCTTGAAAGAGGGACCCATTCCATCTTTTGCTTTGCCTGGGCCTCGCGTCAAACTTCATCGCACGGGGGCAGGCAACCATCATCAAAGGAACTCCATTCTTGTATAAAATCCTCAACTGTAGGGATGTCAAGTGGTTCATGAAGGGAGGGCTCATCCTCATTTGAGCCCATTGTTCCATCTCTTGCATGCTGGGGCATGTCAGACATCTGGCTTACTACTTAAACAACCGCCTGCTGACAGTCTTGGCATGTAAATTCTGAATGATTTTTCTGGTGGAGGTGACAATAACCTAGTAACATAAGTATATTTGGGTCAGTGTCTCTACCAAGGTGTCTCATGTTCTTTGTCATGTCGATTACAAATTTCATGAAAACTTCATCTATGATCTGGGCATCTACCAATCCTTGCACCGGACTGCTATCAGAATCTTCTTCCCCTTTGAGGTGGAATGTGAAGGCTTTGTCAAAATGGTACACTCCCAAATCAGCCTGTGAGAACAAAAGTTCATTTGGGGTGTTATACTCAATTATCATCTGTTTGAGTTTAGGTTCTACATCAATCTTAATTTGATTGTTGAGCCCTTTCCATGGCAGCCAAAGTTGAGTAAAATCAGTGGAGAACCAACACCTCAAAGATCGTGTCCATTCCTAGCTTAGTAGCATGCCATAGGTCTCTGGAATGTCCACTACATGGACATCAATGCAATCCTAGATCCTAGGGTAAGCTATCAGTTGAATACATGTGTCCTTCAAAACCCCAATGAATTTGACTTCCATTTTATCAAGTTGGATCACCACACGGTTAGTTGGCTAAGGATTCATTCCTAGCCTCCAACATACTGACAATGTCATCACATTATACAAAGCACCTGAGTTGATTAAGAAATTATGCAAGTTCTTTCAAAATATTTTGAGGCTAAGTAGGAATGGGGGCACTTCTACCCTATCTTTGAACATGGTTGGCATTGCCTCTGCTGCATTTACATTAGATACATCCTTGACCTTATTGTTGGGTGAGGTTGACTTGGAATGATCCAAGGTCTTTAGGAGAGCTTCTCTTTGAGCGAAACAACTTTTTAGCATATCATACATCAACATATTCATTCTAACCTTTTTCAGTTCCTCTACTGCACTGCATCTGTCATTGGCCCAGATTGGGTTTTTTAACACGGCTGGTTGATACAGTGTTGTTTGAACAATAGTGGTATTGGGTCCCCTCAGGGGCATAGGATTATTATTGGCTCTTGGGTTAGGTGGAGTGGGCTGCATACTTGTAGGAATGCCATCCATCAGGGGCTCCCTTCTGCTTCTCAAGTTGTAGGTATTTCGATTTTTGCTTTGGAAGCCATGGACTTCAGAATACTCTGGTTGGCTTTCTTGATTGAATGGGAAGACAAACTCTTCCTCCAAAGTGTTATTGACTGGAGTTCCATCCGAACTTGGATTGTATGACTCAAATACCATGGCACTGAAATGGGCCTGGGAACTCTCAAGATCCCAAGTTTGATTATCAGACTCCCCCCTATACTCGTAATCTGGTTGATGCATGCTGGGACCTTGGGTGTAGCTGGCTTCTAATGAACTAAAGAAATTGGCATTGTTTGCGGGGATACTACCATTGTTCAGACATGTATTCCAAGTCCAATTTTTCCTTTGTTGTCCAAACGGTTTGTCCTGAGAGCCATTCCCATAACCTCCTCCACTATTGTTATTGTTATTGCTATAATTACCATAATTACGATTCTGATTTTGAGAGTAAGTATTCAAGACAGCAGCTAGCTGTGGATAATTTCCTTGATTTGGAGTTGGGTTGAGCTTCATTCATGTGATCTCCCCGATCAATTGGGATAGCATCTTCTTCATGGCATCTAACTCATTTACTAGGGCTTGATCTAGTTCATTTGGGGCAATGACCTTCTATTCACACAAGGCAGCCCTATGTGTATTATACCCTAGGTATGTGATAGCCAACAGTGGGGCAACAACATATGGAGTTGGTACTAGATTGATCCTTGGGGTTTTTTGCATTCGGAGTTGATTGTTTGTTGCAAATGGACCAGTCACAATAACATTCCCCAATGTTGGTGGGATTCCATAACTCCCACCTACTTGTGGGTCCATCTGTTGGGTGAATAGGATAGCTTCATCGCACACTTTCTCCAAAGCGTCAATATCTCTTGGAGGCAGCCTTTTCAAGAATATAGATGTTAGTGGGTCTAGGGTGCGTAAGTACACTTGTATGGCAGCGCCAACTGGCACAGTGTATGGAGCTTCAAGATTTTGGTACATCTTGTGAAAATGGTGATTGAACATAGCGATCAATTCGTTGATGTCTTTTCTCACCGAGATGAATTGGTGATGAAGAGTTGCCGGATCTACATATAATTTGAACTAATTCAGGAACTTTATTTCAAATTCCCCCCAAGTAGTGATGGATCCTTGTGGAAAATTCAAATATGAATTATATGAAAACTCTCCTAGTGTGTAAGGGAAAAGGTGGCACATGACATCTTGATGAGCAATCTCTTTCCGATTGCACAATTCTTTGAATGCACAGACGTGTTCTTACATTGTCCTAGATTCTCCATAGATGAATCATGGGCAGAATTTCTCAAGATTCTTGGGCAGCTGATGGAGCTATCCCTATAAGCTCAGCGGTGAACTTTGGGCATTTGGAAAAAATCCCATCAAGGCCGGTGGTGGAGGAGCAGCAGGCGGGGCAACAATGGTTGGAATTCGAGGAAGATTTGGATGATCCAAAGTATCCTCTCCGTGATTTGTTTTTCTACTGTGAGGTCTATGAAAATCTGTAAGTTCAACAAACTCCCCTTTTTTGGGTGAAGATCTAAGGACTCGTTGAAATCTCTCAGAAGAGAATGATCCAATATTTTGGGGTGTTCCTTTTGAGGGCCCTCCTAGCACCACTTTTTTTAGCGTCATTTTTACACAAAGACAACGGCTAGGAATTTTCCCGAGCAACTTCTCCTCTTGGAAGATTGATGGAATCAATCTCAAGGTTCCTTCTGGCTGGGTCTCAATCGCTTGGATAGCTCAATGGTAGAAAAATGTGAATTTTTTAACAAGGAGGCCTTTGCTAGTTCTTCTCTTAAAGAAAATTGCAAAAAAAACTTTAGCATTCCACAATATCTCTTTTTTTTTAATACGATTTTTAGATTGAAGAATAAAACAAAGTTCATTTAATTATCCTACTGAACCAACTTGCAAGGAGGGTTAGTAAATCTAAGGTAACAAGAGACTTTAATGAAAGTTTTGAAAGAAACCTAATGGACATATGCTAGCAATCACACCACTATGCAAATTAAATAACTAAGAAGATGAAGAAATCCACACAACAGAGATCAAATCATGTCACAATCTTTAGCTAAATGGATGAGATCATCATCAGAATTGAACAAATGCAGATGTATGATAAGTCAAAACTCATCAGATCATGAAGCCACTCCAGATGTGCACACACATGAGACAAGTTAATCTTTAAGCACCAAAGAATGATCTTCTTAGAGATTCATCACAACACAAGAATGTGATACCAGCAAACACCAAATTAAAAGATTGCAGACTTGAAATCATTAAAAAACCAATGGCTCTTTGAAATAAAGAATGAGAAAATCACACATTCACAAATTTCACATAGATAGTAGACAGGTCACACCATGAATGAAGCACCAATTGTATGTATTGTATTAATGATCAAATCAACCTTCATTACATCATTTTATTACAATTTATAGAGTTGGGCTTTTATTTTCACAGCTAAGGTTTCACTGCAACCAAAACTTGAAAGTAAATCTAAACTAAAGCTTGCATTAAAGAAACTACTTCTAAAGCTTAGCTAAGATAACCTAGCATGGAATTAAAACTCATGCATTACAAAGATTTGAATAAATCAAGCATCAAACATCTCAAAAATAGAGCTAGAACTTGTGCATGCATTCGATGATCTTCATGTTTGTACCCTTGATCATTGGCTCCAGCTTCTCCACCTGGTCCTAACTGGAAGAAATCCCAAAATCATGCTCAAATGAACCAAATAAAGAAGCCCAAATGATTGAAAAGTGATCTCTGAGATAACTGGAGTCAACTTTCAGACGTGCCAAAAAATCCCAAATCCCAAAACTTGGTCCGAAAAACCCAAAACCCAAAATTGACTAAGTTCTAAGTCCTTTATCTCCACTATTTCAGACTTTTCAGACCTATCTAACTTGTAGGTGGCCAAAAACTCCTTGTGGCCGAAATGGTCGAAAATCCTGCACTTAAAAAATGACTAAGTATCGAAACTAAATTTTTTGTACACAAAAATTGGCAGATCTTGGACTAGAAGTCCACTAGCTGGAAGGCACTTCAGGATGTGCTTTCTTGAACCTATCCACTATCTCCAGTACCTCATCAAAGTTTGACATCTTAATCCCTTGGAGAATCTCCTTCTGTCTATCTCTGAAACCCATCAACTCCTTAGCAAAATCCTTTATCTCCTCTTCTTGAGATAGCATTTTCTAGATCTCTTCCTTCTGGTAGAACATCTGTTGGAGGTCTTCTTTCAACTTTACCCCTCGAAATATGCTTAGGTACTAATTGATATTGTCATTCACTAAATTCATGGTCTTATCATCAGCATCATCAAACAAATCCAAGTCTAATCCCTCAAACAACTCATGTAGCTCCTTTACAAAAAGCATGATGTCATCCCTTATTTTATTCAATCTTTTGAGAACATTCTCAAATATGGCCAATGGTACTACTATCTCTTGGATCCATTCTTCAAAATTATCCAATTCTACCCCTTCATAAATCTTCATTAGATTCTGGAAGCGTTTCTTCCTTATCATCGTTAACTCATCCAATACCTTTTGCCAATTGAGGATGGTTTCTTCTACACCATTATCTTCACTCATAATCTCCACTAAAGAATTTATTTCTCCCAAAATTCCTTGAAAGGGCCTTAAGATCCTCCTAAGAGATAAGCTAGTGAACTGCTCAAAATCTAGCTTCCATTTAGCACAAGCCTGTACAAAAGAATGTGGAACATCTACATCTATATCCCCCTTCTTTTCCAAAATTGCCTATAATGAGGCTTTAGGGTTATTAGGGTCGATTGGACCCACTGTCTTCAGAATGAATTTCTTCATTGCTTTGATCTACTCTTCTGGGGCTTTTATCCTTTCCTCATCTTTACTCATGAAGCTTAGAGCGTGCTTCAAGCCCAAAGTAGCCAAGGTTTTTCTACCTTCCTTGGTTGGTTCTCCCAAGTCTACATCCTCCAACACATAATCATCTAGAGTGATCTCATTTATACCAACATCCATTGTAGGAATAGCCACCTATGCTTTCCACCTTCTCGTTTGGTCTTATGTTACATAGGACATCCTCCTTGCTTGGGGAACCGGCACCATTTGGTGGAAAGTGTGCCCTAGCATGGTCATGTCAACCTCATCATTAGTGTATACCCTAACCCTTGGCTACACTTCTTTGGTAAACCATGTGGGTTTTGAAAATGCATTCAATGGCTCATAGGGAGCAGCCAAAGTAGAAGAGCTTGCCAAGTGTTCTATCCTTACTTCCTCTTGAGTTTCTTCTTCCCCACCCATTTCTTGCCCATTCCCAGTGTCTTGTTCAAGTTCTCCCTCATCAGCATTCTGATGCTCATCCGTCATCTTCTCTTCAGTATCAGTTTGTGGCTTATCTTCTTCAGTATGTGGTTCTTCTTCCACCTATAACTCTCCCTTGTCATCTAGCTCCCTGGATCCAATATGAATTTCTTCCATTTTCTCTCCGCCAGTGACTGTGACTTCTTTCTTCGGCTCTTGTGAGATTTGGGGCACTGACTCAATGTGAACTTGGGGAGGAATATTGAGCAGGGGAGGTGTAGGAGACACGAGGGGAGTGGTTGAATGGGCTAGTGGAATTGGAGTTGGGAAGGGTACATGGGATGAAGAAGGTTGTTGGGGAAATGAAGCATTCTATATGGGAGTGGAAAGTGGAGTAGTGGGAGGCTCTTGAAGTGGAATAGTAGGAGGCATGGAAGGATGAGGTGGAGGCAGAGGTGGAACAAATGAAACCAATGGTACCTATGTACTTACTTCTTCCTCTGAGGTGAACCCAATAGAAGAGTTCTTTTCAGGTTCTGTAGTTCCTCCTTGGTCTTCAGTCATCTACAAATCATTTTTTCCTTGGGGTTCTTGCTGTATATCCTCTCCTAAACCACCAAAGATATTGGTAAACTACATTAGAGCTTGCAGCTCGGACTCTTTGAAACCATGCAACCCCATGAAATCTATGATGTTAAATTCATCATCACCGAGGGCATCCAGATTTATTGGTTCTCCTTGTGTAGCCCCCTCCACATCCTTAGGATCGTCATCTATTATTCTCCTTTTCTTCAAGAATCTTGCAGATTGGGTCCTCCTACAGAGGGAAACATCATCTAGCTCATCTTCATCATCCTCTTCTAGGGTATCCATCTGCATAGGTGTTGAGCCTTTCTTTCTTTTGTATGCATTCCCTTTAGCGACTCCAGCTGACTTGGGTTCTATGGTCTTGAATTTTGTTTTCTTTGCCGAGCTTGGAGAATCATGGTCACTCGGTGAAGGCACCTCTAGTGGTGCAATACTTCCGGTCATCCTGGTTTCAAATTTCTTGGAATGTGCAGTAGGACCATATGCGATGGGTCATTCATGCCAATACATAGTTTCTGGCTTCAAAGGAGTATCCTCTTTGAATTGGGGTTTCAACACCTTTTCTCCCATCTTCTTCTTCTCTCAAGAGGGTTTATCTTGGAGTTACTTCATGGGAACTAGCTACATTGGGAAAGGATGAGTAACCCAAGCTCTAGTCAACTTGATCACATGTTGAGCTATGAAATCCATGTTGTCATTCTCATCTCGATCCACTTTCACATTCAAGATGACCCTTGTGAACACCTTGTTCATGTTGTATATAGAATCCAAAATCCTTTTTGAGTCGGCGTCTATCGCCTTCTATGGAATTCTTAGGGAAAGGGCACCCTGTGCCATCTCTAGGCTCATCCAGTAATAGTCACAGACTCTTACCTCATAATCATCTACACAATTAGCCCAATGGTCTTCAACATGTAGTTCATCAACATAGTGTCTTCCCATTATGTGGCTATAGGTACCAATGGGGCCAAAATGTGACCTCACCAGATTTTAGGTTGCCAGTGGGAATTCATTCCATTCTCTAATCAATGACTTGCAGACCTTCATGTCAAGTACATAGTGAGGACCGATGGAAATAGGAAAGTCCCAGCAATGTTTCTTCTTGTGCTTGATATGCTCATGAGCATCAGACAACTGCCTTGCTATCTCTAGTAGGACTACCCTATCAGAAGGGTACCTTGGGAGCTTCTTGGGTGCCAAAGTGCTTGCTGCCACTTGAATATATGTGAATGTTTGAAATAGAATATAAAATGCCCCAATGGCCTTCACTTTAGCTGCTACTTCTATTGATAACCTTTTAGCATAGTCACCCTCAATGGAGCAGATGATTCCAAATATGAAGGCATCGTTGACTATTCTAAACTCTGGGCAATTGTGTGCAAAGAAATCCTTCCTCACCAATTGAGGGTGAAAAGTGAATGGCCACGTGTTTGGTTGTCTAATATTTCCCACTTTGGTTAATCCCAGATATACTGCCCTGACAGCTAGTAAGTACATGACATGGGATGTCATGTAGAAGTTGGGGTCTATTTTCACCCAAATCAGTTGTTCATTCAGCTGGTCACTTAGAATAGCCACCCAAACAAACCTGGCCTACCTTTCTTTTATTTTCTGGATCAGGAAAATCATCCAAGGTTCCAATTGATGGGACTTAGGCAACCTGTATACCTTGCTTATCATTGTTATGGCTGCTTGTATATCCTCTTTCATGTAGCCCCTCCTCATGTCAATCCTATCCAATTTATTCTTAGGCAATGGTTACATTAGGTACTCATTGTTGATGATGTTATGAGCCCTCTCTATGTCTTTGTTGTAGAACTCCATCCCCTTATTGACATTGAAATTGAAAAACTTGTCTACCCCTTTGGGCAGATGGAAGACATCTTCAATATTGTCGGGCCTCAGGTCCAAGACCACTTCTTTGAGGCTGTTCTTGACCATGCACTCATCTGTCACATAGTTATTGGCCAGTGTGTTAATCAGTTCCACCGACTGAATAAAGACTGGGTGTGTTGTTGCATTCACCAGGGAGTAGTGGACTAATGAAGTTCAGTCCTCTAAGCGGCCCACTGGCTGAGAACATTTAATCAGGTACTCATTCCAACTAACATTCCTGATATCTGTATCAGTTATCCCTATGTGCAAATCAGTCACCTTGGATGGTGGATGGTATCCTTTGAATTATTACTTCATTGCCGGAGATGCTAGTACCTTCTCGGCCATATCTATAGAGAGGATAGGACATGAATGAGTAACAAGATGAGAGAAAAGAAAACCCAAAAAATAATGTTAAAATTTCCAAATTCAAATGGGTCAGAAAAGGAATTTCGGCCTTTCAAACCATCGAGGGTGTCACACCTCCGAAAGGCCGAGAAGGGTGAAATTGTTGAAAGAGGCCTCTCATTTTCAAAAGCTTTCAGCAAATTGGAGGTCTGAAAACCCCAGAGGCCAAAAAGGCTAACAAACTTGAAAAGGTCGAAAGGTGGAGGAGGGGTTCCTATCTTGACAAAATCGGTGATTCGGGGAGTGAAACATTTTTTTGTGTACGAAAAGGCTGACACGATTGAAATTGTCAAAAATGAGTAGGTCTATTTGAGCATTTTGGAGGTGCTAAGTGTTTTAGTGTGCGACAACACCGAAATGTGAAAAATGATCTAACACTTAGGAAATTTGTTGATGCACTAGTTGCTCCAAAATTTTTGGACCCCGAAGTTCTGAAACTAGGGTTTACAGTCAGACTCAAAAAGTGAGTCTGGTAGTGAGTTTGACCACAAACTCACCAAGGGATGCAAGGTGACTACCTTGGCAATCCCTAGGGCCAAAAAAAGGCTGACTCCAAGCAACCCAGACCTAAGGACAAGGCCAAAAAGATCCAACCGTAAACCTAGGACAAAGCGGGAAGGACGAAAGCAAAAAGAACACTAAACTAAGACAAAAAAGAGGGGAGAAAAGACCACCTACCTAGGAGATGAAAAACTTGACAATGACCAACGAGGAGACGAGATCCAAGCAATGAACAGGCAACATGCGGTGAAAAAAAATAGGCAAGAAGCAGAGGAGCGAGCGCAAAGTGAGGGTTTGAAAACCCTCACATGCCTTTTATAGGCTACATTGGGTTGCTGACACAAGCACCCTGTGAATCAACATTTTGGCCTTTTTGAGGGTGCAGACCTCTAAAAGGCCGACAAACCTGAAAGGCTGACTCCCATGAGAGTCAAACTTTCAATGTTGTCGACCTCCGATAGGTCCAAAAATGGGGAGTAGCTGAAAGGTCCAAGGATGTGCTTCTTGCTCCACTAGACCTTTCAGACTTTTGGACCTTCGAAAGTGTGAAAGGGTGACAAGGTTGAAAAGGCTGAAAACTAAAAAAATTAAGGACAAAAACCTCTAAAAGATGACAAAAAGTGAGACAAGTAGAAAGCAGAAGGGGGGCCCCTGAGGTCATAAGAGCCATTAGGGGAGTGTGGTTGTGGGACCAGAACAAGTCTTTAATTACATATTTTAAGTTATAAACCATCGTGAACATTGTAATTTTGACCTATTAAACAAATGTAAACGTGTTGTGTTTTTTCAACTCCACTTGCTATCCGTGCATATTCTGCTTGTGTTGTACGTGCATTCTTGATTCAAAGCGGGAAAAATCTTATTTTTGATGTGAGGGAGAGAAGCCATACACATAAGTGATGGAGTTGAGGGGAGATGAAGGAATACCAAACATTGAATTTGGAAATTTTCATCAGAGAAATTGTAGTGGAGGTCTGATCAATAGAGAAGATAGTAGTGACCACAGGAGAATGAATAGTGGTTATAGTTGTAGTGGGGAAGATAGTGGAGGCCATCCATGAAGAAACTTGTCGATAGAGATGGTGTACAAGAAAAAAAGGAGAAAAAAATGTAAATGTGTTGGGTCTTCTTAGCTCCACCTGCTATCCATGCATTTTCTACTTGTGTTGCATGCACATTCTCAATTTAGAGTGGGAAAATCTTATTTTCGATGCGAGGGAGAGAAGCCAAACACAAAGAACATGCAAATAAACATGACAGTTGTATCACAACAGCTGAGAAACATAAATGTAGGCATCATGGTCCCAATTGTTTGGAGACACAACATAATTGAATGCTATACCCAAACGATGCAACACAACCATTACTCCTGCAGTTCTAAGCAGACACTGTGGGATCCAAAAACCACAGATAAATTCCTTATCTTTGGTTTTTGGATCCCACAGCGTCCGCATAGAACTGTAGGAGTAGCGGTTGTGTTGCATCATTTGGGTATAGCATTCAATTATGTTGTGTCTCCAAACAATTGGGACCATGATGCCTACATTTATGTTTCTCAGCTGTTGTGTCCCAGGACCCCTTATGACTCTTTATGACCCTTTACAATCCCTAAGAATACATCTTAGAGGTCTTAAAGTGTTGTAAAGGGTCATAAGAGGATCCTAGGAGGGGCCAGATGAGCTTCTACCTTCATGTGGTTGGCCCTATTAAGTAGAGAATGTTAAACTATTATCGAAACAAAGAGAAGCTCAATAATTTAAGATCTCAATCAACATATGACAAATATATATTTCTTTTTAAAAAATAGTGTGAGTCATCGCAATTACGATGGAAACCAAAGAATAATCGATGACAAAACTAAAAGTGACAACTATCTATTGGAAACATCAATCACTTCAAGGAGCAATGATCACTTCAACTCACCTCAATAAGTCTAGACCCAAGATCAAGTCATATCGATCCATCTCAATGCCTACCAAAATCAACAGATCTTTGCCAAGAACCAAGTCGCAAAGAAACACCATAGACCACACTGCGAACCTACTATGAAGATGCATCCAATGTCTCATAAGTCACATCAAATGACCTACTTTCTATAATCCAAGTCTCTCAGCTCAGTTCACCTAGAAGAAGACTTCTCCCAAGTCATCACAGACACCATAGTGATCTACAAATTCAAGTCTCTAGACCCGACTTAATAATCTACGAGCCACTACCAAATCTACTGTAAAGTCATCTCCAAGTGACATAACCAATTCTACAAGAACACCAATCGAATCAACCTCCATCAACAAATATATATATATATATATATATATATATATATATATATATATATATATATATATATATATATATATATATATATATATATATATATATATATATATATATATATATATATATATATATATATATATATATATATATATATATTTATATTTTAAATTTGATTTCCATCGCAATTACGATGGCACTTGACAAGCAATGACAATCTGTCAGAAACGTTAGATGGATAACCATCGTACCAATAGAATTTCCATCAGTAAAAAATCTTCCAATGATAGTTAGGAGTCAGAACCTTATGATGGTTAACCGTTGTAGGTACATCATTTTCATCGATAACTAAATATGTCCGACGGAGATCCGTCGAATGTGGGATGACTACAAGTAGACCCAATAGGTATATTCATTGTGTTGAAACCCCCTTTTGAGATGACTATAGCCATCACATGTACGATGGCTATCATAACCCTCAGTGTTTCCAACTACAAAACTAAGATGTCGGGCAGTGTCACTTATTCGATGGTTTAGTGTGAGAATTTGGACAATCAGTCATCGAAAAAAGGTCTCAAATGTACTAGTGTTACTAATTTCTCAGGAGCATCCCATTTGTCCACTTCAGTATATCCAGTCGGATAGAAATTGTTGACATATGTGTCATTTGGTATCTCAGTGTCAGATATATGAATTGGATCCTTTGTGGCTATGTCAACATTATCAAAGTGGACTCCTTTTCCTTTTCTTTTATCTTTCTTCTCAAGTATTATAACCAGTGCAAGTTTATCTACTTCTGGCCTTGATTCCAAAAAACTTTCCCATAATAGTTTTCTATTCTCATCAACTTCCTTAATTTTTCCTACCAAAATGTTAAGTTCTCTACCTTTCATAAAAAAATTAATTTGAATACTATTTCATCAGCTCATCAATCTCAAAAACTGTAAGAGTAAGCATTGCCAAAATTAAAGAATGTTCCTTCATTTTCTTTTTTGTATGCAAGGCATATGTCCAACTTGTCGATACCTTATCATGAATTTCCTTAGGGATATATTTGATAAACTCAATAGATAATCTCTTAAATTTAATCATCATCTAGATGATAGCCTCTTCAATTTTCTCCTGATCCTCTATACACATATATACATACTGACTCATCTTAGGGTGAGTTAGACTACCTGTCTCCTTTATGTTTTTAGCTAACTCACCAAAAGATTGATTCTTATTAATAACAAATTTAAACTTTGATAATATTCTTCTTCAGAATCTACATCATCTTTTTCTCTTATCAGTCTTCTCCTCTTCTTTGATTTCTCGGTGATGACTTGTGAACCTCTTTACTTCTTCCGATAAGTCTTTGTTGGAGTAGACCTTGTGATTTTTTCTATTCCTTTCTTCAAGGGTGGAGAAATGACCATGGAGGATATTGTCCTCACTCATGTAGGTGTTCCTTCTTGTTTCCTCTTCTATATGTGGCCTTTACTAGTGCACCTTGAATCTCCTTATCTGACTCAGTTTCCTCCTCATTTTCAATGTTCCCAATCAAAAGTTGTTCCTTAGTTTCTTCATCAATCGACTTATCTACTTCTTCTTCATCTTCTCTGAATTGTTTCACCAATGTTTCCATCATGTTTTTAGATTTTCTACTAACCTTTACTCTGACTAGATCTATTTTTATCCTTAATTTTTCTTCTTCATAGGTTCCAAACCTATTAGGTTTAGGATCTTTGGGCTTGACCAGTAGTACCTTAATTGACCTAGAGGTTCAGTCAATATCTAGTTCATAGCCCATTGGTGGTAGCCATGCAGTCCTTGGCTCAACTACCTTGATTAAGGTGGTGTCGATACCCACCAGAAAACATATATCTTCCTTGTGTTTCTCAACTAACTAACCTGGAATCTTGCTTCTTTTGTTCATTCTATCCTTAAACTTTGCAAAGTAATCATCCATGATAGTTACAAAATTATGACCTAGATTTTGGATAAACTCACTTATTTGTATGATACCAGGTCGGTTGACATCCCAGTCTACATAACCAGCAGATGGGAAGTATTTTTGCAAGTAGAAAAATATACAAACTAGTAATGAACCAAACTTAAATGTATTAGTCTTTTCTACCTGAATGGTTCTCATGTTCTCTTCTAGTTATTTCAATAGTAGTTCAACGAGGTCTAACTATAGACCTTTCTAGACAGTTTAATATGTTATATCTACTGCTCTGCATGGTATGTTGTTGGGCCTACTCGATTGAAAATCTTGTAGCCAATGACATAGGCTCCAAACCTTATTTCTGGATCTGTTATGTTGTTAACTCTCATTCCTCTCTCATCCTATTTGGCTCTTGTAAGCTTCTCAATTTCTTCCCTCGGTGCATTCCTTATAACCTTATCCTTATCATTAGTGGGGTAACCGGTAACCACATGAATAATGTCCTTAGATAATTTAACCAGTTTATCCAACCATATTTTACCTTCATGAACGTGGCTAAGTACAACCCTAATCCATTCAGATGTAAACTCCCTCAGGAAATATAGGGCATTAATCAATCCTTTGATTTCTAGGTTTTTGTGTTGTTCCTTGAGCTTTACATTCTCACTCAACTCCTGTAAGTTGATTTTAGTTTAAAATATCTAATTTTACTTATTTTGCAATGGATATAAGAACATATATCCTATGCTAGTTAAACCCTAGGCAATATACTACAAAACGCCCCAGTTTCATCAATTTGTGAAACGATCTCGGGATGCAACTTATATTTAGGTTCCTCATATGTTGTCAACTTGATCAATGTGACCTTCTTGTCACTTTCAAACTTGAATTTTCACAATCTTGGATGAGGATGCCATTGTTCTTTTAAATTTAGGCTTCACAAAATCTTCAAAAAAATAACTCGATGGCTAAGAACTTACTTGAAATGATGATAAACTGCTCGGGATCTGCTCAAATCATTGTTGAATTCTCTAGGAACTCTTTCTCAAATTTTCTCAAATCACTCTAGTTCTTCTCGTGATCGTTGTGTATCGAAATGACTTGCATCGTCATGTATTTATACCTGAAATCTATTTTCCCACTCAAACTTTTGCATTAAATGCTTTACCTACTACATCTTGATAAACATAGTGATGATTGGTTATCACTCTTGAAACTTCCACTCAATTAATCACTAGATATTGCTCAATTGATACTTCAACTTGGTTAACCTTGTCATTTTCATCGACTAACAATCTTTTACACAGTCATGTTTTTACCGATTATACAAATTTTAAGCTCAAAACATACAATACCCTAGTGCATCTTATTTCATGTAGATTTGGTGTTTATTCAATAGATATAAGGAGCTATTATAAGAAAAAACTAGTTTAAATTCAATTCCATACATACCTAAATTTCTTAGGTGGAGGTGGTGAAATCACCTAATCCAAAAGATGAGGCGTCCCCACTTGTAGTGCTTGATCCAGCATTGTCATTCATTGATTTTCTCCACATTTGATTTCTTATCCTCATGATTTATTCAATTATGTTACCATTTGCATTATCATTTACCTCTGGTGCTCGGTGTCTCTAATCTTTTCTCGAGTGACCAACTTTGTGACAGTGCAAACATTCCATTCTAGAATTTATCCAATTTTGAGATCTTCCTCTCCAATTCTTTCTCATACAATTAGCTGCATTATGTCCATATCTACCACATGTTGTGTAATTAACCCAAGTGTTTTAATCCCAAGTATATGCATTACCTTGCCTTCTTAGTTGGTATGTCTTGTTGTGTTCTTTCAATTTCCAGACTTGCTTCATCTTTATCCTACATTCCTATGATATATACATCCATGCATGTTGCAAGTGTGACAATGTTTTTCCATGTAGTGCTTCCTAGGTGACCTATTCAACTTTGTTCTACACTCATGTGCTTGATGTCCATACTTATTATAGTTATAATAATAACCATCAAATTTAGGAGTGGATTTAAGAATACCTTTTTCTTTTCTTCTGCAAACATTTGATATGTGGCCTGGTTTTCCACAATAATAGCATGAGAGCTTCTTTGGCCTTGGATTAGCATAGGCACTCTTCTGTTCAGCTTGTCTTGATGACTCACCCTACTCAGTATAGCCTAAACCAATAGCTATGTCAATTCTTTTTTGACTGACTAGGAATTCATCCCTCCTTTTTTTACTTTCTTCAGCTTTCTTAATCATCTCATTATATTGTTGTTGAATCTTTACTTCATTCTTCAATATTTCATTTTATTCTCTTAATTCATTGATGTCTTCCATTTTCCTAGTAAGCTCATTGTTTACTCAGTTGCCTTCCTAACTCATGGCAACCATTTGATTAGAGATTTCAAAATGATGCTCAATGAGTCTCATTAACTCAAATTCCTTTTCTTCAAGATTTCATTCATTTTCCTCCTATCTTCAATAGCCAAATTTCTTTCTTCTTTAGCCTATCTTGCATTGTTCATCACATCAATCATTCTAACCATTTGTGACTCTTGACCGATTTGTAGTGATTTCACTTGTTCAGTAAGATGTTGATTATTTTTAGATAGATCTAATAAGGCTCCTTTAGATGCATCAGATATGCTACCAGATCTAGATCCGAATGCCTCAAATAGATCATCTATCTCTTCTTTATGATAATTATTCTCATTATACTGAAATGTCATATCCTTCGTGTTGATCAGTAACTCTCTTAGTTATTCTTTGGTTTGCTTGAATTGTTCAATGTAGATCTGCAACTAAAATTTTTTATTCTCAATAGTCTTATCAAGCTGATACCTTTCCATCCTTAAGATATTTTATCTTTAGTGGTTAAACTTCCTTAACAAGAGAACTAGCTTTGATACCAATTGTTGGGATTATAGAAAGATGTGTACTGAGAGGGGACTGGTGAATCAGTACCCTTAAAAAATTTCAAACTAAATCTTTGTAAATATAAATATCAGTAACTGATTGTATCAATTGCATTGAACATACATCCAAATATAACTAAAATGTAAATTCATGTAATCTAATCAATAAACCATTCATGAAACTTCATGCACATAACTCAAGTATTTTGGTATTGCGGAAACTCTTATTAGAAGGTAAAAATTATGGTGGGGATGACACCCACAAAGCTTCACTACTATAGTAACAAAGTTGTCAGCTAAGGATACAAAGATTGTGATCACTTTTGGTGATCTTACCCTATTAGGAGTAACAATGAGATCATCTAGATCTACCTAGTTAAAGGATTTTAGCAACACAATCAAGTGTGCACTCAGTTAAAAGATTTATAATAGAATTATTAAGTTCACTCTGTTAAGAGATTTGAAATTTGCTACAATGGCTAAAGAGTAATAGTAGTATTGATCTATAAATAGAAACTTAATCTTTTGTGATTCAGATCTGTAATGTACTTAACTATTATCACCTTAATGTGATTGATCTCCTCTATGAATAATGCTCGATAGCCTTTTGTTCATGATAAACTAAATATTCTTTCAATTATTGTCAATCATAACCCTGTATGATCTTCAAATGTCTTCCACTGTGACGGCTACTACATGTGTGATACTTGTCAAAATGACATCCTTACACATTTATATCAAACTGATCTTGACCTAATTAGGGTTTAGCCTCTATCTTAAAAAACCTAAGATCAATAGTAGAAATGAATAACCTAGATGAATATTACATAGGAATCATCAACAATTTAATGATTATATCCATATTAAATGTTGTCTCGATCTTGGTAAACCATATTCTTAATTGGTGTAAATTGTTTTCCTTGTAGTTTTTGCCACTCCAAACTACCATGTCATTTCCTGTTTCACTTAGTGTATACTGCATTCATTACTCAGTAATTAATTGGTGCTCGGTTCATATGAATGCCCAATGACTAATGTGCTTAGTAATCAGTGATCATCTGGCTCGGTAAGAGTTCTTGGTCAAAGTTGTATTCAGTTAACTTAATGATCTTCCTTGTGTTCTGCTCGGTGTATAGGCTCTGTGTATTGACCGACTGTCCTATCTTGTCTCATTTATTGACTATGTGGTTGAATGATACCAATGAAAACCATTAATGCTCTTTAGGAGTAATATTTGGTAATTTATTAGAAGATTAGATAGGTTTTTGCAAGGCCTCATGTGCTAGTATTTTTATATGGCTAAATCAATGTTATTAGGTTGGAAAGTATACAGTAAGAAAAATGATATGTTAAGGATGGGGGGATTGATCCTATTTCCTACTATACATTAGGAAGGAAAGATAATTTGATATAATTAGAAAGCTCTAAGAACTGAATGGGTATCAACATTCCTTAAATAATATGGACAATAATAGGGAGGTACAAGAAATAAGATAAAATGGAGGAAATGATTGGCTTTATGTGCACATAGATTGACTAAAAATAGATAGCTTTGTACTGATTCCAAATAAAGAAACTTGAAGATGTCACTAACCTATGATTTATATTTGATTTTTTTTAGAAGGGAAGAGGTCATCCTAAGAAAATTGTTCTATGGAAGAGGGCTCTTTACTCAACCTATTCCTAAACTTCCTAAAGAATATCTACAAGTTCTTGAACTTCTTAGATCTAAGCCAGTGTGAATGCCACTTGTACCTGCACATTAAAAAGTGGAAATCGTTAAGTAGAAAGGGGTTTGGCTTAGTAAAACACTAATTTGGAATCAGCCTTGAAATGAAAAAAATGAATGAAAGCATGATATCATATAGAAGAGGATAGATTGAAAAAATGAAGAGTATTATACCTTGGGAATGAAAATGATTCTTTGAATGTGATCAAGTGTGTTGATCCAATAGTTTTGACTTCACACAAAACTCAAAATTAAATCATGCAAGACAAAACCTTTTATACCTCTCACATTTTTTAGGGGCTCAAAACTCAAAGGAGAGAGAAGAAAAATGTGTAAATCCTTCTTAACCAATGAGATGGGTCCCCAATTTGAATTTCAAGGAAAAAACCAAGTAATAAGTTGGCTTGGGTGACCTCTTCCTACCAAAAGGTTATTAAAATTTTTTGGGAGTCAGGAATTTGGAGAGAAGGCCTGAAATATAGGCAGCAGAGGGCTAGAGTGCATGAAATTAATGTGGGGCTTCATACATGCCAAAATGGGGCCTAATTAAATTTATTTTGGAGTCACGAATGTGGAGAGAAGGCCAAAAATATAGGTGGTAGAGGGATAGAGTACCTAAAATCAATGTGGGACATCATACATGCCAAAATGGGGTCTAATTACACATGCTTACTATTTAGGATGGTACATTTAGCCCCTTCTTTAGCGAGAGTATGAATACACCTTATGCTCATGATAAAGGAAAAGAGAACGATAAAGAGAAATAAATGATTATGGTAAAAACTAGAAAGATATAAGACATCAATAAGTTTTAGGACACAAGCCCCTGAATGAAGAATCTTGACTCAAATAATCACATGTAAGGACCAAAAAAAAAAAAGATAAAAGGCAAAAGACAACAAAAGAAAAAAGACACTAAAAAGGGGTTAGTACTAAAACTAAATTCTCAAATTAAATAGACATTGAAGAGGTCACCTCAATCAAGAAAACATACCAACCACTAGCATCATGTTTGAAAAGATATTGAAAAATCACAAATGGTCAGATGGAAAGCGAAAGAGCTTACACAAAGGATAAGGTAACACTCAATTTTAACCTACTAGCAAGGCTATAAGAGCATGGAGAGAGAGAGAGAGAGAGAGAGAGAGAGAGAGAGAGAGAGAGAGAGAGAGAGAATCCATTAGTCTTGAGAGTTGTGTTATACTAGTTGATCCATGGGAGAGAAGAGGAAAGTGTAGAAAGGTTACCAAGTTGTATTATGCTAGTTCTAATCATCCTAGGGGAGAGATTGATTTGAAGGTTGAATTGGCGGTCTAGCAAGTTGTGTTATTCTAGTCAACTCTACCTTGAAAAATGATTTTTGCATAGGGAGGTTTATCCTAAGGAAAGTATTGTCTCCTTAGGGAATTTGAGTGGAAGGTTTTAGTCAAAGAGATAACTATCTACATGTAATTTAGCTATTAGACAATTGCCTAAATTTAAAGAGTGATACATAATGGAGTTGTGCTAAGAATACATTATTGCATGAAAAACATGAGAGCCAATAGAATGTGAAATTGTTCCTTTCTTCTTATATGTTTGTTAAGCTTAAGACCCAAATAAATCAAGGTGTTCTAAAACTTGTGGATAAATTTATATTGTATTTCATCATAAGCTTCATGCGTTGTTCTATTTCATGAAATTTAGTCTTTAGTTCTTTCACATAAATTATAATCTGTGAACAAAATTCAAAGTGTTGTTGTGTACTACACATATAAGTAACATCCTTAGTGGAGACATAATTAACACTAAAAAAGTTCCCAATAGAATCTTGAGTGTCAAATTGGTGAGTTACAAACATGTTACCCATCGCTAAATTAAGATCAAGTATGTTTTTATTCTTTGAGAACATATTGTTTACAGAAGACAAAAGAACATCTAACACACAACTAGTATTAGGATTTGGATTATGTATAGTATATTTCCAAAGAAACTTGTTAGTTCCATAGAAATAAAATGAAAAGCTAAATATTTGTTCACATAATCTATTATTTTTTAATATTATCATTTTTACTACTATCGTAGTTAATTGCTATCAATAAAATATATAAACATGAGATGGGCGTAAATTTCATACCAATGAATTCATTGATTTATGGCCACCCTGGCTGCATGTCCTTAAATCTCTATGTTTCTCATTTTTTTTCTACTGATTGCATCGTAAGAAAAATGAAAACATATCAAGTGTGAAAGAGGTACACATTTCATCATATGCAGTGCATTCAAGTATACAAGTTTTTAGTTCAAGTGTTTCATTGTATTCAAAAATTTAAAGATTACATCTTTTGATACAATTGAAATAATGTATCTGCTGAATATAAATTTCTCACACAAGACCGTGAGAATGATCTTCACTATTCCTATGTACATATACGCATGAAAGGTAATATAAATGCATAAGAATAGTAAGGGTCCAGCCATTGCCTGGGGGTATATGGCTGGTGTAGCTCTTCTTGGTCTGTCTTGCTTTGCATCCGTTCATTGTCCTTGTATCTCCATAGTGTCCAAAACCTGAAAAGATAAAAGGGTTTAGATCTTTTAAGATCTAAGCAATGGTTGTTCCTATACTATGTACATGCACTTATACTATCTGCCATACTTTTACCTACATAGGAATAGACAGAATCATAAAGTGAAAGAGATACCCAGTTTTTTTTAAAATAGACTGTGTTTTCTTCAAAAATTGTGCCTAGATTTTTAGAACATAAATGAAAGAAGAGCAATGTTTTCAAAGCAAAGAACTCAGACATTTCTTCTATGGAAAAATCAGAATAGATCAAATATTGCCAGTAGTCTGAATGTGTTGAAAACAAATAATGAAAGACAGCCACTACCAAGTTCATACAAATGACATAAATAATTATATGTTGCTACTGTCCAGAACAGTCAAAAAGTGTAGAAAATAGACTATTTTTTGCAAATGTGTGAAGTCTTCAATTATGCTGTGAAGTTTCAGATATATAAAAAAATTTAAAAAAATAAAAAGACATATTTCCAGATTTTTTAGCACAAAAACATAGAATTCTACAGTTGTTTTGTAAAGTTTCAGACTTACAAAAAATAAAGAGGTGGATTCTATCAAGATGCAGCAAGCTTTCTACCTTTCTCTGAATTTAAATGCCAAAGATGCTTACTATTTTTTGTAATCAGCATGGTGAAAACTTCAAAATGCAGATCATAGCTTCAAAATCCTTTTGGAAAGACCATAAAATCCATGTAAAAGCCCTCATGGAAGAAACAACAAAGATGAAGAGAGGAAAATATGCAAGTAACCTTCAAATTTGCAGCCAACCTCATGCTTGGCTAACACAAGAAACAACAAGAAGATTTCCAGATTTTTTTGCCAAAAAGCTCTCTCATTCATGGCGATTGCATCAGCAAAGAGATCCAACAAAAAGAAATTGTAGTCAAATCTTCAACCATGGCATGAGCAAAGATGGAGAAATATTCAACAAAATTGCAGAGATGGCAGCTCAAACCCTCTTCTTCCTTCATGGCGGCAGCTGCAACTATCTTTCCTTCCAAGTGCCAAAAGCAAAATGAAAATAATGAATGCTTTAGGGTTCGAAAGTTCCCTTTATCCTTCCTTACGTGAGCAAGGAAAAGGCTTTGTTGCCTTTCTTTTAATTTTTTCATTCTCTAATGACTCACGTCATTTTTATTTCATGGCATGTATAAGTGATTAATTGTTATCACTTTATTATCACTTTTCTCAAAAGTTCCATGGTCTTAAATGTAAGACTATATTATTGAAATGATAAGTTATAAATCATTTTAATAATATAAGTCTAAATGAAATATTTTACTTAGATTTATTTTTTAAGTTAATAATAAAAATCTTATTTTAAATAATTATTAATAATTAATTTATTATCTATTATTTTTATAAATATTGTTAAATTAATGGTGTTAATAAGTGATTTTACTTATCACTTAATAAACATTATTAATGTAATTAAATATTTATAAAAATAATAAATTATACATTAATTATTAATTATTATTAAATTATTATAAATAATAAATATCTTATAATCCATTTATTTAATAAAATATCTCTAATATTTATTAAAGAAATGGATAAATAATTATTTAATATTTATAATTTAAAATAAGATATTTATGTTACTTTTAAAAAATCTAAGTAAGATATTTCATAAAATATATGACTAAGTGTATAAGTCATGAGATGAGGATAAGAATTCACTGAGATATTTTTTTAGATATTTTTGAGAGGCTAAGGCTGGGAAAATTTGTATAAGTATGGGTTGAGGCTCATTTGTAAAGGGGGTTCTTACCATTCTTCCTTGTTGTATTGTAACCTATTTTAGTTTCTTTTAACAGGATTGATGAGCTTTGTAACTCAGTTTTCAGAGTTGTATACAGCTAGAAGCATCATTTGTCCAATATATTTCAATGATTTTACCTTCTCAAGGCTTGTTTCATTGTGTGTAGAATATAGATGGTTAAGTGTTTCTGTGAAATCCTATTTATTTCCTCTTACATTTACCACTTTCAGCACCTTTAGACTGGATATGTCATACTTTTGTAGGTCATCTAGTTGTGTGAGTGATGCAAACAACACCCAATTGTGAAACTCTTGTTCTCTTTCTTGGGTTTGTGAGCATTTGCACCTTCTTTATGAAATTCTTATGTAGAGGTATGGGTATTTTTTGAGTTGTGTTATTATATAGCTGGGATTTTTTAGCACATGTACGTATATATGGATGTATCAATCTAGAAGATATATTTGGTGTATCACCTTCTTTTCTAGTTTTATGCAAGTTTTTCCCTTTAAGTTTTTCTATCCCTTTTCCCTCCAAGTTTCCAGTTTTATGAGCATAGGGTGAAATACCAAGTTTATTTAATAGGAGCCGGCATAGAACCCAGAGGTTCAGTCACACCTATAAGTTTACCCATGAGCTTGTGATTGTTCCCATGTTTCTCCAGAATTGCTAGGTTTCGGGACCTAGCACTTGGGTGCAAATTTTGAGAGATAACACTCTATATAATTGCAATTGAAATTTTAGATAGAAAATCAATAAAATTACATGGAGAAGTGCTTTCATCAAGAATGTACTAAGTAATAATATAATTCAAGCATGATTATGTCCATTTTCTCCACTAGTGTTGCTTGGATTTGAGACTGGAATGTATTTCTTGACTATCTGGTCAAGTAAATCTATATGTGGATATGTGTTCTTTGTAGAAACCTATTGAGTTGTGGGTTGAATAAATTTTATGTGCAAGTGGCTCTAGAAAGTTGATTGAAATTTTGTAGGTGGAATTTTTAAATAATGGAGTAAGATAATTATTGTTGATGTGAGTAGCCAAAGTGGTCCTACAATGATGAAAACTAGGAATTGTGTCAGTAGGTTCATTATAGATATAAGAAGCTTTGTGGTAAGTATCAGGAACAACAAACTAATTTAGAATGGAAGCTATACTAGTGCACTTGTTGAAAGTACTATTTTCGTAGGATTGTTGAGGATCAATATATTTGGATGAAACTTGAGATCTACCACTATTTTCCATAATGGAATTGTCAAAGTACTCTTTGGTCCAACTACTTGCACTTTGAATAAAATGACATGGAATTGAGTACTTTTCTATGAAAATAATAACACCTACATATGGCACATTGACAACAATAATAGAAGGAGCCCTTATTTGCCAAGGTGAGCTATTTTATTCTTTGAACAATCTAGATAAGTGACAATCATATGCATGTAGTTAGCATAGCTTTCATGTGTCCATGTACACAAGGTTCAACTATTATTTTGATATTATGTACAATTTAATTTCATAATGCAATGCACTTTAGGATCCAACATTAAAATAATTATGATGGAGATGTCATATTTATCAATTTATATACTTTGTACTTTTTAATGAAATATTTGATTAGATTGTAAATTCCTTTGGGACTAAACTATGAATTATTATGCATCAATAAGAAGAATGTGTGAATTTAAATTTCAGATAGAGCCCTATAAGATAAGAAAAAGAGAAAATGAAAATTTCATCTTGTTTTCTTATGTATGCAAAAACTCTACATAAACTTTTAGAAACTCATCTAGCCAATAAAATAGAAAGTATTTGACAATTTCAAATTAATTATTTGTTGTGGATTTAACTTATAATAGATCCATTCTACCAAACCATTCATAACATAAATATGAAAATACTATCCCATGGATACCACTTAAAACTATCATGTTAAGGTTCTCAAATATATGTGGATTTGTATTTAAAAGATATTAACTTCATAGGATCATAGTGGTTCCCTCAATGAGATTTGTCCACATATTTATTATACCTATTTGATATTATTGTGCCACACACATCTTACACCATTTGTTACAAAGGTTGAGCTAAAATAGCTTTCTACATGTTAAATATATAACTATAGTTATAATATAACTAAGAGTACCTTCATAAAAATCTCAATTGAATCTTTTTTTTTCTCAAAGGATGAATCTTTTTTCAAATAATATTTTATCCTCCAAAGATGGAAAAATAGGGAACAATCCATTGTTATGTGTGGTAAAGAAAATTTAGCTTTGCTGCCACATGGGTATTGATCTTCTAGACTTTACCATCGGTATTGATCTAATCCTTAAAGTTCCTCACTTTACCATTGTCAGGATTGGTTATTATATACAATAATTATTTAAATCACACATGCTAAAATTTTAAAAAGTGACGTGTATATAGTCTTCTCATTCATATTTGGCATGCGTGTCTATGGAAATGATTTAAAAGAGAACAACTGGCATAAGATTTTTTGATGAATAGAGGTCTTTCCATTAAATTATAATATAAAAATACACTATTCAAAAAAAAGGGCTAGGGGATACACGATCCCCCATGAAATTTAGATGGCCAAAGCCGAAAACATTAGCTATTCATCAAAGAAAAAATATAAAACCCTCAGGAAGATAGGGTAGTTGCAGTCGAGGGAGGACAATATTTATCATCAGGGTTTCCCCACACATTAGGGCCATCAAGCAGGCCTGGAAGAGACCAGTCCTCTATTACTCCTATTTAATCATTAATGATTGTCATTAGTATCATTTAGTCGGTAAAGGAGACAAATAGGACAGCCAGTCAAAATACATAAAGTCTATACATAGAGAAGGACACAAGACAACTCTCTAAGTTAACCAAACATGGCTTTGACCGAGTACTCTCACCAAGCCAAATGATCATCGAGTATTGAGCACAGTGGTCACCGAGCATTCATATGAACTAAGCACTAGATAATTACCGAGTGATGAATGTAGTAAACATCGAGTAAAATAAGAAATGGCATAGCAGTTTGAAATAGCACAAACTTCAATGCAAGTGGTTCACACCAATCAGAAAATGATTTACCAAGATCAAGGCAGAATTAAATATGGATGTAATTATTAAATTGTTGATGATTCCTATGTACTATAAGATCTAGGTCATTTAGTTTCACCATTGATCTTAGGTTTTCTAAGATATTGTAAAACCCTAATTAGGTCAAGTTATTTTGATATAAAGTTTTTAAATATGTCATTATGATTTTTCTATCATCAAGGGGTAGCCACACTCAGGACATCAGAAGATCAAACATGGTTTTTGATAGAAGGATCTGAGAATAGCATTCAATTTTTCAGGACATGCACAAGGCTACCGAGTAGAATAGAAGGGTACATACATCACTTAAAGGTGATATTTTTATGTTATATTATAGATTTGAATCAGGAAAGCTTCAGTTTCTAATTACAGATATATGTTACTATTACTATTTAATCATTTTAGATGATTCCAAATCTCCTAACGGAATGGACTTAACTGTTCTTAGTTAAATCTCTTAACCGAGTGCACACATGTATTCTATTGTTAAAATCCTCTAACCAGGTAGATCTAGCTGATCTTACTGTTACTTATAATAAGGTAAGATCACTAGAAGTGATCACAATCTTGTAGCCTTAACCAACATACTTTGTTACTGTAGTAGTGAAGCTTTGTGGATGTCATACTATATCGTCTTAAAATGGAAGCACTTCCATGATAAGAGCATTTAGCCCTCTGATTAAGTGGTTTGGGGTCATGTTAAGCACCTTGATTGGGTCTTGGCATGTATTTGGATTTCACCCCACTTTCCACTTCTTCATGGCACTCGATTTCTTCATTCTAGGTGAAATTAGGGCTAGGATCCCAAGGATTCTCCTTAATTTCCCTCCTCCATGGCTCTCTTTTCTAGGTAGGATTTAGAAATATCCTCCTAGCCTTCATCATAGTAATCATAGGATTTTATGTCCATCCCTGACATTTTTTCCTATTCTGATATCATTTCTAGGTTTCTGGGCATCCCCGAGACCTCCTATCTTGATTCTGATTAGATATAGGCACAGGGTCAAATTCAAGGTTGATCTTGACTAGGTCAGGATCTAGGTCAAACCTGACTAGGTCAGGTCCAACCTTGATTTTTCCCCCCTCATTCAAATTTCCAAAATCCTAGATTTTCAGGCATCGGGCTTTCGAGATATTTATTTTCCCGCCTCCAGGTTGGCCATTTCGGGTTTCAGGATGGTAAATCTTTTAATTGCATTTAATCTAGGTATATTTTCTAAAGTTTAGGACCTAATTGGGATTTAATTCTCCAAGGTGGCCCTGCTAGAGGATTGTGCCCCAGTTCACTATAAAAGGAGGCCTTCCTCTCTCATTTTCTCATCCATAATCAAGAAATCTCATCCTCAAGCAATTGCTCTCAAGCTCTCAAGGTGATCAAGCAAGCATCCATTCAAGAATTTAAGATCTCTTCTCCATCCAAGTTCTCCATTGAAGATCAAGGATTAAAGCATTCATGTCATTAAAGGGATTTGGTTCAAGCATTCAAGATTCATCATTCAAACCCTAGATCTAACCATCATGATGGTGTGATCTTCCTTCAAGATCCTTTGTTCATCTTCAAGATCCATTTCATTCTTCCTTCAAGGTGGATTCCAAGCATACAATCATGGAGGTTTGATTTACATTTATTGTTTTTTTCAAGCTTTCATATCAATATACTTGTTTACATAAAAAATACAATTACATATCTATTGAATTGCATAGCTTCATTGTTAGATCCTTTTCTACTACTTGCGAGCATTCCTATTTCAATTTCAATATTAAGGTTGATTCCAAACTGGGGTTTGACCAAGGCAAACCCCTAAAACAAACAACAAAAACCTTCATTTTCTTGTAGGTACAGGTGCAAAATTTTGGATCTAAGAGAAAATTTGGATACCCTTTTAGGCAAACTTCTGAGATCTGTGAACAGAATTCGAATCGGACTTCAAATAAAGAATGTAGTATTTGACCTTTTATGAGGATCAAACCCGACCTAAGCTCATCTTGGAGAAAGCTTTTTGGGTTTTCTCTGTCTCGGCATTTCCAGTCCAGAATAGGTTGTAGAATTGCCTGAAAGTATACACAGACATCAGAATTTGACATTTTCCAAATCTGCCCTAATTTGGGGTTAGTATTTCTATTTCAATTATTCCATATTTCAAGCATAATTACATTCATAGGGAAATATTGGATTTACTCTCTCTCTCTTCCATATTCCTCATAAATTGATTTGATTGTGTATTAACCTCTTGGTTGATCAAATTGGATCTCTTCCTTGGGAATTCGGGTTTGAGAATAGATCTCATATTTCCCCCTTTACATCTGAATAGGGGTGAATCCATTTTTCCACTATTCATTTTAGTGAACCTGACATACTTACTCTCTTTACTTTTGTGGAATTGGATGCCTTATTGTGCTTTCCTTTTATCTTGTTAGTATTAGATTTTTCCTTTGTGTTAGATCTTGCATGCTAATTAGATTTCATATTCATGCTTTATATGTCCTTAGTTTAGTTCATTTTTATTACATTGGTTTATGAGCTTTACTACCATTAGTCCTACTTATAATATTCCAATTAGAAGAAGTTGTAGACTCATGGGTGCCTTTGATCCTGAATCTTCCTCTCCTTTCCTTAGGATCCCAGATGACAACTTGATTCTTCCTGATTCCAATCCTACTATGGAGAAAAACTCTTCTCACTCATCTCATAATGAGGATGATGCTTTAAGAGTTCCTCCTGAGAAAGTCCAAAAAATTTCCACTAAACTTGATAAAATGGGTAATTGGTTGCTTCAAGAGAACCATAATCAAGATTCCATTCAAGCTATAGAGGCTCTTAAGAAAGTTCTCCATGATAGTGATCAAGGTGTTAACCTCTTGCATGGTATTACTCACCTTGTGCATTCAAATGTTAAACCTTTAGTTCAAGAAGCTCAAGATTTAGGGTTGATTCCTCCTATCACTAGTGTTGAACCTCCTTCTAATCCTTTACCTAGTATTCCTACCTATACTCCTCCTTTGGTGACTATGACGGTTCCCCATGTTCCTATGAGTGTTCCTCCTATGTCCCTTCTTACATCACAACCTTCATATAATAATGTTCCTTTCACTTATTCCAATCCACTTCCAACTGTAGTTCCTAGTGTTCCTCCAGTTGTGTCCTCTATTCCTACAGCTTCTTACACTTTACCTAGTGTGTCTAACATTGCTACTCCTCCTATTTCATCTAATGATTCAACAATCATTAGTTTGGCTCAAACTGTATCATCCTTACAACAACAACTTGCTTCCTTAACTCAAAACAAGTTTAGTATTCCTACATGTGACATGGGAAGTCCCTTGTCCTGAGACATCATTTGTACTCTTGTTCCTTAGCAAGGTGAGATCCCTCATCTTGAGAATTATAATGGAAAAGGAGATCTTGTTCATCATGTTAAAACATTCCAAATCCTTTGTAGTGATTATGCTCATGACCATAGGATTTTAGCCAAACTATTTGCTAGGACCTTCTATGACAAGGCCTTACAATGGTATTGTTCCTTGCCTCCTTATTCTATTGATTCCTTTCCTCAGCTTGCTAATGCCTTTATTCAACAATTTTAAAACAATATTGGCCCGCAAGTGTCTTTGATTGATTTGATGCATTGTAAACAAAGTGCTAAGGAAAAATTGACTGAATTTATTGGTAGATTTAAGCATTTGTATGCTCAGATTTCCTATCCCATTCCTGATATTGATATTCAACGTATCTTTATTTCAAATCTGCAAATGGACATTAGAGATAAGATTTTTCTTACTGAATTTACCTCTTTTCAACAACTTTGTGCAACACTTCATCATTATCAATTACAAGTGAGTCAATTTGAGAGCAACACTCCAATGGCTCCTATTCCAGTTGATAAGAGTGATGCTGCTCCTAATTCAAAGAAATTTCAAAAATTCAACAACTATGTCAAGATAAACAAACAAGTGAATGCAGTTGCTGATCAAGTTGTTGTTGCATCTCACAATGCCACTTCTCCATCCACTGCTTTTCGATTAAATCATGTGTTTACTCCTCTTTCTGAATCTTTACATGCTATTATGAATAGGTTGTTAGCTGCTAATATGATTACTTTACCTCCTATTCAACCTCTTTTACCTACTACGATTGCATCTAAATCTTTTGATCAAAATGCTTTTTGTCAATATCATCATCAGAATGGTCATGACACTGAGAAATGTTATTCTTTAAAACATAAAATTCAAGATCTAATTGATTCTAAGGCTTTATCTATTGATAATCTGGATAGTAGTGGGAATAAATCTATCTCTCCTCCTAATCAAAACCTTCAAATCTATATGAACCCTTTACCTACGCATGATACTAATACTATTGCTCAACCATTTGCTATGGACATTGTGTATGATTCAAAGATGGATGATCTCAATCATGTTGTTAATCAAGTGGAGCATGTTGGTCAATTTGTATCTCCACCTCAATCTCAACTTCAACCTCAACCTCAGATTCAACCCCAATTTCAATCTCAACCTCAACAAAAACCTAAACCTAAAATGAAAACTCAACCTAGACCTTGAAAAAAATTTAAGAATAAAAGACCTCGAGAACTTTTGATTACCTTTGATGACTCTAAGACTATTAAAGCTCCTGATGGTCCCCTTTACATTGCTGCTAGGATTTCTCAGAAGCCTACTCATGGTTGTCTTGTTGATCCTACATCCTTAGTCAATGTTATCACTAAAGAAAATCTTTTTATGAAAAGCTTACAATGTGACTTTTATGATACATCAGATGTGTGGATTCAAACTTGCAATGGTTTTCTTTATCCATCATTTGGCTCTATTACTTTACCGGTTGAACTTTGTGGAAAGATTGTGAACACTACCTTTATTGTTGTTCCTACTTCTGATCAATTTCAAGTTAAGCTAGGTTTTCCTTGGTTAACTTGCCATGCATGTTGTTTCTTCACCTATCCATAAGTGTCTTAATTTCATTCATAATGAAGAAGTGAAGATGATTAATCATAGTCTATATCAACCTTCTAGGCCTAGAGATTGTGCTGCTCTAGATTTCTTTTGGCCTTCATTACCTAATTCATGTCCTTCTCGACCTAATAATCTTTTTCGATCATACCAAGTTATAAACATCATAAAATTCTTCAATTAAGTTCACCTCCTAGGGATCTTAATCATGGTCTTTTACCTACACCCTCAATACCTCCTTTAACTATGACCTCTAGCTCTGTTAATCAAGTTCCTTCTACCGAACCTATCAAAGATCCTATGATTGTTTCTCTTGTGGCTAATAATCCTATTGATCTTCCTAAAGAACTTTTGAAGGATCCTATGATTGTTCCTCCTAGTTTTCAACCAATTTCAAATAAATCAAAATGAAACCGATCTATTAATGAACGTCGTAAAAAGTGTCATGCTCATGCTAAAGCTCAAAGATCTCTACATTCTATGGATAAACCTATGCATAATGTGGTAGAACAGATTGTTACTAATAATGATGTTCACATGCATGATTATGATGATTCTATTCATATCTTAGATCCTATTTTGATTAATTTGGATGAAGAAGATACTCTTGATGATATTGATGATGTTAATGATGAATATGAAACTATTGACATTGACATTGATTTACCTAATATGCTTTCATCACAATTAACTCTTACACCTAGTGTCGAACATTATGATTCTCAAGAGGATCCTTGTTTGGAACTGACTATCATCCCTACTGTGTTGGATATAGTCCCTCTTGCGAGTTACCCACCTTCCCTAAATGATATACAATGAGATGGGGAAAGTAGGTGGCACGTTTGATCGGCTTGTCCTTCATGGTAGCTTTGTTGTGTGTTTGCCTATTGTACTATGCTTCTCCCGTACTGTGTTTGCTAAATGTTGTTAGATTCTTTTATACGATCCTTGTTACTCAGTTGGTACATGGTGATGAAGGAATCGAAACTATTGTTCAAATTCCTCTATATGTATCTCTATTCTTCTATGCATTGTTCAATGTTATGTTGTAATTGTGCTATTGTTCGTAAATGTTTCCTTGTGTAATCTGCTTGGATTCAAGATATGGTAGCACTAATTCTTTTTGGTCTCCATGTCATGGTCCGAAAAGATTCTCCTTCATATATCTTATGTGATCTTTCCTCCTTTGTGATTGTAGTTCTACTTTCTTTGGGGAATGATGTCAATTCATTTGCAATAATACCATATATATATATTATCGTATGATCATACTAACCCCATAGTAAGTAGATCCCTTCTATGTTTTCTATATGTTTCTATGATATTTCCCTTGATTTGTCTTTGTCTGAGGGCATCTCGATGTGGAAATGTAATCAGTGGAGTTGTTTATGTTTTCGTTAAAGCCATTGTTCCTGTTAAAGTGTCAGTAATGACTTTAACGTGGGGGCATATGCTCTGCTCACCTATTGCACACACACACTTTTCAATCCACACATATTTTTTTCAAGATACTTTTTCCCTTTTTGGATTAGTAATTAATCCTTAAAGCATGGGTTTATATTTTAGGATCTCTTGATCCCTCTAGTTTCAAATACACATATTTTTTGATCCCTTAAGGTCAGAAGTGTCCTTAAGACTGGATCTCTTTTGTTTTTTTGGTTTTATTCTTATGGAATAGAATATTCCTAAGGATGAATCCTTGATGGGTTGACTAGTGAGTAGCCACATTCACTAGGTGGTTCAATTCCATCTTTCCAGTTGCACCATTTTCCTGTGTGGTTTACAATGGGACATAAGTTCTCATTGGGTGAGGTAATCACACCTTCTTTCTCTCTCTAGAGATGTCTCTCTTATTGTGATCTAGGAGTCAATGAAGACTTGAGTCCCTGGGGGCTTAAGGTTTCTCTTTGTCCCTTGGATTACAATAAGATTATCTTTTCATTCAGATCTCCTTTACCAAGAGTTTGCATTGAGTCCATACTCTTGCTAAAGTGGGGGCTTAATGTATCATCTTAAAATGGAAGCACTTCCATGATAAGAGCATTTAGCCCTCCGAGTAAGTGGTTTGGGGTCATGTTAAGCACCTTGATCAGGTCTTTGCATGTATTTGGCTTTCTCCCCGCTTTCCACTTCTTCCTGGCACTTGATTTCTTCATTCTAGGTGAAATTAGGGTTAGGATCATGAGGATTCTCCTTAATTTCCCTCCTCCATCGCTCTATTTTATAGGTAGGATTTATAAATAGGTCCTCCTAGCCTTCATCACAGTAATCATAGGATTTTATGTCTATCCCTAACATTTTGTCCTATTCTGATATCATTTCTAGGTTTCTGGGCATCCCCGGGAACTCTTGTCTTGATTCTAATTAGATCTGGGCACAGGGTCAAATTCCAGGTAGATCCTTACTAGGCCAGGATCGAGATCAAACCTAACTAGGTTAGGTCCAACCTTGATTTTGCCCCCCTCATTCAAATTTCTAGAATCTTAGATTTCCGAGCATTGGGCTTTCGGGATATTTATTTTCCCACCTCCGAGTTGGCCATTTTAGGTTTCAGGATGGTAAATCCTTTAATTACATTCAATCTAGGTATATTTTCTAAAGGTTAGGACCTAATTGGGATTTAATTCTCCAAGGTGGCCCCACTAGAGGATTGTGCCCTAGTTCACTATAAAAGGAGGCCTTCCTCTCTCATTTTCTCATCCACAATCAAGCAATCTCATCCTCAAGCAATTGCTCTCAAGCTCTCAAGGTGATCAAGAAAGCATCCATTCAAGCATTTAATTTCTCTTCTCCATCCAAGTTCTCCATTGAACATCAAGGATTAAAGCATTCAAGCCATTGAAGGGATTTGGTTCAAGCATTAAAGATTCATCATTCAAACCCTAGATCTAACCATCATGATGGTGTGATCTTCCTTCAAGATCCTTTGTTCATCTTCAAGATCCATTTCATTCTTCCTTCAAGGTGGATTCCAAGCATAAAATTATGGAGGTTTGATTTACATTTATTGTTTTGTTCAAGGTTTCATATCAATATACTTGTTTACATTCAAAATACAATTACATATCTATTGAATTGCATAGCTTAATTGTTAGATCCTTTTCTACTACTTGCTAGCATTCCTATTTCAATTTCAATATTAAGGTTGATTCCAAACTGGGGTTTGCCCAAGGCAAACCCCTCAAACAAACAACAAAAACCTTCATTTTCTTGCAAGTACAGGTGTAGAATTTCATATTTGATAGCAAATTTGGATACCCTTTTCGGAAAAATTCTGAGATCTGTGAATAGAATTCAAATCAGACTTTAAATAAAGAATGTAGTATTTGACCTTTTATGAGGGTCAAACCCGACCTGAGCTCATCTTGGAGAAAGATTTCTGGGTTTTCTCTGTCTCGGCATTTCCAGTCCAGAACAAGTTGTAGAATTGCTCAAAAGTATACACAGACATCAGAATTTGACATTTTCCAGATCTGCCCTAATTTGAGGTTAGTATTTGTATTTCAATTATTCCATATTTCAAGCATAATTACATTCATAGGGAAATATTGTATTTACTCTCTCTCTCTTCCATATTCCTCATAAATTGATTCGATTGTGTATTAAAATCTTGGTTGATCAAATTGGATCTCTTCCTTGGGAATTTGGGTTTGAGAATAGATCTCATATTTCCCCCTTTACATCTAAATAGGGGTGAATCCATTTTTCCACTATTCACATCCCCACTGAATTTTTTACCTTCTTACAAGGGTTTCTGTGATACCAAGATATTATTTGTGTTGTGTGTATGAAGTTTCATGAATGGTTTATTGTTTAAGTTACATGCAATTACATTTTCAATTATATTTTGAATGTATGTTTCATACAATGAATTTAGTCAATTAATGTTATCTATACCTACAAAGTTTTAGTCTTGAATAGTTTTGAAGATACTGATTTACCCCTCCCCTCTTAGTACTTATCTTTCCATAATCCTAACAATTGGTATTAGAGCTAGTTCTCTTTATAAGGAAGTTTAATCACTAAAGAGAAAATATCTAAAATATGGAAAGGTATAAGATTGATAAGACTATTGAGAATCAAAGATTATAGATGAAAATTTGTATTGATAAATTCAAGGAAGCCAAAGAAGAACTGATGAAGTTGCTAATCAAGGGGAAGGATATTACACTTTAGTATAATGAGACTGATTATCATGAAGAAGAGATAGATGATCTATTTGAGGTATCTGGATCTAGATCTGGTAGAGTATTTGGATCTAGATCCGGTAGCATATCTAATGCATCTAAAGGAACCATATCAGATCTATCTGAAAAGAATCTACATCTTACTGAACAAGTGAAAGAACTAGAGATCGGTCAAGAGACACAAATGTTCAGAATGATTGATATCATGAATAATGCAAGACAAGAAGAACAAGAAATAAATTTGGCTATTGAATATAGGAGGCAAATAACTGATTAGTTGCAAGAGAAGGAATTTGAGATATTGAGACTCATCAAGCATCACTTTGAAATCTCTAATCAGATGGTTGTCATAAGTCAGGATGTCAACCGAGTAAACAATGAGCTTATAAGGAACTTGGAAGTCATCAGTGAATTAAGATAATAAAATGAAAGATCGAATAATAAGGTAAAGATACAACAACAACATAATGAGAGGATAAAGAAAGATGAAGAGAGTACTAAAAGAATGGATGAATTTATGATTAGTCAGAAAAGACTTGATAGAACAACTGGTTTACACTATACTAAGCAGAGAGAGTCATCAAGACAAGCTAAACAAAAGAATGCCTATGCTAATCCAAGACCAAAGAAGCTATCATGTTATCATTGTGGGAAACTGGGCCACACATCAAATGCTTGTAGAAGAAAAGAAAAATGTATTCCTAAATCATTTCCTAAATTTAATGGTTATTTCTATAACTATAATAAGTATGAACATCAAGCACATGAGCGCAAATCAAATTTGAATAGGAAATCTAAGAAACCTTATATAGAGAAAGATTGTTGCACTTGCAACATTCATGGACACATGTCACAAGAATGAAAGACAAAAATGAAGCAAGTCTAGACACCAAAAGAACAGAACAAATCATATCGATTGAGAAGGAAAGGTAATGCATATACTTGGGTTAATTGCATAGCATGTGGCAGGTATGGACATGTAGCATAAAATTGCATGAGAAAGAATTGGAGAGGAAGATCTCATAATTGGACAACTACTGGAATGACATGTTTTCACTGTCACTGGGTCAGTCACTTGAGAAAAGATTATAGAGACCAAACACTAGAGATACATACAAATTCAAATGGAAATACAATAGAAGAAATCATGAGGATAAGGAATCAAATGTGGAGAAAAGCATCAAATGACAATGCTGGATTAAGCACTATAGTCAGTGACACCTCATCCATTGGATTAGGTGATATTACCACCTCCACCTAATCAATGAAGGTATGTATGGAACTTAATTTAATCAGTTATATTTTACAACATTTCCTTATATCTAAAAAATGCACACCAAATTAGCATGAAATGCGATGCACTATGGGATTACATGTTTAGAACTTAAATTGTGTACAGTCAGTAAAAGCATGACTGAGTAAATATTTTCTAGTCAGTGAATATTGGTAAGGTTAACCGAGTTGTGGTATCAATCGAGTAATACCTAAGTGGTAACTGAGCTAAAGTCTTTAAAGTATAAATGAAACACAACTATGTTTACCAAGTTGTGGTAGGTAAAGCATTAAATGCAAAATTTTGAGTGAGAAAAGAAATTTTTGGTATAAATATGGGATGAACTTAGTCATTTCATATGATAGCGATCATGAGAAGAACCAGAGCGACTTGAGAAAATTTGAGAAAAAAAATTCCAGAGCTTTTAGAAGAGATTTAAAGAGATCTAGAGAGAGTTTTTCTCGACCTAAAGTAAGTTCCTCAACCACCAAGTTATTTTATAGAACTATCTGTGAAGCCCTAAATTTGAGAAACCATGGCATCTTGTTCGAAAGTCATGAAATCAAAGTTAGAGAGTGACAAGAAGGTGACATTGATTAAGTCTACGACCTGTGATGAACCAAAATACAAGTTGCACCCTAAAATTGCATCACAAATTGATCAAGCTGGCATTTTTTCCAGTATACCACCTAGGGCTTTGTTGGTACAAGACATTCACACATGTATCTACTGAAAAATTAGTGAAATCTAACATTTAGAGCTTCAATACACTAGGAGTTGAGTGTGAATGAAAATCTCAAGGATGAGGAAAAACACCTAGAGGTGAAGGGACTGATGAATGCCCTATATTTCCCAAGGGAATTTAAGATAGAGTGGATGAGGTTTGTTCTAAGAAGAGTGCATGAAGGAAAATTATGCCTAAATGAACTGGTCAAAATAACCAAGGACATCATACAAGCGGTCACCGGTTACCCTATTACTAATAAATTTAAAGCCATAAGGAGTGCATCAAGAACTAAAACTGAGAAGCTAACACGAGCATAATGGGATGGAAGAGGTATGAGAGTTAATACAATCATCGATCCAAAGACAAGGTTCAGAGCCTATGTTGTCAATTACAAGATATTTCAATCAACCAGGCCGAATAGTGTACCTTGTGGAGCCATGGACATCGCCTGTAAGATTGTTAAGAAGGGTTTTCAATTTGACCTCATCGAGCTTCTACTGAAACAATTGGAGGGTAGCATGAGAACCATTAGGATAGCAAAGAAAAACACTTGTAATTTTGGTTCTCTACTGGTCTGTGTATTTTTCTACATGCAAAACTTATTTTCATCAGTCGGTAATGTTGATTGGGATGTCAACCGACTAGTTATTATGCAAATCAGTGAGTTTATACAAAGTCTAGGTCATAATTTTGTTAGTATTATGGATGTTTATTTTGAACAATTCAAGGATAGAATGCATCAAAGGAGCAAGATACTAGGTCAGCTGGTGGAAAAACACAAAGAAGATAAATGTTTCCTAGTGGATACCGACACCACTTTAATCAAGGCAGTTGAACCGAGGACTGCTCGGTTTCCCCCAATGAGCTATGAACTGGATATTGACTGAGCTTCTAATTCAATAAATGTGTTGCTGGCCAAGCCCAAAGATCCAAAAGCTACTAGGTTTGGAACCTATGAAGAGGTTAAATTAAGAATAAAAATAGATCTAGTCAGAGTAAAAGTTAGTATAAAATCTAAGAAGATGATGGAAATATTGGAGAAACAATTTGGAGATGATATAGAAGAAGAAGAATCAGCAACTAATCTGGTTGAAGAAGCAACCAAGGAACAATTGTTAATTGGCAATAGTAAACATGAGGAGGACACCGAGTCCAATAAGGATATTCAAGTTGCATTGGTAAAGGCCACATGGAAGAGAAAATAAGCAAAAGAACCTATAAGAGCAAGGAAAAGATCTGCAATAGCTACTTCTCTTCCCTTGAAGAAAGGAATTGCAAAAATATCAAGGCCAACTCCCACTAAAACATATCAGAAGAAAAAGAGAGGTGCCCGAGTCACCTCTGAGCAATCTAAGAAGAGGAGAAGATTGATAAGAGAAAAATATGATATTGATGAAGAAGATAATCAAGGTAAACTCAAAGTTATTATAAATAAAAGTTAGTTGGTAAATGAGTTAGTTGAAAATATAAAGGCAAGGGTAAAAGTACAAAGCTGTGTCACACTTTTATAAAGGAAAAGGCCAACAACACACAAACTTTTTAACTTTAACGACATAAAAATGGCATTTATGTTTAGACTTTAGAGATGATGTAAACTAATGAAATGTGTAAAAGTGGATGAAGTTTATGCCTATAATTTTTAAAAAAAAATTTAACAAGAATTCACATAGTTTTTTAATTTTTGAAGTCCATTTTTTACTTGTTGAAAAATGTTGAAAAACGAGGGTCTTGTTCCCACCAAAAAAGTATATGAAAACAATATTTTTTTCATTTGATTTCAAAATATGTTATAGATGAAATGTATAGCTATTGTAGAAAAGAAGAAAAATTAGTTTTCAATTTATATTTTCTTTGTTATAGCTACTCAAAGTCGAACATACCTGAAATCGATGGTTTTCATCTCCATTATAACTACTCAAAGAAGATGATCAAGGTAAATTCAAAGTTGTTGTAAATAAAAGATAGTTGGTAGATGAGTTAGTTGAAAATATAAAGGGAGCGAGTGGACTTTCTCACCCTAAAATGGGTTGGTATGTATATAAAACTACTGAGGATCAAGAGAAAATTGAAGAAGCTATCATTCAAATGATGATAAAGTTTAAGAAAGTATGTATTGAATTTGATAAGTGTGTTCCTAAGGAGATATATGAGAAAGTGTCAGCTAGGTTGACGTATGCCTTGCAAACTGAGAAGAAAATGAGGGAACACTCATTGATTTTGGCCATGCCTACTCTATTTTTTACTATGAACTGATGAAGCAATATTCCAAACACTTTTTGATGAAGAGTAGAGCCCTTGATATCTTGGTAGGAAACCTTGAGGTAGTTGATGATAATAGAAAGCTTCTATGGACCACAATTTTGAAAGCTAGAGAAGAAGTTGATCAACTTGCATTGGCTATCATTCTCTAGAAGGACAAAATGAAAGGAAAAGGAGTTCACTCAAATGATGTAGCTATAGCCACCAAGTATCCAATACACATATCTGATACTGAGATAGAAGATGACACTTATGCTATGGACTTTTACCCAGTTGGATATAGTGAAGAATATAAACAAGATGCTCTCAAACAACTAGTAACCACCAGGACAGATGATGGTTTGATTGAGGACATCACACACAAAGATCATGATGATGTACATGACGATGAGGACATCAACATTGTTGTATATAACACCAATGAGAATGCACCTAGTGAGGCAGAAACAGTTGATATACTAGGTGACTTACCTATATTGGTTCAAGAAATTGATATTGTTACACAAAAGGAACCCAAAGGCTCTACACCCGAGCAACAAAAGGATACACCAAAGTGACAAGGTACATATGACTAGAAAGATTCAAATAAGCTTGAGAATAAAGAGGTTGAAAACAAAGAGCTATAAAAGAATACACTTGTAGAGTCAGCTACAAAAGACACCAAACAAGATGCCCAAGGACAAGACACCGAGACACCATTCACAAGGAAAGAAAAAGAAGAGAATGTGTCTACCGAGTCAAAAAAGCCAAATCCAGAGACTAAATCTCTAGTTCCTTACAACAAATACCCCACACCATAGAAAAAGAAAAAGAAGAAACATGGCTAGGGTCTTGTCACACTAGATGAAATTATTAAAATTCATGAATGTGGCCCTAGCTAGGACCTTAGACCCCGAAGCCTTGAAAAGGTATGGTGAATTGTGCACAAGGAAGGCTACACAAGAGAAGATGAGAAAAGAGAGTAAAAGAAAACAATTTTTAGAGGAAGTTAGAGATATTTTGATGTAAGTAGTCCCCAACATCAATGTTGATGAGGCATCTCCCATCATTGATCAACTTGCAACTCTAACCGAATGCATCAATGCCCCTGATGTAGATATAAAGAAGAGAATGGAAGAACGAGCAGAAGAAAAAATACAAATAAAATTAGCAGAGAAAATAACCCAGGAAGAGGAAATCAATAAGGTCAAGCTATCAGATGTTGTTACCAAGCTTGAAACCATTATACAATAGGTAACACAAATTTTGTGTAAATTTTTCACTGTAGACCACTTCACTATCAAGCTTCATAAAAAGATCAAGAAACTTGATGAAGAAATATAGGTTAGTGTAAATAATTCTTTAATCGAGCCCAATGTGTTTCATAATAATATTTCAAAAAGTTCAATAACTTCAGCGGCTAAGAATTGATTTGAGGAAGCAAGAGAATACAATCAATGACCAAATTACTAAGCTTCAGGCTAAGTTGCTTCCCCATCTTAAGATAATTTAGACATATAAATAAGGCAAAGGATTTAATTGCCACCCCAAAAATATCAATGTTAGAAAACATTTTTGACATGAATGCACAAGTCAGTTTAGAGCACATTGCTCTTGAGAACTTGAAAGAAGAATGGGAAAACCTCTTAGATTCCCTAGATAAAACCCATCAGAATATTTTTTATAAGTTGTAAGTACATTACTTTATGGTATGAATTCGAAAAGGGGGGAAATTATATGTATATATATGTTTGTATGTACTTCAGACCAAGGGCATGTACAAAGGGGGAGTTAGTACATTTATTTTGAAGTCAGTACATATACATAAAGTTTTGATACTAATGCCAAAGGGGGAGAATGTTACTCCTATTTGAGCATTAATGATTGTCATTAGTATCATTCAGTTGGTAAAGGAGACAAATAGGATAGTCGATCAAAATACATAAATTCTATATACACATAGCAAGACACAAGGCAGATCTCTAAGTTAACCAAACATGGCTTTGACTGAGTACTCTCACCAAGCCAGATGATCACCAAGTATCAAGCATAGTTGTCACCAAGCACCAGTTAATTATCGAGTGATGAATGCAGTGAACACTGAATAAAATAGGAAATGACATAGTAGTTTGAAATGGCACAAACTTCAATGCAAATGGTTCACACTGATCAGAAAATAGTTTACCAAGATTGAGACAAAATTAAATATGGATTTAATTATTAAATTTTTGATGATTCCTATGTACTATAAGATCTAGGCTATTTAGTTTCACCATTGATCTTAGGTTTTCTAAGATATTGTAAAACCCTAATTAGGTCAACTTAGTTTGATATAAATTTTGTAAAGATGTTATTATTATTTTTGTATCATCAAGGGGTAGCCGCACTCAAGACATCAGAAGATCAAATAGGATTTTTGATAGAAGGATCTGAGAATAGAATTTAGTTTTTTAGGACATGCACAAGGCTACCGAGCAGAATAGAAAGGAACATAAATCACTTAAAGGTGATATCTTTATGGTATATTATAGATCTAAATTAAGCAAGTTTCAGTTGCTAATTACACATACATCTTACTATTACTATTTAACCATTGTCAAATTCAAAATCTCCTAACAGAGTGGACTTAACTGTTCTTAAGTTAAATCTCTTAACCGAGTACACACATGTATTGTGTTTTTAAAATACTCTAACCAGGTAGCTCTAGTTGATCTTATTATTACTCCTAATAGGGTAAGATCATCAGAAGTGATCACAATCTTGTAGCCTTAACCAACATACTTTGTTACTATAATAGTGAAGCTTTGTGGGTGTCATCCCCACTGCAGTTTTTACCTTCTTACAAGGGTTTATGTGATAGAAAAATATTTGTGTTATGTGTATGAAGTTTCATGAATGGTTTATTGTTTAAATTACATGAAATTAAATTTTTAGTTATATTTTGAATGTATGTTTCACATAATGAACTCAGTCGGTTAATGCTATCTATACCTACAAATTTTTAGTCTTGAAAAGTTTTGAAGGTACTGATTCACCCCTCACCACTCAATACTTATCTTTCCATAATCCCAACACCCTCATCCTCTTGAACTTTATCTTGAAACTCACCTTCTTCGGGCCCGATGGAGATAGCCAGAACCAGGCGAGGAAATTTACACCAATGGTAGAAGGCCATCCAATACCATCCATAGGATTAGTAGCAATAGGAACATGAGAAATAGGCTATCTTCTAGCCAAAATTCTATGGAAGGGAGAGGTCAAGTGGCACCTCCAACCTCCACTACCAGAAGAGCGGCAAGGATCCAGGGACTTAGGAATCTAGGAACACCAAGCCAAAGAACTACGACCATAGTGGTGGGCATGAGGTGAAGTGTGGTTAGAAGAAAGAGAATCTGGAAGCACTCTGACAACCATACATGGAGCATTTCCCCAATGTTGTAAAATATTCTAAAGGTGGGCCACCTCCAAGGTAACCCTATCTGCCTGAACTTGAATTTGCAACATTACATTGTTACATATAGAAGATTTAGCATACATGGAAATATTAATATCTAAAAAAAATTGAGTGAACAAAACAACATTTCTATCTTTCTAAAGCCAAAAAGAATTTCCATCCTAAAAGTATGCCAAATCTAGGTATAGAAAAAGGGCATTCTGGGAGGGTCACATAGCAGAGCCATTTTCCATGAAAAGGGCTCTAGATGAAATGGCCTTAAAAAATCATGAATCCAGCTCTAGCATTGTTGAGCTTAGAAAACAAACTAGAAAATATGCAAACAAGACTCTGGGAGACCACAAAAGGGGTACCAAGGATGAAGGAATCCCAAGTGTCTAATCTTGGAGCCCATAGGAAACCCTTGATAAAGAACATACCAAGAAAAATGCAAAATCTTGGGCTCTATGATAGAAGACAAAATGGTAGTGAAACGTATCCTCTAGGTCTTCTGGGAAGAAACTAGATGCCACTTGATATTAAGAGTGTCAACCATCAGCAGATGGGGCACCAACCAACTATAAACCATACTAGGTGTGTAGTTAATGATAGGAGTCCAAGGATACCATTTCCAATCCTTCCACTAGGGCTTGGAAAAGTGAATACCAAGCTTATGAAGCAACTGTGGTGGAATAAAAGACACCAGAGGTGGAAAAGAGGTGACCACCAGATGTTATATTGGTTAAAAGAGACACTATCTCAAAATCCATCGCCAGCCCACTAAAGCCATGGTTTGACTGCTTCCTAGGCTCTCTAGATGCTTTTGACAACAAAAGTGCCCTGGATTTGAACTAGGTTAGCCATGAGAAGAAGGGTTTGAAATCCAATCCCCTTCTAGGTAGGTCCATCAAATGAAAACCCAGAAGAGACACAATGTCTCAGAAGAATCTTCTAGGGCTCATCCCTAGACAAGGCCCAAATCACCCATTTAGAAAAAAGCACAATACCTTTCTTTTGTGTGGAAAGGAGACCAAGCCCACCAGAATCCTTAGGAAGACAATTGTATTCCCAAGAAACCCTATGAAAGCCATGAGAATCTACCCCTAAGGCCCACAAGAAATCCCTTAGAAGCTTTTCCAATTTCATATAGGAGGATTTAGAGGGCACCCAACAAGAAGAGTATTAAACACAAGTAGGATCCAACACTTTTGAACAAATCCAGAATTTACCAGCCAAAGACAAAGGTTTGGTGATCTTGTAATCAAGCTTCTTCTCAATTCTGGCAATGACATAGTTCCATAAATCCATAGGAGAAGCTTGAAAGGCGAAGGGAATACCCAGAAAATGAAAAACCTCTCCATGTTGAATCTACTTCCAACCAAACTGAGATATCCAAGAAGGAGATGGAAGAATCGATTGTATATAACACTTAGTCTTATTCCCTTGAATAGAATAAGCAGAGACCAGACAAAATTCCATCCAGTTTGTGCATCCACAAAGAATGTCATCCATACCCTAGAATCCTTGTTCATAGTCTTGCATGTACTTATGATTTTTTTTCTTGAGCTTCCACGTTTAACAAGTGAAATGAGAGCATAAACCCTAAGTATTCTCCCTCTCTCATGGCCTCACAACACTCTACCATGTCCCCTCTATTTACCTCATGAGGATGCAAGAAGATGACATGTTGCAAGGTAAAGAAAAATAAAACTAGCGCTTAGCACCAAAGAAGGTGTAAGGGATAAGCCCATAGGTTTTTGATGTAAAATCATAATTGAAGGTTTACATATGAGTTGTATAGTTTTCATTTATATGGTTTTTATTCTTTATCAATTGTTACATATAGTTTCTATTAAATATGAATTGGGATGAATTATCTAAAGGACGTGATTAAAGAACATATTCTCTTTAGATTTTGAAATCCTCTTTCACCATAAATAGGTTGTCAAAAGATGGTTGGATTCCAAGGAATTCATGAATTTTTTCCTCCATAAGCATAAATAGATTGTCAAAAGAGGGTTGGATTCCAAGGATTCTCTTTTGTTGTCATAAACCATGGATTTTTAATTGTCTAAAATGTATTATCCTTTTATTTTTTGTTGCCTCAACTGTAAAGATCTTATTTGAAAGAAGTATTTCCCCCAATTAAGAATCGGTAGTTGTCGAAAGATGTTTGGATTCCAAGAAATCCATTGATGTTAATTAAGACTTGATGTCAAGAAGCCTCAATCAGGGATAGGTCCCCTTGCAGTTCGAGAGCTTGAATCTCAATCTGATATTTTTCATAGAAATTATAGATTTTAGATACGAAACACTCTTAAACTCAATCTAGACAGCCTAATTGTCTCTAAATATAGAACTCTTTCTCTACCAAACTAGTCTTTAAAACAAAAAGTGTTACCTACTAGGGTGACATTAGAGCAAGGCTTGTACAAAGACTCAAAGACAATCTTGGGGATTTATTCAATTATATCCCTGCTAGCATAAAAAAACCTAGGCTAATTAAAGTAATGAGATAATGTTAAACTATTATATCCCCTTTCCATATTTTATTCAATACTTCAAAATTGTCTCTAAATATAGAGCTCTTTCTCTACCAAAATAGTCTTTTGAAAAAAAAATGTTAGAGTGACATTAGAGCAAGGCTTGTACATAGACTTGAAGACTATCTTGGGGAATTTATTTGATTCTATCCTTGCTAGCATAAGAAACCTGGGATCATTAAATTAATGAGATAATGTTAAACTATTGTATTCTCTTTCCACATCTTATTCAATATCTCAAAATTTTTACATCCATATCAAGTAATTTTCATGTATCATTTTTTCCAAAGATCAAGTGCCTCTATATCAGTAGGTTTAGTAAGCGGGATTTTTATTTTAGTCACTATCGCGATCAAGAAATTTTCCAAAGATTAGGTGTCTTTATATCAGTAGATTTGGTAGGCATGCATGTTATTGCAGTCACTATCATGATCTTATAATTATGATGGCCTTTTTATTTGAAATAATTGAAGTCCACTTGGTTTGTAACAACCTGTTTCCACATTCTTTTGTTAAGCTATCCTAGTAAAATATTTTAGATCTAGGTTTTTTATTGTTGTTTATTTCCTCTCTAAATATTCTACAAGTCTTAAAACATTTAGGAGGATTCTTGTTAATATGATTTAGAAAAATAGAGAGTGGGGGTGAATCAGTTGTTCTCAGGTCTAGATGTATAAAATAAACTTTCAAAGTCTTCAACAAATCAGATCTAACAACCAACAGCTACTCAGTCATCACTGATTACATAAAAGAAACATATAACAGTGCAATCCACTATCCAATAGCATTTAACTTGCAAAACACAGAAATTTTCAAACCAAAACATTCACACAAGCATTAACACCGGGATTTATAGTGGAAACCCAATTTGGGAAAAACCACTTTGTAACATGTTACTGATAATTTCACTCTTCTGAAGTGAGCTCTGTGAAAAGCCAACCCTGTCAAAGGTTACAAACACACTGTCATGTGTGACCCGGTTAAAGGATTTAAACCACACTGTTAAAAGTGTGCCTTGTTATAGGACTTACATAAATTCCATTATAATGCAACCTTGTTCAAAGGATTTATACAAATGACTGTTAGGTCAACCTCTGTTAAAAGGATTTTGACTGATACAATGGTTAGAAAGTAACAGTAGTATTGATCTAAAAACATACAACTCACTTTGAAAATATCAGATCCAATTTCGTACACATATGGTGGCTTACTGATGGTGACTCATTTCCATCTCCATCACTAATCTCCTCGAAAATCCCTTCAAGCAATCACAACACTTCTCCTTCAACATTTTCTGCTTATACAGTCAATAACAACAACAGCATCTCCTCTGCATCACACTTCTTCAACCTCGTTCTTAGTTTTCCTTAATACTTCCTCATTTAGGTCGATACAACTTTTTCCACTTAATCTCCTCCCTTAGATCTTAGGGTTAGGTCAGATTCATCGAATCCTTCCAACTTTATGTTCTTCATCCATCCTTCTAGAAACATCTCAAATCTCCTTATAGATTTAAAATAAAACATTTCTCAGTGCATTAAATGCTTTCATACAATCAATAAATAAATTCAATACGATCTACATAATCCAATAATTCAACTATGTTAGCTAGGAATCTGAATTCTTCCTCAAATGTAAATTACTGACACTCGGTCAATATTGTGTTCAACTCCTCGGTCTTCTTTGGAAAGCTCGGTCACCACTAAAAATGTTTCATTGGCTAATACTGTCATCCTCAAAAATTAACTGATTTTTGGTTAACACTGAATTTACTTGGCATATACTGGCTCGTTCAACACTAACATCACTCGGCTTAAACTAGATTTCTTCACTTTTTCTCAGTTAAGTCTACCAGTTTAGTCTTCCTTCTTACTTAGATAAGCAATACATTATCTTCTTATTGTACCACATAGTCAAGTACCCATTGAAGTATCAAGATAACTCAACCTTTCCTTAGGTGCTATTGTTACCAGCCTTGCCCACATCCTTCTCAATAATCAAATAGATATAGTACTTTCTTACATAGCAATAGTCTTACCAGTTAAGGTTTGACATCAATGACAATACAACAACTGCTTCAATTGCAGTTTCCAACAATTCTTTCATAATGCATTGGGGTGGGATGTAAGAGCTCAATGGAATAATCTTTATGATTATCTTTATTTTGCATATAGGACTGGCCTCTGACTTTGGAAATCTTGGCATTCCTGAATAATTCATATATCTTTTTGGATTTGAAATAATCTATGATTGATGAGAGAATTTTTATTGTCAGTGTCGATAGCTTTCTAAAATGTTATTATTATAATTTCAGAAACTTAGTTAAATGCTTGCAAGTGAGATCAAATTTATTATATATATTGTTTAGTGCAATTAAGAAAGTGGCTCTAAAGTGGATTGGAGGTTCGTATACTTTGATGTGAACTCTGTGGATTTTATTTAAAATTGGATACAAATTCCTTTTAAATGAAATAACATAAAGAGGGAAAACAAAATGATATTTCAAATCAAGTATTAATTTATATTCCATCTTGAAAATAATTGAAAGAAATGAGTATCAATATATATTAAAAAAAATGTTAGGGTCCTTACATTTTCTTGTTTTTAATCAAATCAGTCTTGGATGACATTTTTTTTACTGGTCTGTTTGCATGTTGGGTGCTTAAATCAATGCAATTTTAAATTCAATTATAGGATGAGTTTGAGGAGCATGCAGAGAAGGCCAAGAGATTACCCCCAACTACAATCAATGTTGATAAGCTCATTCTCTATGGGCTTTACAAAAAGGTAGGGTATGTGCAGGATCATGGTATACCAAACTATGGCCTTAAGTGGCAATGAAAAATCAGAAAATCAGGGTTAGTCAACTTGACATAAAAACTTGAACATCTTATGAACTTTATGTGAAAAATTTATAAGAATATAATATGTAGGAAATTGAATTTAGTTTCTAAAATACTAGCCCTTGTCTGGAAAAAAAATAATCTAATTATTCAAAATTTTAGATTTCAATGCAATAGTACAAAAATTTCAAGGAAAAAATAAAAAGTACGTGTATGTCTAACCACCTTAATCATAATCAAATGATGATATATTTTCCCAAGATTCTAGATGTAAGTATTAGACTCATGTCCAGATGTGATGCATATTTTTTGTAATTTTTTGACAAATAAATAATTGATTATGAATTTTCTGCTATAAGTTTTTTAGAATAAAAAAAACTCTAATGTGTGACCACCTTAACTAATTCTAAACTTTACAAAACTGAAAACTTTTTTTCTTATATTAGCCGAAGCATAGAATGTGACACATGTTTCAGATTCCAAAAAGGTTAAATGGTTTGAAAGTTATAGTTTTTTTTCAATCAGTATGTCAATTACGAATTTAAAGATAACTCAATTGAAAAATAAGTAATAATTACTTACTGAACTCAAAATTTGACAGCAATTATATTGATGGAAAGCTGATAATGTCTTTAAGAAACCCTTTTCATTTCATCAATTTTGGGTGAAAAAATAGTCGTCAGCTACATGGTCGAAGTCTCGATATCAAAAACAATCAGCTAAACACACCTAATGGGTTCGCCATTCATGTTTGGCATTGCCCAAGGCAAATACCAAGCCTAATCGGATAGCCAAAACTTCCCACCTATTTCAAAATATCATTTGGACTAGTTTTTTCAATTTCAAGTTAGATATTAAATTGTGTTTTTCTTATGTTAACATTAATTCAATTGAGTATTTTTTTCAATTTTAAGTTATATATTACAAACTTTTTTTTTAATATTAATATTAAATAATAATAGCATAGCATTAGTATTATAATATAAACTTTATATTAGTATGTATTATATTATTATTATTTATTTCTCAATTGTATAATAGTATAATAATAACTTATTAAATATTTATATTATATGTTCAATATTATACCTGAGAGAGAGAGAGAAGGGAATGAGAGAGTGTAGGAGAGAGAGAAGGGGAGAGAGAAAGAAGGGGGAGAGTAGGAGAGAGAGAGAGAGAGAGAGAGATTTTGGAAAAATTTAGGCAGGAGATGTCAGAGATCCGATATGTTTAGATATCTGATTCTGTTTACTGGTGAAAAGTAAAAACTATATTCTCTGGGTCCCTCCAAAGAGGCACGTTTAGCTTGGTAACTCAACCTAACACTTAATAGTGATGTTTCGAATCAGATATAGTTCAAAGAATCAGCAAAGATATTATCTTCAAACATGAATTGTAATGAGAAACAACTACTGCATTTTTCTTAAATGGGCATTCCTTTGAGGGAAAATGGTATACAAAATAATTTTGAACAAATACCTACATAGTTGATTTGATGACAAACAATTTTGGCCCAAGTCCTCTTGAAAGTATCCAGCACATGATTTTTCTATAGACTGCTTGTAATTTTGGTGTTCTGACTATACTGAATGTGTAGATGTCAATGGACTTCTCCTCGATTGAATACAATAAATTGATTTTTTAACTCTGGAAAAGAAATTTCACACATATGTAGAACCACTATACACTCATCATCTATCCTAGAAATTTGCAATGGCATAAAAATTGATGTAAGAATGTTTAAGGTAAATTGTCCACAAAAGGTATATGAAATCATTAAATATATATACATTAAAAAGTGGAGGTGAAGGCTCTAGATGTGAGTTGGTTACAAAAGAATGCAATGTAGCTAATTTTATTTAATATTTCAGGAAGAATCTTTTTTACAAGTATGCAAGGCATAGTCACAGGTCTCAGTGGTTGGATGAACAATTCAGGATGTGTAAGGACACTTTCCCAATTGGCACTATTATATCGGTTGTTGACTTTGTAGAGAACTATACATTGCAGCCCCAAAATGAGTTGCAAGCTCAATATTACAATTCATGAGGCATGTCAGACTCTATCGTGATGATAAGGTCTCTCAATATTACAATTCATGAAGCATGTCGGACTCTATCATGATGATAGGGTCTCACAACATCATCAGATACCACTCTCTGTCAAATAAACTTTGTAAATTAAAAATGAGTACACACAACTGACAAGTATACATGTATGCATAAACAAACTAAATTACTTAATTACCTTTCCCCTATCAACGCTTGACACTTGCACCCCCTCACATTTCCCCCCGGTGGCAACTGGTGACAACTGCATCAGTATGTAATAAGATTATTGTAAAAATTAGAAAAAATGTACATATAGTATTATAATAATTTAAGGAAACCAATGAGTACATTAAAACATATGTACCATGGAAGTGTCAAGACCAAATGATATGGCCAAAAGTTTGGACCCCTCCACTTGTGCCATCTCCTCCTCTGTCATCAACTGAACATAAATGTAACACATAAAAAAACATAAGTGGGAAATTATTATAAGAAAATTCTACTAAAAATACGAATGATAAAATTTAAATACAATGTAAAAAGTGAGTTGTTTATCCCTACCGTAATAGTAGGAGTCCATGGCTCTATATACCGCTGATGCACATCTTCATGTGGTGCTTCAATACCTAGAGTGTGTTGTGTAGAATCGTCCACCTCAAAAACATAATTATATGCATTACTATCATTCAGGGGACCTAAGCACAGATTCTTGCACATAATGCAAGTGTGGGGCACACAAACATGTGAACTCATGGAAGATGTGGAAGGGAAAGAAGCATTAGGATGAGGAGGCAACATTTTTGTCCTCTGCGTAACCAACAGATCACTCAAGGTGTGAATGGCTCAAATAGTCTGTGAGCCAGCCTCAACAATAATGTCAGGATGTTGCACTATGGGAGGTGGTAAAATCTTGAGAGGGGGGACATATGTGCAGGATTTTACCCGGTGTGCCCATGGCCTATCGTGAGGAGTGCCTAAATGTACACCCTAGTTTGGTCTCATACTCCAATAATTGACCTTGTGACTGAGCACAAATTCAGCATATAATTTTTTAATAAAATAAAATGCGATATCCAGATTGTTGTGAGGTGGTCTATCAAAAACCATCCACTAGCGGTCCCAAAAGTTGTCACGTATTGCACTATTTGTGCACCATTTAATTGACAACTTGGGTTTTTTATGGTCCACTTTTAGACCGATTTTAGGATCCACAAAAAGATTACATATGTTTTATTATGTTTAGGTTCATGACTTGATCATAGTCAAGCCTATCGTCAAACTGGGCGTGCATGGAATCACGCCAAAGAAGTGCAGCACTATGTTTCTTTGTAAGTTTCCCATGTTTTCAATAATTGAGTTCAATGTCATAAACATGGGGGCGTAATGTGGGGATACTAGCGTAGGTGGATTGAAATCCTCTAAGTTCATTTAGATTTTCTCCTGTTAGATCGTCTAAACAATGAGGGTTTGAGACTGGTTCATCTTCTGAAAGTGGGGGATTGTTGGGAGGTGGTTCTGGATTGTTTGCGGGATCATTAGAAGGGTTTTCTGGTTGATTTGGGTCCATGTCTGATTACAATTAGAACACAAATCGATAATTACAATCAATTTTTAAAAATTAAAAAAAAAAAACCTCATTTAAACCCTAATTTTTATCTAAAACTACAAATAACTAAAAATAATAATAAAAACACTAAAAACCCTAATTGTGTAAATAAATGTGAGTTGGTGGTAAGATCAAATTGCAATGAGTCAAGTTGCTTGTGTTTTAGCATATTTAAGTCAATTATAGGTTATGATGTTCGAGGCAATTGTGTAGTACCTCTCCCCTAGTCTGATTTTATAAATGTTATGATTATTTTAGGATGATAGATTATATGTTAGGAAATCATTGATGCTTATGATTTGACTGAGCCCATACTTGCATGTGTATGGTTCATGTGTTTGTTTTATATTTTTGTTTGACCTGCCTAATGTGGTGGGGGACAGAGTCGTAGTTACTTGCTTGCGAGATCCACATGATCGGTCGATCCCCTCCATTGTTTGTTATATATATATATATATATATATATATATATATATATATATATATATATATATATATATATATATATATATATATATATATATATATTGGATGTACATGCTTCATCTTGTGATGACAAGTTTGCAGGCACAGGGCATCGTCTTCCCTGAATTGGCAAGAGTGAGCATGCCCATAAACATTCATCTCAATGGTAAAGAGAGGAGATAATACACAGACCCAAAACCCTAACCTAAGCTTAATTTGTCCTAGGATTGGACAAGTATCAATATGACTACCCTATCTAAATTTGTCTAGTTGACATGAATATGTGGATCCCTTATCCTGAGTTTGTTTGGTTTTATGTCGTTTTGATTTCAGTTGATGTATTACTTATGTGGGTGATTTTATTTGATTATTAATTTAATGATTATAGTTGAAATTTAATATTAATCATATTCCTAAATTAATTTGAGTAATTTTGATTAAAAGTTAAATAATTGATTATTTGGATTTAATTATTTATTTAATTAAAATTAGATTTAATTATGTTTGAGTGCATTATTAAATAATTAAATATTTAATTGCGTGGTTTTAGGATGCTTTAAATATTTAATATAATTTTTTAATTATTAACATGTCCATTATTGAAAAGTGATTTGTTCTCAAAAATAACAACTTATTTTCAAAAGTCAACGTTGAGTTATGCAAAATAAATGTATTTTTAATTTATTAATTAGGATTTACTTTCAAATTGTAATTGGAGTTCGATTGGGAGTTAACAGCTGAGTAGTCTCTAGGGTTTGCATGAAAGGGGGAATTGCATTCATTTTGAGATTAGACAGGTTTTGGAACAATTTTTGGGGGGAGAGCTTGGAATTGGCATCTTGAGATTTTTGGAGAATTTGGATTGTGTGATTCTTTCTTGTGCATCTAGATTGTGTGCATGTTTTCGACATAGTTTCAGATCTGTAGGTTGGATTGATTTTGGAAGAAATTCTGCCTTCAGATCTTCAAAGGGTTTTCATTTCAGTCTCTAGCTTTCGATCTAAGGTAGGCATTGAATTTTTGCATGTTAGTTGTGTTTTAACATTTATTTGGCTTTCTCTATTTGTGTAAATTTCTATGCATCTCATTAGGTAGATCTATGATTTTCTTGAATATGGGTATTTAGAAAACCCTAGTTAAGATCATTTTATAAAAATTTAGCATAGTACTATTATGCTGGCAAAATTTCGTTGTTAGATTCTCTATAAAACTCTTAGAAAATGAATTATTAAATCTGGACTATAGTTTGACTATAGGGTTTGAAAAATAAATTTATCCATTAAGAGAGAAAATCAATTGTTAGAGGAAGAAACCCAATTTGGATATAAAAATCAATTTTGGTTAAAAAATAATAATAATAACCTTTGTAAAAAAAATTACAGTCAAATAAATATTGGAAAAAAAAAGAGCCTGGAAAGATAAATCATGAAAAATCAATAGTTAGAAAAGCATTATGTTTTTGTCTTTTTCAGATTCATTAATTTAATTGAATAAATAAATATATTCAATTTGCTATTGGAAAAGCCCTTCTTTTAAAAAATATATATATTAAAAAATAAATATACCTATGTGTTGTGCTTTATTGATAAGTTTGTTTTTAAAATATATATATATAAAAGACAATTTAAAACAAAAAAAAACTTTTACCTTTTATGGACCGTTGCACGAGCCCAAAGGGGTGCCGTGAGAAACCCTTGAGAGGATTGTCAGGGCAGCCCTAGGCATTGTTGTGTGCAGTCCCTAGGGGACTGCGTCGACAGTACCTAGGGTACCGCCTACAGCAAGTGGGTGGGAACCGTGGGCCCCCACTTAAAATAAAGTTGCTTTTTGATATTTTTTTATAAATTATTTTTTATTAAGAGTTTCTTTTTTTAATTTTAGTTTATTTTAAATTGTAATTTAATAATTTAATTTAGTTGTTATTTATTAATTTTTATTTAGATTAGTTTAATTTTTAATTTAGTTAAATTAAATTTTATTTATTAATTAATAAAGTTTAATTAAATTTGTTATTTAATTTAGTTTAATCAATTTGTTTATTTAATCAAATTATATTAAGGCTTTTTTATTTGATTAAATTTAGATTTGTATATTAATTAAGTTAAACTAAATATGTAGTTGTTAACTTAATTAAATTGGAATTTTGTTTATATACTAATATGAGATTTATTTATGTAAAATAATAGATAGCTTTATATGGAAATTTATTAATGATTAAAGTATGATTATACTCATTTGATTTTCATCTTTGTGGAATGAGTTTATTTGATTAGTTATATAATTTTTATACATGAGTATAGGCTTAAATTATGTGTTTTAAATCTTTCATTAGTTTATGCTATTTATTTTCAGTTTCGTTATCTATTGAACATATAGTTAAATATATGTTTACTTTAGGATATGCTTTTCTCATGGTACGTTTATTTACAAATGACCAATTTTGGAAATTGAAGTGCATGTAATGAAATTGGGTGTTTTCTTTTGTCGAGTCCATAAGACGTACATAGGGGATATCCTGTTATTAAGGCATTGTTGTGATATTCATGTTAAGATTCTTTTAGTAGATTTTTGTGTTTCTCTACTTGGAATTTAATTATGAATTTATATGTATATGACTCAATTTTAGTCTTCCATGATGTGAGTGTTTTATATTTTTTTCTGAGTGCCTTCTTGTGTTTATCATGTTATCGGGTTCTAGAAGACCTAAGGGGAAAATAGAGGCCAGGGGTAATTGTTAGTTGGACATGTTATCAGTATTATGTTTTGATGTGTGTGTATATTCTGATCATCACCTAATTTGACCATATGGACTCATGTTACTTTGTATTATATTTGTTGTATCTTTGTAATCATTTCTTGTTCCTGTTTGTGAAAACTAGATCTGAGATTACTTGGTTGTATACCTAATAGATCAATGTGAGATTTGTGAACCTAGGAGAGGTTAAATAGGTGCATCTTAGGGGAGTGGCTTACAATAGGGATCCGGGGCTAAAAAGGGGCTAGTACCAAGGTAACCTATCATAAGTTGATTAATAAGTGATAACCTAATAATAAAACTTGGGCAACAACATTAAATACAAAATTGATATTCTGGTTCCGCATGGATCATGTTGAGGGTCAGGGGTCCAGAGCGGCCAATCCAAGGTAACTCAACCTGATAGATGCTTGAGGTTTTAGGGTCTAGAAAGATCAGTCTAGGGTAACTCAAGTAGTTGTCCATGTGATGACACACCCATAGTATATAGCCTAACTATCCTCCATAGTTATTCTTCATGTTTCAGATGCCTCTAGATTAGTGAGTCTTACCTTTCACTATATTTTGTTTACCTTGAGTAGAGAGCTTTTAGGATCCTCTTGCTTAGTGGTTTTACCATGCTTTTGTATTGGTTATCTGAGTGGGGTTTGTTGTTATCTCCTCAGCACGGTGGGGTAGGCCTTTGTTGTTCTACATGGATGGGTGGTAGTGATTCTTTACCATTTGAGATTCGACGTCTTGGTGTCGATGCTTGTTTGTGATTTTGTAGTTGGATTCCTTATGACTCTTCATTGATGTTTCTTTTTTTATCTTCTTTTTTTTGTAATCCTGTATTAGAGTATCGTATGTGATACCTAATCTGAACATTGTAATATATTTGTTAGAATGATTACCACATACCCTACAACATGTGCAATGGATGTGAGTTTATTTAGATATCATGGATGTCCATGAGGATTGTATTTATTATTATTTGATGTAATTGTAATATTTATGTAATGGAATTTTTTGTTGATATTGTTTTACATTAGTTTTATTCTTAAGTAATTCTACGTCATGGGACCCTTGAGTTTTGTAATCTATTTTTGGATGTTGTTTCAATGTGAGTAAATGGTAATTGCTTTTGCACTGATGTTTATCTTGTATGTTAACTTTGAAAAAAAAAATTATTCACCAAACTTAGTATCATGTTTTAGGTTAATCTCTCTTGGGTTCCCTAGCAGGGCGTTACATCTAGTATCAAAGCGGAGTTTCTACACTAGGAACTCTAGGTATATATGCTCATTAGGCTTTGTGTAGTTTAAACTTGAAACCAAACATAGACATATAATCGATATACATTTGAGAACCATTAAGTTGCAACTAAACATTTATGTTTCGGTTTCTCTTAAATATATTTGAAATATCACGTTGTCTAGTGATGGTCATAGGTGATTTGATTGTCTATTGTGTTTGGGTACCCTCTCTAATGCATCTCGGGTGAAGTACCTTTAAATATCGTGAAGCGATTACTCCCTTGAGTGTGGCTACCACTAGTCACCTTGTTATGTGAATGTTTTATGATTGATAATTATTTTGGTTGATTCATGAATTATTCGTATTGTGTATAGGCTAGCATTGAAATTTTTGAACTTTCTTATGATTGGATTAGTCACCTAACTCTCTTTTCGTTATCTATTTTGTGATGCTAGTCACACTTAATTTATTGTTGAAATTGAGATCTCTTATGATTTAATATTGGACTTATGATTCCCCTGCTTGGGTTTGTCATTTTTTAACTTTATGGTGGCTATTCCGAATGTTTGGTATTTGGCCTTGTTATGTGATAAGTGTTGTTTCTATCATGTTCATCATGAACCCCTGATAGTATGTATAAGGGAGGACATCACGGAGATGGTACTATGTTTTCTGTAAAAAATTAAAATCATTGTGTATCCTATATATTTTCTTAAGTGTTGCATCAACTAAATTGATTAACATGAACTTCTCAACTCATTATTCGATAAAGATGTGAATGTGTGTTTTATGCAATTGATCCTAAATATTTTTTATAACGATGAATGAATAAAGTTTTAGATCTATTTTCCAAATTTTTAATGAATGATTGATCAATGTGGATTTCAGTTATTCTTAACCAAAATTATATTATCCTTAATGATTGTATATCATGATCTTATTTTATGGCTTGTTTTCAGATGTTGCTTTTCATTTTTAATAAATGCTTCATTCTTGGGGGATATATATATATATATATATATATATATATATATATATATATATATATATATCCTTATCTATTTGTAGGCTTCCACAAGTAAGCCTAATCCTAGGGGGGTTGATGTAGTACCCCACCCCTACTCCGATTTTATAAATGTTATGATTATTTTAGGATGATAGATTATATGTTAGAAAATCATTGATGCTTATGATTTTACTAACCCCATACTTGCATGTGTATGGTTCATGTGTTTGTTTTATATTTTTGTTTGACGTGCCTGATGTGGTTGAGGGATGGAGTCGTAGTTACTTTCTTGCGCGATCCACACGATTGGCCAATCCCTGCCATTGTCTATATATATATATATATATATATATATATATATATATATATATATATATATATATATATATATATATATATATATATATATATATACACATACACATACACATACACATACACATACACATACACATACACATACACATACACATACACATATACATATACATATACATATATATCTATCTATATGTATATATATGTGTGTGTGTGTATATATATATATATATATATATTGGATGTACATGCTTCATCTTGTGATGACAGGTTTGCAGGTACAGGGCATCATCTTCTTTGAATTGGCAGGAGTGAGTGTGCCCATAAACATTCATCTCAATGGTAAAAATAGTAGATAATACACAGATCCACAACCCTAACCTAAGCCTAATTTGTCCTAGGATTGGACAAGTATCAATATGACTACCCTATCCAAATTGATCTAGTTGACATGAATTCGTGGATCCCTTCTCCTGAGTTTGCTTGGTTTTATGTCATTTTGATTTCAGTTAATTTATTGCTTATGTGGGTGATTTTATGTGATTATTAATTTAATGATTATAGTTAAAATTAAATATTAATCATATTCCTAAGTTAATTTGAGTAATTTTAATTAAAAGTTAAATAATTGATTATTTGGATTTAATTATTTATTTAATTGAAATTAGATTCAATTATGTTTGAGTGCATTATTAAATAATTAAATATTTCATTGCATGGTTTTAGGATGCTTTAAATATTTAATCTATTTAATATGAATTTTTAATTATTAACATGTGCCTTATTGAAAAGTGATTTGTTCTCAAAAATAACAACTTGTTTTCAAAAGTCAATGTTGAGTTGTGCAAAATAAAGTTATTTTTAATTCATTAATTAGGATTTACTTTCAAATTGTAATTGGAGTTTTATTGGGAGTTAACTACTGAGTCATCTCTAAGGTTTGCATGAAAGGGGGAATTGAATCCCTAATAGGGGGAAGTGCATTCATTTTGAGATTAGACAGGTTTTGGAACAATTTTTGGGGGGAGAGCTTGGAATTGACATCTTGAGATTTTTGGAGAATTTGGATTGTGTGATTCTTGCTTGTGCATCTGGATCATGTGCATGTTTTCTACATAGTTTCAGATTTGCACGTTACATTGATTTTGGAAGAAATTATGCCTTCAGATCTTCAAAGGGTTTTCATTTCAGTCTCTAGCTTTGGACCTGAGGTAGGCATTGACTTCTTGCCTCTTAGTTGTGTTTTAACATTTATTTGGCTTTCTCTATTTGTGTAAATTTCTATGCATCTCATTAGGTAGATCTGTGATTTTCTTGAATATGGGTATTTAGAAAACCCTAGTTAAGATCATTTTATAAAAATTTAGCATAGTATTGTTATGCTGGCAAATTTCGTTGTTATATTCTCTATAAACCTCCTAGAAAATAAATTATTAAATTTGGACTATAGTCTAACTATAGGGTTTGAAAAATAAATTTATCCATTAAGAGAGAAAATCAATTGTTAGAGGAAGAAATCCAATTTGGATATAAAAATCAATTCTGGTTAAAAAATAATAATAATAACCTCTGTAAAGAAAATTACAGTCAAAAAAATATATAGTGGAAAAAAAAAAGGGCCCGGGAAAGATAAATCATGAAAAATCAATAGTTAGAAAAGCATTATGTTTTTGTCATTTTCGGATTCATTAATTTAATTGAATAAATATATATATTTAATTTGCTATTGGAAAAGCCCTTCTTTTAAAATATATATATATTAAAAAATAAATATACCTGCTTTATTGAGAAGTTTGTTTTTTTTTTTTAAATATTAAAACAAAAAAATACTTTTACCTTTTATGGACTGTCGCACGGGCCCCAAGGGTTGCCATGAGCAGCCCTTGAGAGGACTGTCGTGACAACCCTAGGCACTGTCGTGCGCAGTCCCTAGGGGACTGTGTCGGTAGTACCTAGGGTACCACCTGCAGCCAGTGGGTGGGAGCCGTGGGTCCCCACTTAAAATAAAGTTGCTTTTTGATATTTTTTTATAAATTATTTTTTATTAAGAGTTTCTTTTTTTTAATTTTAGTTTATTTTAAATTGCAATTTAATAATTTAATTTAGTTGTTATTTATTAATTTTTATTTAGATTAGTTTAATTTTTAATTTAGTTAAATTAAATTTTATTTATTAATTAATAAAGTTTAATTAAATTTGTTATTTAATTTAGTTTAATCAATTTGTTTATTTAATCAAATTATATAAAGGCTTGTTTATTTGATTAAATTTAGATTTGTATATTAATTAAGTTAAACTAAATTTTTAGTTGTAAACTTAATTAAATTGGAATTTTGTTTATATACTAATATGAGATTTATTTAATTAGAATAATAGATAGCTTTATATGGAAATTTATTAATGATTATACTCATTTGATTTTCATCTTTGTGGAATGAGTTTATTTGATTAGTTATATAATTTTTATACATGAGGATAGGGTTAAATTATGTGCTTTAAATCTTTCATTAGTTTATGCTATTTATTTTCAATTTCATTATCTATTGAACATATAGTTAAATATATGTTTACATTAGGATATGCTTTTCTCATAGTACATTTATTTTCAAATGACCAATTTTGGAAATTGAAGTGCATGTAATGAAATTGGGTGTTTTCTTTTGTCGAGTCCATAAGACATACATAGGGGATATCCTATTATTAAGGCATTGTTGTGATGTTAATGTTAAGATTCTTTTAGTAGATTTTTGTGTTTCTCTACTTGGAATTTAATTATGAATTTATATGTATATGACTCAATTTCAGTCTTCTATGATGTGAGTGTTTTATCTTTTTCTCTAAGTGCCTTCTTGTGCTCATCGTGTTATCAGGTGCTAGAAGACCTGGGGGGGAAATAGAGGAAAGGGGTAATTGTCAGTTGGACATGTTATCAGTATTATGTTTTGATGTGTGTGTATATTCTGATCATCACCTGATTTGACCATATGGACTCATGTTACTTTGTATTCTATTTGTGGTATCTTTGTAATCATTTCTAGTTCCTCTATGTGAAAACTGGATCTGAGATTGCTTGGTTGTATACCTAATTGATCTATGTGACATTTGTGAGCCTAGGAGAGGTTAAATAGGTGCATCTTAGGGGATTGGCTTACAATAGGGTTATAGGGCTCAAAAGGGGCCAGTACCAGGGTAACCTATCGTAAGTTGATTAATAAGTGATAACCTAATAATAAAACTTGGGCAACAACATTAAATACAAAATTGATATTTTGGTTCCGCATGGATCATGTTGAGGGTCCAGGGTCTAGAGTGGCCATTCCAAGGTAGCTCAACCTGATAGACGCTTGAGGGTTCGGGGTCTACAAAGACCAGTCCAGGGTAACTCAAGTAGTTGTCCATGTGATGAAACTCCCATAGTATGTAGCCTAAGTCTCCTCCATAGTTATTATTCATGTTTCAGATGCCTCTGGATTAGTGAGTCTTACCTTTCACTATATTTTGTTTACCTTGAGTAGAGAGCTTCCAGGATCCTCTTTCTTAGTGGTTTTACCTTTCTTTTGTATTGGTTATCTGAGTGGGGTTTGTTGTTATCTCCTCACCACAGTGGAGTAGGCCTTTGTGGTTCTACATGGACAGGTGGTAGCGATTCTTTACCATTTGAGATTCGACATTCTAGTGTCGATGCTTGTTGGTGATTCTGTAGTTGGATTCCTTATGACTCTTCATTGACATTTCTTTTCTTATCTTCTTTTTTTTGTAATTATGTATTAGAGTATCGTATGTGATACCTAATCTAGACATTGTAATATATTTGTTAGAATGATTACCACATAACCTACGACATGTGCAGTGGATGTGAGTTTATTTAGATATCATGGATGTGTTGGAAACAATTGTCTGAAGAAAATTGCTACTCAAATTATGTATTGTCTTTGATGTCACACAATGTCATAGTCCGCAACAATCAGTACCTACCGAGCTCAGTCGGTTTGCCTGGCAGTAAAATCAGTGTCTACCAAGTCCACTCGGTTATCAAAGAAAATCAGTGTTTACCGAGTTCACTCAGTTGTCAAAAGAAAAGTTAGCATTTACCGAGCTCACTCGGTTATCGAAGAAAAAGGATTATCAGTGTTTACCGAGTTCTCTCAGTCTCCAAAAGATTGTAGAAAATTTCATTATGGTCACTGAGCACTGTTGGCCCTTGAAGGATCTTTGCAAATAAAGTTTACTTATTTCAGCCGACTGTTATACTAAGTAATGCTGATTTGACAAATCTAAAATCATATAAATAAAAGGTCAAATGTGAAAAATAGAAGAAGAGACAAAAAGAAGATATATAGAAGAAAGACAGGAAAGGTGTGTACGAAATTGTGAAGGATGACCAGATATCCTTGAGGAGCAGCAGAGATATATTCGATCAGGAAGGATCACACTTATACAGAACAGAGATCTGTAATCAGCAAGGCAGTTGCATTATTATACAAGTCATTTTCATTGTTACTTTTTTATCATTGTAACAGTGAATTCTAAATCTCTTAACCGAGTTGGTTTAACAACCATATTGTAAATCCTCTAACAAGGTGACAATTCCATTGAATTATTCTCAAGACCTCTTACCAGGCCACTCCTAGCAAGGTGATTAAATCCTCTAACAAGGTCACACCTAACAGTGTGTTTTGTAACCTTTTACCGGGTTGGCTTCTAACCAGGCATCACTTCAGAAAAGTGAAAATCAGTATCTAGATACATTGGTGGTTTTTCCCATATTGGGTTTCCACGTTAAATCCTGTGTCTCTTGTGTTCTTAATAGTTATCTTAATCATATACAAGTGGTGATGAATATCTAAAAGATAATTTTACTAATACTTTCTGCATCTACCAAGTTACTGCAATCTATTTACCGAGTGTTAAACAGATAATATTCATTAAGATATCCTAAGGGATCTGGAAAGAAATAATTGTGAAGTGTTTTATGGTTGACTGATTCACCCCCCCTCTCAGTCACTTCATCCATATTCCATCAGGATGTCCAAGAGGATTGTATTTATTATTATTTGATGTAATTGTAATATTTATGTTATGGAATCTTTTGTTGATGTTTTTTTAGATTAGTTTTATTCTTAAGTAATTCTATGTCATGGGGCCCTCAATTTTTGTAATCTATTTTGGATGTTGTTTCAATGTGAGTAAATGGTAATTGCTTCTGCACTGATGTTTATCTTGTATGTTAACTTTAGAAGAAAAAAAAATATTCACCAAATTTAGTAGCATGTTTTAGGTTAATCTCTCTTGGGTTCCCTGGCGGGGTGTTACAAATTGTGCCATGGTAATTTGTAGAGGTTTGAAAGCTGAACGTAATGCTACCGATTGGAGCTACAGTTTCGATAAATTTTCTCAGTAATCCCTAAATCCTTTCTCATTTTATTAAATTCACCATCTCTTTATTTGAATTAGTGAAAAAATATTACAAATACTCTTTCATGTTATTTTTAATATGCCATGAGGGCAAGGAGTTGGTAGGTGCAGAAAGTGAGAGGACTAAAATTGTCACGGCTGAAAATGTACAACTATTAGATTGGAAATGTTTCTCAAAGACTCTTAAAAGTAAGTCTAAAGGTAATAATGTGAATGTGAATGATAGTCAACCAATGAGGAAGTTTCCAAAGAAGGCAATCAATTTAATTTTTCCCTAAGTCACCATTGCTATGGTGGATGTGGTGCGTAGATGGCTTCATCATTATAAATGTAAGGTTAGGAAAGTAGGATTTTTTTCACAAATTATAAATAATTATTAATAGTCAGTTTCCAAGAAATGTGTAAGTCTATATCCTAAACTTGTGTCTAAAAAATTTTACTAGCTTGCTATCCTAAATTATTTGCCTCGTAGAATTAAACATTATTTTTTCAAGCTGATATGAGCCATTTTTTTGCGTGGGGAATATTGTCCTCATTTTTCCAAATAGTCTATGTGCCTAGTCTATGCTTCGACATTTTGGCAGAAACCAACTCATGTGTCCTATTTATGTAGCAAGATTGGTTTGGTTCATCTCATTTTAAAAAGTATTTATCTTCAACAGGGTTATGTAATATTTTTCCTTGCAAGCTCTTCCTTTTCTATAAGAATTCCAATTGGCATTTTTTACAACATGACACAAAGTGTGTTGATGTTGACATAAATTATTTGGCATGATTTCAATGATTTTTATTTAGAATTTGCAAATAAGCATATAATTCTTTGTTGTATTTCAATTAATACTAGAATAATTTGACCTTTCTATCTACTAATTAAGATATTGGTTTTATGGTTTCAACTCTATCTTATGTAAGCATCCCTATTACTCCCGTCCATATACAAGGTGCATCCCTTTTCATTTTTTACCTTAGTTTTGCAGCTAAATTTGTACTAATAAAGGAGGGGATTGGATATGAATCATTTTTAAGCAACTCAAATTAGGGATTTTAATATTCCTCCTGAATTTAACGTAATAATTGTGAGACATTTCTTGGATGAAAGAGCGAAATCTAAGTGATTGAAATTTACATGTTCATATGAACAAATAAATACCAATTTTTTAAGTAGGAGCTCATGAAATTTAAAGGGCGAAAACTTGACCCCCGTGGTCATATGGATAATTGAATAACTTTTTTTTGCAAAGCCCATAGACCAGAGAATTTAAGCCATTGATATTTATGCCTATGGTCATATGAAAAAATAAATATCAATATTCTTATAATCGAATCAAGAAAATACATCCAAAATTTGATTGCTTATTCCAACAAGCTTAGAGTCTTAATGATAAGAAAATCTTTCTAATTTATTTGTAGATATATAAACAACGTTTCTATATTCTATTTTTAATTTTTGCATGCAACTCAATTTAATTTCTATAATTAAACTAAAAAATATTTTTTTAATTTTTTATAAATAAATTTAAAACTTAAATATTAATTTTAATAGAATCTTTCTATATTTTAACTAAAATATATATATTAATAGATTCATTTAATATTTTTATAGATCAAATCTTTTAAAATAAATTTAAAACTAAAATCTTGATTCCTTCTATATTTTAACTAAAATCTATGTATTAATAGATTCATTTTATATTTTTATACACCATGCAAATCAATTCAAATTCTATAATTACGCTAAATTTTGATTTTTAAATTTTGCTAAATAAGTCATCAAAAATTTTAATAGAATCAATCTATATTTTTAAAATATTTAAGAAACACTGCTACTCTATTTTTTCTTTTTTTTAAAAATCTATAATTAAGCTAAATTCTATTCTTTTAATTTTTAAATGAAAGATAAATTAATTTAATAATTAATTTTTAAGATTTACAATTGCCAAATAGAAAAATATAAACATTATCATAAAGGTAATCTACAAAACTCAAATAAACTTTAAATCAAATAACAAAAATCAGTTAAAATGAAATTTGAATGGGGGATTGAAACTCATCCTAGATATTACAGAGAATGCAATATAAAAAATACCATAATCTAAACATAGAAAAATAGATATTATAGAGAATGCAATATAGAAATACCATAATCTAAACACAGAAAAAAAAATATGCATTGCATGCACTTGTACTAGAACCCTTCTCGAAAGCTTTGATCTCGTCCATTGTTGTTATTCAAATAAGAAAAGATTTGATCTCCTCCATTGTTGTTGTTCAAATAAGAAATGCCACTATTCACATTTATCCTACATGCGCTTTACCAAACCCTAATGATCCTCAAATCTCTGTATAAGATCTCGTTCAAGCAAGAGCATTAGATGTTTTACTTGACATTTTAGTGTATACAAGATCTGGTCCGTGTGGTAAGCTACTTTGTCCTTGAAACTTTCCCCTTGAAAAGCATATATTGCCATTCAATAATTCAAACCAAAGCATCCAAATTTGGATTTAAAAACACATTTGCAGAGATTAAAAGAAAATTATGACATAATTTCAACCTTTTTAGATTTGTACAATAACTTTATTAACCTTCTTTCACTATTTTATTTATCACGCGGGAATCCAAAATTTTGATATCTCCAAAAAAATTATGGTCTCCAAAAGTTTTACGGATGATTACTTGAAAACTTCTAAAATATTCTCATTTATACTTATAGGGAGGGGCTAAGATTTTAATTTTAAAAGGAGAAAATGAAATCCCTGGAATGATTTTATATAAAAGGGGAGCAAATTGTTCTATCTGAAGCACATGCAATAAATTTTATAGCTCATATCAGCTAGATTTGCAGAACGAGGAGTTTTAAGAAATATTGAAATATTTATGAGAACTTTATCTTTCAAGGCATTTCTTACCTCAGAGCGCTAGAGCAACTTTGTGTGTTGGTCAAAACAAATTGAAATGTTTCACTCTCAACTCCAAAATCTCAGAGCTGTAATCCAAATTCAATGATGTTTCTAATAAATAAGCTATTTCTCTTATATTTGAATACGATTCTAGGGAAGGGTACAAATTCAAATAAGAAATGCCACGTTCCTACTAAATACATCATGTCACTCTCCATTTTCAACTATTACATATTAAATTGTACAGTCATTATTAACCAAACCATTACAACATGAGATGATCGTAATAGACATTAATAATTATTTAATATCACTTCCACTTATTCATATTCCTTTTTAAGCTTCGTATTTACTGGTCCCACTAATTTCGGCTTTTTTACATACCTTTCAAGCTAGCAGTGGAATATCAAAGGTTTATTTTTTCTTACACCGTTACATTCATTGACCTCCTATAGGTCCTATAGGTGTGGGTATGTTGCCATTGTAAGGTTACGCCTCTCGGTGTAATTAACATTTGATGGACCTCATTTAATTTTCTAATTATTTTTCAAATTTTAATCTTTTAGTCTGTGGACATCATTGTAGATTGGGTAGGAGTTTATTTATCAATCTTTTAGATTCTACTCTAAAATCTATCATTGGGATGATACAAGAGAGCATAAGGAGATCCAAAATATTGATCATCTTGATGATGGATCAAGGAGTCGGATCCAAAGTGTTGATAAAAAAAATAGAATCTACCCAGAAATCTTTTAATAATCTCTATAGATTGTGGATATTTATTCTTATTTATCATTAAAATTTCTTCAATTTAATTAACAAGAGAATTAATACAATGGTGTATTTTGTTTGTTTAGACTATTCTTGTAACATGTATGAGGTATGCAAACAACATAAGAATGCAAGTGATCACAAAGAAGGGATATGACATAGATACAAACAAGCTTTCTAAATGCTTTGAGGAAGCATTTGTGGAGATCACATATGCCTGATATAAGAAAAATTGGTGGGCAATTGCATTGACTAAAGATTGGAGACAATGCATTTCCATAATTTGGAATGATTATTAAGATTAGTTTTTTATTTATTTGGGTACAATTTGTTTTCATCAATGGATCATTTTTTTATGAACAATGCAAATGATGTTAGCATTTGATATGGCTATTTATTGGCTATACCATGGTTATTGGGTATCATTTTTTATTTAATTAGGTACTAGTTTGTATCAATGTATCACATTATAGGAACTATCATCAAGATGCAAAAGATGTTATCTAGCATTTGGTTTGACTCTTTAATAGCATGTAGTTATTAAGTTTGGTCTTCTATTTAATTGGGTGCAACTTTGTTAGCATCAATGGATTACACTTTATGAATTATCATTAAGACAAAATTGTTATCATTTTGTCCAATCATTTATTGATTGTTTGATTTATTGATGCATAATGCAAGCCAAGTATGTCATTTTATTCACTATATAGTATGTTTGTTATTTTTTGAGAAATGTTGGATTTTGAATGTTATTTAAATGATGATAAATATATTCATATTTATTTGTTGAATAGATTATGATAAATTTTATATTCATATCATTTCAAGTGTTCTTATGATCTTTTGAGAAATGTTGGATTTTGAATATTATTGAAATAGTGACAAATTGATATATTTATTTATTTATTAAATAGATTTTGATAATTCAAACAAATTAGCAAATGTTAATATTTAGTCTTTTTCATAATTTATTGTCAATATGCATGTGATATTAAGTATAGACTTTAGGGTTAAGTATATAGATGTTAGGGTTAAGTGTATAGGTTTTAGGGTTGAGGGTTCAGTGTTGACCAGAGGGGTTTTTTTTATGACTTCATGTCAGATAAATCCACAAGTGTTCTTCTATTAAGACAAACATGCACATGTTTTGTCTAGTAAGAACAAAAAGTACATATTTATAATTCAAATAACACATATCTATTGTTTATAATTCAAATAACATGTATGTGTTGTTTTTCTTAAAACCATGTACATGGTTTTAATTCAAATTACATATATTGTTATCAAAACATGTGTATTTAGGCCTCGATTTAGGCCTCGATGATTAAACGTTAGGCCTGAAGATACAATTACCCCATTTTAACAAGTTTTTTTTCTTCCAATTTAGTTTCTCAACTTCCTTGCCATAAAGTTTACACATATTATAAAGTGGGTATTTGTAAAGTTGCCACCATAAAATTCACATGTCTTTTGAGCTTTCTAATCATACATTTTTTTAATATTTGAACAACACTGACATATTTATTTTTATTATCCTTTTACCAATATTTTCATAGCTCTTAGAAATATATTTGTACCATTTTTTTATAACTTTTAGCCTACTTGTCCTAATTTTAAATAAGTTATATATTTTTTTTCTACACTAAAAAATTTGCATTCTCAATTATTTTGGTGCAAGTTTTGTGACACACATGGTCGATGATCTAAATTTTAGGATTTGTCCACTTAAAAAACTTATTAAAAATAAATTTGAAACAAAAAAAAGTACACAACTTGTAAAACTCACTCTTAACTATATAATTTCTACCAATTGTTTTTCCAAAATACTAAGAGCAACTATAAAAAATTTAGCCCGTACACCAGACACTACATTATGTTTTTTTGAAAAAAAGGAACACTTTTGCGTTTGGGAAGGATTTGATCCTCTTGATCTTTGTCCATTTTTTTAAAAAAATAGATTCAGAGTACTATGATTCTTGTTTTTTGGTATCTTCAAATTTTTAGTACATGAGATTCAAATTAGTCCTCTAAGTTTAGGCTTAGCTAATTTCAAAAAAAAGTTTCCACTTTTGACCACCATTTTGTTCACCATCTTGGTGCACAAACGCCCTCTTTAGTATAGAGTACTCCAATGATGTCATATTCACAATTAGAGATCTTAACAAAATTATTTTAAAGAACTACATTAATGTTCATATGTAGAATCAAAATGTCAAGAGCTGAATTGTCGTGTTTTATACACTAGAGAAGAATAAGACATTTGATTAGAGGAGAGAGGAATTAGATTCACAAAATAAACTTTGTTCTCTAGAAAATTATTTTTCAAGTTGATCCCTCCAATGGGAATATTAAAATGTTGACATAGTCTTTGGATGATACAAACCAAGAAAATTCAAGGCCAAAAAATAAAATTTAAAATAAAATGAGTCACCAATGGTGACAAAGGATATAGATTTTTCTTTAACTATATTAAGAAAAATAATGCTAAAAAATTGGATTGAAGGAGTCTAGAGTGATGGTATAATGTGAAAGAACCTAATGAAAATTTGGAACATTTTTTTCCTATTTTATAAAAACATAGTCTCTTCTTGAGGGAACATAATGAAAGTGAAGAAGCTAGGAAGCATTGTAAGAGATATATTCCTAATAAGATTAGTAACTTGTATGCAGAGAGGCTACGTAGGAATATATCTAAAAGAGGAATTGTTCAAGTCATTCAAGCAATCCAGAATGAGAAGTCTCTTGATATGGATGCTCTATCAGGAAAATTATACAAAAAGAACTGTAAATGGATTAGTGATGATCTTCTACAATTTTTTATTGGGGAAATTAAGATGGTACATTTGGTAGAATCATCAATAGGGGTGTCATAAAGCTTCTACCAAATGAGGGCGATAAATATTTAATTAAAATTTGTAGGTCAATCACTCTCCTCAATGTATCTTACAAGATCTTGGTGAAGATTATGGCCTTGTGGTTGATTGACATACTCTACACATTTATAAGAAATACTCAAACTAGTTTTATCAAAGAGATATATATCCTTGAGAACTTGATTAAAATTTGTCAAACCATAGAATGGGAAAGAGTATGTGAGAAAGAGGTTGGCATATCTTTCCTTGATTTTTAGAAGGCCTATGATAAATTCAAGTTTTCCTTTATTATTATGACCCTTGAAGATTTTGGGTTTCCTCCAACCTATTGTTAGATGATTAAGCCACTTTTCTAAGATGCAGTAACTCAAGTGGATGTTTATTGTCTCCTCTTTGAACTCTTCATCCTCCAAAATTTCATTAGACAAGGTTTCCCCATAGACTTGGTTCTATTTTTCATTACCTCTTATGCTATACTTTATCTTCTTAGAAACTCAATTAGGGGGCTAGAAATCCAAGATGTTGTCCTTCCCAATTGAGAAAATATTCTCCATGTGCAATTTGAAGATAATATTGCTATGTTTGCAGCATTGAATGAGGAAAATTTTGGTGATTTATGAGAAGATTGGACGGACTTTTGCAAGGCCTCAAGTGCTATGATTTTTATATGGCTAAATCAATATTCCTTGGTTGGAAAAGTATATAGTAAGAAAAAGGATATGTTAAGGATTGGAGGATTAATTTTATATATCCTACTATACATTAGGAAAGAGAAATAACCCAATAGGATTAGAAGGGTCCAAGAATTGAATGGGTATCAATATTCCTTAACTAATATGAAAAAAATGATAGGTATAAGATATGAGAACTAAAATAAAATGGAGGAAATGATTAACTTTATGTGCACACAGATTGATAGGAAATAGATAGTTCCATACTGATGCTAGAAGATGTCACTAACATGTGATTTCAATTTTATGTTGTTTTGGAGGGAAGAGGTCAAACTAAAAAAACTATTCCATGAAAGAGGTCACCTTACTCAACCCGTTCCTTTCACTTTTGACTATACTCAGTTGCATATTGTCCATGAGGTCTTCAACTTCCTAGATATGAGATAGTGTGCATGTCACCTATACCTACATACAAAAAAGGTGATATTTTTGTATAGAGTGGGGTTTTTCTCAATCAAACCCCAATTTGAAATCAACCTTGAAATAAAATAAATGAATGAAAGCATGTTATCATAGGATAGATCTAGAAAATGAGGTGTATTATACCTTGGCAATGAAATGCTTCTTTAAAAATGATCAAGTATATTGATGCAATAGTTTTAACTTCACAAAAAACCCAAAAGTCGATCATGAAAGACAATACCTTGCATGTCGTAGATGTTGTAGTTTTCCACAATTTTTGATTGAGAGAGAGAAGAATGGCTTGAAGAGTTGAGGAATTGAATGCTTGAATGAATGTGGATGCTTGAATTTATGTAGATGGATGCTTTTACTATGATGTTCTTCCTTGATGGTAGACACATTTTCTTGGAATTCAATGAGGGAAAGAAGCTTGATCCATGGAGAAGATTTCCTTGAAAATTCATTTGAAATACATCTTCTATCTTTCTTGAGAATGCTTGAGATGCAAAATTGTAGGAGAGATCTTTAAATCTTGATTGTGTACATCCAAATGAGGAGACATAGGTTTCTGTTATACCTCTCACAACATTTTGAGGCTCAAAACTTAAAGGAGACTGACAATAATATAGAAATATTGCTTAACCAAAGAGACAAACCCCTAATTTGAATTTAAAGCAAAAAATAAGGGAAGAGGTTGGCCTGGATGATCTTTTCCCATGAAAAGGTGATATAAAAAAATTTGGAGTCGAGAATTTGGAGAGAAGACCATAAATATAGGTTGTGCAAGTCCATGGAGTACCAAACATCAATGTGGGACCTCATGTTAGGAATAAGGTGTCTCAACCTTGGATAATTCCTATTCTTATTATTTGTTTTGTAAATGTATTTTTTGCAAATAATGTAATTAAGTGTGAGTGTACATGTCTAGTTGGCATTTTGATGTGTCACTCCACTTGATGTGTTGGCATCTTGTGCGTAAGGAGATCATGACTGAAATGGTCATGATGGATTCCTATGACGTGTAAGAACTATTTAAGGAATGTGCTATGACAGGTGTAAGAGCATCTTATGACTTGGGCCTATTTGGGTGCCCAAGAAGAAGTGGTTGATGTGTGTAAGAGAATATGCCAAAAATAGGTTGGTATGACAGATTCTCTTACACTTCTCTTGTGACCGTTATTTTTGGCGGATTCTATGACAAGCTGTCATAGTCTATTCTAGGGATGAACACCTATTCTTGGGATTGCATGTAACAACTATGTACATGTGGCTTTGTGCATGGGTCTTGGTGGTTGTGCCTATTTTTGGGTCCAAAGGAGTCTATATATATGATGCTGCTCCTATGGGAGAGATAATAATAGAAATTTAAGTCTTGTTGGCTTTGTCTCTCGTCTCCTGAAAAGAACTTGCATTGCAAGTGTATTGTAACCTTTGTGTTGAAGATAATACATTGTGCAGGTTTTGGAGTGCTGGGGTTTTTTACCGAAAGGTTTTCCCCAGGGTATATCATTGTGTCATTCTGTATTTTTCTGTATGTATGGTATGTGGTTGCAATATCTTTGTTAAAGTAGTTAACGAATCTAAAATTGTAAGGATTTATAAGAATTTGCACAATACTCTCCTATAGAGATTAGCGTAGGAAGCTGTTTCCACACCTGAGTTTCCTTGCAAGTGGTATCAGAGCTTGATCAACTTTTGATCCTAGTTGTTGGCTAGGGTTTTTTGAGCTAATCTCAAGTTGAGTGGGAGTTTTTTGCAGAGCATTCTAAATCTTATTTGCAGATTGAGATGGCAAGTTCATCATATGGAAGAATGGAGGTGGAGAAATTTAATGGCACTAATTTCGAGTTGTGGAAACTCAAGATGGAAGACATGTTGGAAAATCGTGACCTATGGGAAGTGACTTCAAGTGCTACAAGACCAGAAACTATAGCTCAAGCAAATTGGGATATCAAAGACCGTAAAGCTAAGGGTCTCATAAGCCTCTGTTTAACTGATGTAGTCCTTCTGAATGTTCTAGATGAGAAAACTGCAAATAGTTTGTGGGAAAGACTTGCGGCCGTGTATCAGGCCAAATCTCTGGTGAACAAGTTGTTCCTGAGGAAGAATTTGTACTCTTTGTGAATGGAGGAAGGTGGATCCTTAATGGATCATTTAAATGCATTTAATCTATTGGCTGCACAATTGACATCAGCTGGTGTCAAGTTAGAGGAGGAGGATCATTGCTACACACTTTTTTGTTCTTTACCGAATTCATGGGACCATCTTGTGATGGCTCTCGGAAGCACTTTAGTCACCTTCAAAATGGATGATGTGGTGTCTTCACTGCTATCAAAGAAGATGTGGAGAAAGGCTTCCATTTCAGAAAAAGAAGCCCTTGCTGTTCGTGGGAGATCCACTGAGGGAAGAAAAATGACAATAAGTCTGACAATAAGGGTAGATCCAAATCCTGTGGGAAGTCAAAGACTTCCAATAAGTCCAAGGCAAAATGTTGGAACTATGATAAATCTGGGCACTTCCGTAAAGACTGCAAAGAGCCAAAGAAGAAGAAGAAAGGTTCAGATTCAGCTTCAGAAAGATCTCAAGAAGATGGCGATGCATTCATCACAGCTTTGGTAGCCCAGGCATCTGATGATGTGTGGTTGGTTGACTCGGGTGCATCTTTTCACATGACCTCTCATCAAAACTGGTTCTCAAAATATGAAGAGTTCGATGGTGGAAAGGTGTACTTGGGTGATGATTCTCACCTAAAGATAGTTGGACGCGGAAGGGTCACTATCAAATTTCTTGATGAACAAGTAAAGGGAATCAACAAAGTTATGCACATTCTAGGTTTGGCACAAAACCTATTATCTGTAAGTATGCTGAATGATGTAGGTGTGCAAGTTGTTTTTTCGAAAGAAGGATGCAAGATGATAAGAGGATCGATAGTGCTTGCAAGGGGTACTAGGAGAGGTACCTTATTTCACCTAGATGCATGTATTCCTCTATGTAATAGTTCTTCATCCTCACCATCTGAACAAGTAGTGAAGAAGTCTGTGGCTATTGGTTCCGATGGTAGTGCAAACACTTTGGAAGCTAAGCTTCCTACAGAAAAGACAATGTTGTGGCATATGAGATTTGGCCACATTGGTGAAAAGGGTCTCAGAACCCTGAAAAATAAAAATCTCATTGAGGGGTTAAATGATTGCAATCTTGAGTTTGACTTTTGTGAACACTATGTCTATGGTAAACAAAATCATGTTCAGTTTTACTCTAGTTCTCACAAATCTTCTGATGTTTTGGATCTTATTCATTCTGATGTATTTGGTCCTGTAAAAGTTCCTTCAATCTCCAAGTCTGTATTTTTTGTATCTTTCATAGATGATTACAGTAGAAGGATGTGCATTTATTTCCTTAAAAGTAAGACACAAGTCTTTAGTCGGTTCAAGGAATTTAAAGCTCTTGTAGAGAATCAGACTAGTAAGAAGATTAAGTGTGTGAGAACTGACAATGGTGGTGATTTTTGTTCAGTAGAGTTTGAACAGTTCTGTAAAGAACAAGGTATCAAGAGGCATAAGACAACTCCTTATACCCCACAGCAAAATGGAGTTGCAGGGAGAATGAACTAGACACTAATGGAGAAGGCTAGGAGTATGCTTAGTGGAGCTGGTTTAGAACAAAGGTTTTGGGCCGAAGCTATGGCCACTGCTTGCTATCTGGTTAACAGATCTACTACATCAGCCCTTGTTGGTAAGACACCCATGGAGGTGTGGTCTGGTAAGAAGCCTTTAATTAGACATCTTCATGTTTTTGGTTGTGAAGCTTATGCACATGTTCCAAAGGAGAAAAGATCTAAGTTGGAAAACAAAGTTGTTAAATGTATTTTCATCGGATACAGTGCTGGTGTGAAAGGATACAAGTTTTGGGATCCCGTGACTAGTAAGGTGTTGTATAGTAGAAATGTTATTTTTAGAGAGCTAACATCTTCTCCTATTGTGCTACAACTAGATGAAAAAGAAAAGGAAAAAGATGTTCAGTTGCCTCCTACCCCTGAGAAGACTGAACAGAGAGACCATGTTGGGCCTAATGATGAGGAGAGCTCTGGCAGCTCTGAGAGTTCCAAAGAAGAGGAAGAACAACCTCAACTGCAGCCCTTGAGAAGATCCACAAGAGAAAGAAAGCAACCAAAAAGGTTTGGTTATTCTGTGTTAGATTCTAGTTATGCCTTTGCTTTGATTACTAACACTGATGAGCCTAGATCTGTGAAAGAGGCTTTGGGCATGGAAGATGTAGGTTCCTGGATTGAGGCTATGGATAATGAGATGGCTTCATTGGAGAAAAAAAAACTTGGGACCTTGTACCTTTTCCTAAAGGGAGAAAATCTATTGGTTGTAAATGAGTGTTCAAGAAGAAATTCTGTGCAGATGGAAGTGCTGAAAGGTATAAAGCTAGATTGGTTGCAAAGGGGTATTCACAGGTAGAGGGAATAAATTATGGTGAAATATTCTCTCCTGTTGCAAAGTTGACATCCATTATATTTCTATTATCTCTTGCTACATCATATGATTTAGAGATAGAATAGATGGATGTGAAGACAGCTTTCCTTCATGGTGATTTGGAGGAAGAGATTTATATGTCACAGCCTAAGCACTACATTTTTAAAGGTAAAGAATCCTTAGTTTGCAAATTAAAGAAATCTCTATATGGTTTGAAGCAATCTCCTAGGATGTGGTACCTTAAGTTTGATGCCTTTGTGTTGTCAATTGGATTTGTAAGATCAAAATCAGATCATTGTGTTTATTTCAGAGTTGAAAATGATCGCCTTCTTATTGTTGCATTATATGTTGATGATATGTTGCTGTTTGGGAAGGGTAAGGGTATGATTTCTAATTTTAAATCTCAGTTGTCAGCATAGTTTGAGATGAAAGATCTTGGGGCAGCTAGGTACATCTTGGGTATGGAAATTAGTAGAGACAGGTCTAATAGAAAACTTTGGTTGAGTCAGAGTAAGTATGTGAAGTCTGTGTTGGACAAGTTCAGCATGGCAGATTATAGACCACTATGTGTTCCTATTTATATGGGAACAAAGTTATTTGTAGATGATTGTCCAAAATATCCTAGTGAGGTGGAGGACATGAGTAGAGTACCTTATGCTAGTACAGTTGGCAGTCTTATGTACGCTATGGTCTATACTAGACCAGACATTGCCCAAGCGGTGGGAGTCCTAAGTTGATTTATGGCTAACCCTGGACGGGTACATTGGGATGCAGTTAAGTGAGTATTCAGATATTTGAGGGGTACATCAGATTACTCCATATGTTATCATGGTAACTCTTTTGGATCTCCACATTTAGTTTGTATTCGTGGGTTTGTGGATTCAGATTGGGCAGGTGATATTGACAACAGGAGATCCACCAGTGCTTATGTGTTCACTATGTCTAGTGGTGCCATCAGTTGGATGAGTAAGCAACAACCTGTGGTTGCTTTGTCCACTACAGAAGCTGAGTACATGGCTACTACTCATGCTTGTAAAGAATCCATTTGGCTTAGAAGATTGTGTTCTGACGTTGGTGTTGATGCAGAACAAATTACTATTTGGTGTGACAGTCAGAGCGCTATTTGCCTTGCAAAGAATCCAACTTTCCATGCCAGAACGAAGCACATTGATGTGCAGTTTCACTTTGTGAGAGATATGGTGGAAGATGGAAAGGTAAATTTGGAGAAGGTAGATACTGTGAAGAATGTTGCAGATGCATTAACGAAACCAGTGGGCACTGAGAAGTTTAGATGGTGTTCGGAGTCTATGGGCCTTTTGGCCTATAGCGGTTAAAGTTCCTGTTATGTTCCTATTGCTCTTACAAGGTGTTTGACAAGTGGGAGAATGTTAGGAATAAGGTGTCTCAACCTTGGATAATTCCTATTCTTATTATTTTTTTTGTAAATGTATTTTTTGCAAATAATGTAATTAAGTGTGAGTGTACATGTCTAGTTGGCATGTTGATGTGTCACTCCACTTGATGTATCGGCATCATGTGCATAAGGAGATCATGACTGAAATGGTCATGATGGATTCCTATGACGCGTAAGAACTATTTAAGGAATGTGCTATGACAGGTGTAAGAGCATCTTATGACTTGGGCCTATTTGGGTGCCCAAGAAGAAGTGGTTGGTGTGTGTAAGAGAATATGCCAAAAATAGGTTGGTATGACAGATTCTCTTACACTTCTCTTGTGACCGTTATTTTTAGTGGATTCTATGACAAGCTGTCATAGTCTATTCTAGGGATGAATTCCTATTCTTGGGATTGCATGTAACAATTGTGTACATGTGGCTTTGTGCATGGGTCTTGGTGGTTATGCCTATTTTTGAGTCCAGAGGAGTCTATATATATGATGTTGCTCCTATGGGAGAGATAATAATAGAAATTTAAGTCTTGTTGGCTTTGTCTCTCATCTCCTAAAAATAACTTGCATTGCAAGTGTATTGTAACCTTTGTGTTGAAGATAATACATTGTGCAGGTTTTGGAGTGCTGGGGTTTTTTACCGAAAGGTTTTCCCCAAGGTATATCATTGTGTCATTCTCTATTTTTCTATATGTATGGTATGTGGTTGCAATATCTTTGTTAAAGTAGTTAACGAATCTGAAATTGTAAGGATTTATAAGAATTTGCACAATACTCTCCTATAGAGATTAGCGTAGGAAGTTGTTTCCGCACCTGAGTTTCCTTACACCTCATACATGAAAATATGGAGCCCAATTGACCATCTAATTATAGGTGATTATAATTTAGGATGGTACATTTAGCCCCCACTTTAGCTAGATTTTGAGTCCACCTCATGCTCACAATAAAGGAAAAGAGAATTAGAAAGAGAGAGAAATGATCATGGGTAAAATTGGAAAGAGATTAGACATTACTAAGTTTAAGGACATAGGCCCCAAATGATGGATCAACTCAAACAACCACATAAAAGGACATTAAAAAAAAATACAAAAGGAAAAAGACAACAAAAGAAAAAAGACACCAAAAAATGGCCAAGACTAAATACAAAAATTCTAAATCAACTAGCTGAAGAGACCTCAATTGAGAAAACAACCCAGCCACTAGTATCACGTTCTGAAAGATTTTGCAAAAAAAAAAAGGTCATATGGAAAGCGAAAGATCTTACACCAAGGACAAGATAGCACTCAATCATCTAACCCAATAATAGGATATGGGGAGCATGGAGACAAAGAGAGAGACCATGAATCCAATAATCTAGAAATTTGTGTTATGCTAGGCAGTTCATGAGAGAGAAGAGGAAAGAGTAGAAAGGCTAGCAAGGTGTATTATGATAGATCCACTCATCCTAGGAGAGATATTGATGTGAAAGTGTAATTGATGGTCGGGAAAGATGTGTTATTTTATTCAAATCTACCTTGAAATTTATGATCTAAGCACAGCGCAACTTATCCTAAGAAAAGAGTTATCTCCTTAGGGGATTAGTAGTGTTAACAAGAAGATGGTGTTGATGAATTTAGTAATGTGAACTATATTAGGTGTATTCATTAATTAACCATTTCCACACTAACATTCAAAATATTAGAGAAAGAGGGACTTCCAGGCGTAACTCTCAATATAACCTACGTTAGAATAGAAAACCCCAAGGAGATAAAGGGATGCCAATGCTAAAACCAAATTATACTAAGGAATTACACAAAAAATCCCTCTTTCATGCAATGTAAGATTTTATTAAGGTTATGTAAATGTACTTGTAAAATTGAACTAATTGATTTAGCAAGATAAGAAATGGAGATCTAGGTACTAAATGTAAGCAATTAGCCCAATTAAGATGTGAAAACAAATCTAAGCAAAGATATGAAATATATAATGAGGTAATCACATTGAAATGTGTAGAGGAATGTACTTTTTTTCTCTAAAAATTGCTATTTTGGACTTGTAAATGAATTTTTGACAATGGTTCTGTAATCACGGTTGAAAACACAGAAAATGCTAAAAATCTTAGGTTGCCAAGAATAGTTCGACTTAAGTCACTGTGTTGCTGAGGAACTTTTCTAAAGTTGACCTAGATTTTTTTGATAGATCCCTATTTGCAACCTCCATATTTGTACCTGTAATTCCAAGATCCTACTCCTGCATACAAAAAACTAGGTTTTGGGGTTGGGGTGGATAAGGGCTTGCCTTAGTCAAGCCCTAGATTGAGGAATCAACCTTGAATTGAAATGTAAATGTATAAATGAAATAAGATAAATGTAAATATTCACCTTTCTTGAAGAAACCCTTGTCAATAAGGATTTTATTGTGTGTGTATGTTGATCTTGAACATGCAATATAGGGAATCTCCACAAATGCTATGGATCTACCAAAATCACTCCATGAAGCCATGGATGTAAGTGTGCATCAAATGAAGAAGATGATGGATGCCTCAGTGTATATCTCCTCCCTTGATGTCCAACAATATTCTAGACCTTGAAGAGGAAGGATTCTCATAAAGGATCCTTGAAACTTTGAAGACTAGTTGATTGCTTGAATCATCAAATTGTCTCCCTTTCTTCTTCTCCTTAATTTCATCCTTGCTTATGTATGTCTTGTTTTTCCATCCCTTGTGTCTCTAAAATTGGGTTCCTAGGATTCATTTTATACAAGTTTATAGGCGGGAAAATAAAGTGAGCCATCAGGGTCACCACATTTTAAGAATTAAATGCCTGAGACAACATTGGGCCTAAGGTTCACAAACTCTGGGGAATAGGTCAAATTGGTCAACATGTTCCCAAAGAATAGGTCAACTTAAGGAAACCTATTCTAGGGTTGGCCCAATGGGAGCTAACCCTGAGGTCTCGGATATTGCATTTTTTAAAAGGGAGAATATGGGACTAAACTAGAAAAAGAGGTGATTGAGCATGAATCCATCCATGGTTTTATAAGTTGATAAAGGTTAGGAGATAAAAGGTATTAAATGATGAACACATCAATTTTAAGACAATAAATTTAGCCCCCACTTTAGCGGCAGTATGATTTTCCTAAAACTCACGGTAAAGTAGATCAAAAAGAAAGAGTTGATCTTATCATGGCTAAGGAGACAAAGAAATTATCAAACCCCCAAGAGACTTGAGTCTTCATCACATCCAAAGCCAAAAAATAAGAGAGATATCTCTAACCAGAAAGTGTAGAGAACTTTCCCAATAAGGTTTGTGTTCCTTATTGTGGACTACACAAAAGAAAAAGTGTGCAACAAAAGATGACATGGAATGGTCTAGAAAGTGTATGTGGCATGCTATTCAACTCATCAAAGGATTCAACTTCAAGGTAACGCCATGTCCCAAAAAAGAAGACTCAAAAAATGACCCAAGCATAAGGATGTGTGTGTCCTTAAGGGATCAAAAGGCGATCAGGATTCCCAGACTTTCAATAGCCCCATGAAGGATCAAAAACATGGATCGAGCCTCTTGGATTGTCCTTAATATAAAGAGAAATGCAAAAGAGGAAAGAGCCACCAAGAACTATCAATAGTTTGATAGAGGAAATAAAACTGCCAATTTGTGTGTGCAAAACATGAGTAGAGTGTATGTGCCCACATTAAAGTGATTGAAAATGCCTCAATAGGAGAAATAGCTTTAACAAAAATTTACATGCATCCACGAACAATAATTCCACTATGAAATGCCCCCATAAGAGGACATTCCATGGGAAATGAACACATAACAAAAGAGAGAACATGAAGGGATCCATTAACTTTGGGGTCAGTGTGATCATATGATAGTATGTAGTATTATATCAAGTATGAAATGCCATCAATCCATAAAGGAAGTAAAACTACAACACATTGGAGGAAAAATGCATAAGATATATGAAGATGAGTCTTTTTGGGACTACAACATAGAGACCAAAAAGAATCAGTACTACTATGTCACAAGCATCCAAGTATACTACACAAGGGAACATTTACAAATAATAGAACATATAAAACATAAAATGTAATGAAAAAATAGAAGGAAAGAGATACAAAATAGAAGAACCTTAGAACATTTTTTACTACTTTATCATCTTGTGCCAACGGAGCAATCTGGAATCGTGTAAAGAAATCTAGAAAAAAATATATAATAAAAAATACAACAAAGGGGAAACACAACATGAACACACAAAGACTACCATGCTAGAGAAGTCCACATCAAGTGTGCCACATGCCCCCCATCTCAATCTAAAATGTTAGGGAAGGGTGAGAAACTCACAAGAGGAACACCATCCAACACAGTAGGAACCACCACCAGATCCAAGCAAGGACTCTGCTGGGAGTCACTATGCTCTTCATTAGGACTTTTTATAAGTTCCATAGAAATCATGTTAGAAAAATCATAATCCATATCAATATTCACATATTCATCATCACTAACATGTGCATTATAATCATCATCAAGAGTATCCTCCATATCAATATTAATAGAATCTAAAATACGAACAGAATCATCATGTTTATCCTTTTTCATATTATTATTTTGATTAACTTCCTTTAGAAGCTCAAGTATGGGTTGATCCAAGGAAGGAAAAGATTGAGAGGAAGATGTAGTGTGAGAAGAAAAAACATGAACTTTAGCCTTAGCTTGATGATTCTTGCGATGTTGATGAGCATGTTGGTTACGAATGGTTTTACGACATAAATTTGAAGGATTAGGTTCCACAATCATAGGTTCTGGGGAGGGAACTGTAGTGCCCACCCATAGTTTTCTTTTCGGTTTTATATTGCCAAAATCTTTTAGGCTACTTTTATGTGTGCGTTGATATTTCAGTTATTATGTGGTTTTGGATATATGACACTACATGGTGATTTTCATAATTGAATAATAAAAGATATTATATTTATATAGTTAGATGATGATAGTTATCTTTACATGATGATTATTTACATGTTTAAATGATGCTTATGGTTATGGTTATACTTACCCCATACTTGCATGTGTATGGTTATCATTTATGCCTTTACTTTTCTATTTGACGTATTTGATATGGTTGAGGGGGGTGATCCCACAAAGCTATGTCCCACTTTTAGGGATGAAGAAAATTGATGTCGTACGAAAATAAAAAAAATTAGAGTGTTCGTGCGAAGTCATCACTTCGGGTGAAGTGGTGGACCCACTTCGCGTGAAGTACCCTACACGGGGGGCTTCATGCGAAGACCCCACTTTGCGTGAAGAACCTTACACATGGTACTTTGCGTGAAGGGGGGTCTTCACGCGAAGCCCCTATGGCTGAATTTTGTTATATATTTCTGGCAATTCTTTTTTATTTGTCATTGTCACTGTTTGGATTTTGTGGACCCCAAGGCTTGGAGCGAAGCAGTGATGTCCAGTATGACATCAGCACCTCCTAAGCTTTTTCGACATTCAGATTGTTAGCATTATTAGGTACACACATTTTTCTCATTTTTTATTGTAAATTATGTGTTTTAAATTTATTTTAGTTAGTTATTTGTTTTAAATAATTTTTTATTTGTAGAAATGTTAGAAAATCATAGTTAAATATTAGAATATGTTAGAAATTGATAGAAGAATGTTAGAAAATCATAGTTAAATATTAGAATATGTTAGAAAATGATAGAAATATTAAAAATTGTGGTATAAATGTTAGAATATGTTAGAAAATGGTAGAAAATCATAGTAGTTTGTTAGCAACTGTTAGAAAATATTTACAAAATATTAGAAACCATAGCAGAAATGTTAGAAAATATTAAGATCTTATAGAAATTATTAAAAATATTTATTTTTAAATTTTGAGTTTAAAGTTAGTAAATATTAGGAATCTCTCTCTCACACATGTCCACGCATTTTTAGTAAATATTAGTTATTTATTTGTTTTAAATAATTTTTTAGTTTGTAGGAATCTTAGAAAATCATAGTTTAATTTTTAAAAATGATCTAGTAGTATGTTAGAATATGTTAGAAAATTATAGTACAGTAAGTTTCTAGGACCCTTATCCCTCACTTACGACATATTAAGACACTTAGGATCCCTTAGGAATCTCAAGATCTTAAAATACATATTAGGATGTCCTATGACCCATTGATGTACATGTTAGGTTCCATTAATACATACACAAACTAATTGTTTCCCTCAAGGCTCATTAAGACATATTAGGATGAATTAATGTAACCTATGATCTCGTAGGACCTATTATGACACCTACAACACCTTAAAACATTCTAGGACCATTATGTATTGCTTATGACATCTTAAGACACATAGGACCCCTTAGGACCCATACAACCCATTATTATATCTTAAAATGTCCTAAGACGCATTCATCTATCTTAACTTATGTTAATACATATGTGAACCCATCTTTGCCCACAAGAACCCTTAAGACATACTAGTATCAATTAATGTAACCTAAGATCCCTTAGACCACTTATCACATCTACGACCCATTAACATTATTGGACCATTATACATCCCTTACGACATTTTAAGACATATATGACCCATTCAGATCATCAAGACCCATTGACATATCTTAGGTTGTCCTAGGACATATTTATGTATCTTAGATTCAATTAATATCATACGAGGATCCACTAATGTAACATAGGACCCCTTAGGACCTCTTATGTTACCCATGGCCCCTTAAGACACTCTACCTTACCCTTATCCATCCCTTACACTATCTTAAGGCACATTTAGGACTCATTGTTTCCCTCAAGAAACCTTAAGACATACTAGGATCAATTAATGTAATGTAGGATCCCTTAGGACCAGTTATTGCACCTACGACCCATTAACATTTTAGGACTCTTATCTAGATCCCTTATGAAATCTTAAAACAAATATGAAACCTTAGGACCCCCAAGACTCATTAAAGAATCTTAGGATGTCCTAGGACCACTTCTAGACCACTTATCACATCTACGACCCATTAACATTATTGGACCATTATACATCCCTTACGACATTTTAATACATGTATATGACCCCTTTGGATCCTCAAGACCCATTAGCATATCTTAGGTTGTCCTCAGACACATTTATGTGTCTTAGATTCAATTAATACATACAAGGATCCACTAATGTAACCTAGGACCCCTTAGCACCTCTTATGTTACCCACAACCCCTTAAGACACTCTAGGACCCTTATCTATACCTTATGACCTCTTATGTTACCCACAATCCCTTAAGACACTCTAGGACAACATATTGCACCTACGACCCATTAACATTCTAGGACTCTTATCTAGATCCCTTAGGACCCCTTAGGACCTCTTATGTTACCTATAACCCCTTATGACACTCTATGACCATTATCTATACCTTAGGACCTCTTATGTTACCCACAACCCCTTAAGACACTCTAGGACCACTTATTGCACCTAAAACTCATTAACATTCTAGGACTCTTATCTAGATCCCTTATGAGATTTTAAAACAAATATGAAACCTTAGGACCCCCACAACCCATTAAAGAATCTTAGGATCTCCTAGGCCCGCTTAGAAAACTTATCACATCTACAACCCATTAATATTATTGGACCATTATACATCCCTTATGACATTTTAAGACATATATGACCCCTTTAGATCCTCAAGACCCATTAACATATCTTTGGTTGTTCTATGACACATTTATGTATCTTAGATTCAATTAATGCATATGAGGATCCACTAATGTAACCTAGGACCCCTTAGGACCTCTTATGTTACCCATGACCCTTAAGACACTCTAGGACCCTTATTTATACCTTATGACCTCTTATGTTACCCTTGACCCCTTAAGACACTCTAGGACCACTTATTGCACCTACAACCCATTAATATTCTAGGACTCTTATTTGGATCCCTTAGGAACCCTTAGGACCTCTTATGTTACCTACAACCCCTTAAGACACTCTAGGACCCTTATATATACCTTAGGACCTCTTATGTTACCCATGACCCCTTAAGACACTCTAGGACCACTTATTGCACCTACGACCCATTAACATTCTAAGACTCTTATCTGGATCCCTTATGAAATCTTAAAACAACTGTGAGGACCCATTTCATGTATCTTGGGTTCTATTAATTGATATGAGGACCCATTGTCACCCTCAACAACTAGGTTAAGACCTATTAATACCAATTAGTACATCCTAGGACCCATAAGACCTAATAAGACCACTTACCTAACATAATAGGACCTATTAATACTAATAAGTACATCGTATGACTCTTAAGACCTAATAAGACCACTTACTTGACCTAATAGGACCTATTAATAGCAATTAGTACATCCTAGGACCCTTAAGACCTAATAAGACCACTTACTTGACCTAATAGGACCTATTAATACCAATTAGTACATCCTAGGACCCTTAACACCTAATAAGACCACTTATGTGATGTAATAGGACCTATTAATACCATTTAGTACATCTTAGGACCCTTAAGACCTAATAAGACCACTTATGTGACATAATAGGACCTACTAATACCAATTACTACATCCTAGGACTCTTAAGACCTAATAAGACCAATTACTTGACCTAATAGGACCTATTAATACCAATTAGTACATCCTAGGACCCTTAAGACCTAATAAGACCACTCACTTGACCTAATAGGACCTATTAATACCAATTAGTACATCCTAGGACCCTTAATACCTAATAAGACCACTTACTTGACCTAATAGGACCCATTAACACCAATTAGTACATCTTAGGACCCCTAAAACCTAATAAGACCACTTATGTGACGTAATAGGACCTATTAATACCAATTAGTACATCCTAGGAGCCTTAAGACCTAATAAGACCACTTATGTGATGTAATAGGACCTACTAATACCAATTAGTACATCCTAGGACCCTTCAGACCTAATAAGACCACTTACTTGACCCAATAGGACCTACTAATACCTGTATGCACCCTAAAATGGTTGCCTAGACTTTGGGCCCCATTCTTGCAATTTATCACAATTGCTTGTCTTAGCAAGGTTGTTTTTTCCCTTTGTGCAAGTGTTTGATGACATGTTTGATCACCTACTATTTTCAAACTTGTCTACTTCTTGATATTATTGTGCTTGAAACCAAGAAATTGTACTTGCAACCTACAACATTGACCAAATTGCTTTCAACACTGAATCTTCCACGTTCACTGGTCAAGAGTCGTACTGCTTGCCTGGAAACTATCGCACAAACTTATTTTGTTGTCTCACAGTTGTTTGCAATCTAAAGCTGATTCTTGCCATTCCCAGTCTTCTTTGGTCAGCCCAGGTTGGAGCTTAGGTGCCATGACATGTTTCTCAACATCCAAATGAACTCCAATGCTATCAAAATTGCATAAAATGACTCTTGGTCTTCCTTCTTCCATGTCTTCTAGTCTCCCATTTTCATCCTTTCTCTTCTTTCTTCATGATTCTTCCTAAATTCTTCATGTCTTCTTGATTCTTTTCCTCTTATTATCTAGTCTACCTTCTTCTATTTCATCTCTTATATTCATTTCTTCCATGCTTGATTCCTCCTCTTCTAGAACCATGAGTTTCAACTATCTTGCTATAGAACCTCTCTTGAAAATGGATGATCTTGATCTCCTTGCTCAATTTGAAAAGTATCATTCCTCCAAAACTCTTATTGATGATAAATTTATGACAAAAATGTGAAAGAAAGCAAGTGAATCACCCACCTTTGGTAGAATCATGCTCATGATCCTCTCACAATCTTCTTCTTCCAAGAATTCTTCATCATCTAAGTCTTCTCATTCTTCCTAACATTCCAAGTCTTATCATGATTCTTCTAGACATCATTCGAATTCCTCATCTTCCAAGTCTTATCATGATTCTTCTAGACATTATTCGCATCCTTCATTATCCAAGTCTTCTTCCTCCACTAGGTCTTCACCTTCCTCTTCTTCACAATCTCATTCCTCTTCTACTTCTCCCAAGAGTCTTACTCCTCAATATGAGCAATATAGTAATCCTTGTGATACCTCTCCCATGAAGAGTGACATGTGCACCTTTGATGACTATGATGACTATTATGATGGCTATGATGATGAACCATATAGTCATACCTATGAAACCTCTATTCCTAAGAGTCCTCCTCATCGTGTGCTCAAGCTTACTAAAGGGTCATCCTATTGGATAGATTGTGATGGTGATCCATATGATTTTGATTTTGAGAGGGATTATGATATTTGTTGTGACCAATATGATACATCTGCTACTATTGAGGAAGAGAAATTTTTCCATGCTGATTATAAACATAGCTACTACGAGCATCTCTCCTCTAAGAATTCTCATGCTGAAATAAAGATGACACTCTCAAGCAAGATTATGTTAATGATGGACCTTTGTCTTGTGATGGTTCCCTTCCATCCCCTACTTCCTCCAAAACCCACACATTTCCTAAAGCTTCCGAGTCTCCCAAATCTTTCACAAATCCTTCATGTAACAAAGATCCTAATACTTTTCATGCAGTTCCCTATAGTTATCCTCAACGGATACCTCTTAAAGAAGCTCAAGCTAACCTTCACTTGGCTGCAAATACTTTGAATAATACTAAAACTAAATATCGTAAGCCTTTATGCGCTATAATGCCTACTTCTGCTAGTCCTTCACCACCTCTTCCAAAGTCTTCCATACAAATTCAACATGCTTCCTTGTCCTTAGAAGTGGCTCCATGTCAAGAGGACTTTAAAAATGATAAAAAAAAGATAATAAAAAAAGATCAAGATCAAGAACCCTTCATGTCATCTAATCCTTTTCATGACGTCTCTGATCTGCTTCATGGTTCTTTTGATCCTCTACGCTCTTCCGCATTCATTCCACCATGTCTTAAGCCATCTCCTAAGCATGATCAAGCTACTACTTACACCATTGAGCTTACTGACAATCAAAATAACCTTACTACACTTGTGCTTTCCAAAGATGATACTTCCATTAAGGTTATTAAAAATAGTGTTGTTACTTCCAATGTTAAGCCTATTGAAAATCAAGAAAAAAATAATGTGTTTATGCTATCCAAAGATACTTGTCAAGATCGAAGTCTTCAATCTTCTTATTCTACCACTCCATGTTCACTTCCACTTTCTACTCTTCCTAAGTCTTTGCAAGCTTTGAAACTTCCTATCAAAGAAGTTGCTCCTATTCAAGATGTTCATGATTCTATTGTAAATCCTAATTCTCACTCTAAATATGTTGATGTCCTTGGTTGTCATATAGATGTTGATGAACTTATTGATTATCCTTTTGCGTCTTCCACTTCCATCCTTGGACTTCCTCCATCAATACCAAAGGCTTCATGTCTTCCTTCCATCTTGGGCCCTTATGTCCCTTCACTTTCCCCTCCTAACTCTCCTAATTATTCATCCATCTTGGGTCTTTACATCCCTCCATCTCCTATCTTTCCTCAAGATCAACATAGATGCATACCCTTGAATCATTTTCATCCATCCACCCATCTAAACCAGTCATATTCTCCTCCTTCCACAAGTTCCAAGTCTTTTGGAAGTAACTTGAATGGTTAATACAAGAAAAAGAAGCAATACAAGAATCCATCAAAAAATGAAGATTACCATGTCTTCTCTAATCGACATGGGGGCATAAAGTCAAAAGAGATATCTAAGAAGAAAACTACAAGACAAGTATGGGTTCCAAAATCTATTATTGAAGATATTCTCTCTAAATCATCAAAAAGAAATGAAAATCCTAAGGCTATATGGATTCTAAAGTCTCTCTTGAAAGAGTCTAATATTGAACAAAAAGTGAAGTTGACATTCAAGCTTTCAAAGGCTTTCGCCTCATCTTTTTCCAAAAACATTCTTCCATTCCATGCACCTGAACTGCAACCTCTGCTAAACATTTTCCATATTTCTTCTCATATTCCTTCATTCACATTTCCTCCACCCTCTCACCACCCTTGAAGGTGTGTGTTGACGTTGATCTTGCCTTCCTTTCTTTCATTATCCTTCTACCTTCTATCCTTTTTCCTCATTTTCCTATTCCTCATATCTTCCAACCTCACTCACTTTACATAAAACCTTATCCCCCATTTTTCTCTTCCATCTTCCTTTCCCTATCAGCATCTTTGAGCATATCATTTTGAATCCTTGGGATATCATGGTTTATCCTTTCAAGGAGCATTATCTAAAAAATTTGCCTTCTTCCAAAAAAAAAATGAAAAAATTGAAAATGTGCCATGGTGAAAACTTGGAAACAGGCTTCTTGGTAGCAAAAGTAAAGAGAAATAAATTCATCCTATGGTGAAAACCACTCCCTTGTGGCACCTTGGATAAGTACCGTGCTGAAAACCTGGCAATCAGCCATCATGCATAGTTCTTCTACAATGTTTCATCCATTTCGTCTTCCATCTTTGATCTTGGCAATGTTGACCTATTGTGAATATGTGGCTATCTTGTGAGCTATCTTACGATGGTCTTGTTTTGATTCCATTCATGTTTAGCCTTCATATTTACTTTCCTCCATTCATTCTAGCCTTTCGCTATCCTTTTCCCCTTGGTCTTGATCTAATAAAAAAGAGTAAAACACGATGCTATGAAGCCTCTTGACATGTCTACTCCTTTGGACTACATCCTTTCCTTCTTTTTCATTACGCTTTTATGACTTATCCTATGCTAGCCTTTCATTGCTTGTCCAAATGTGCTTTGCATGACAATTTTTCCCTAGCTTGGGTACTCTTGAGGAGTTTTCCTTTGAGGATTTCTTCCCTTCATTCTCCTTCATTCTCTCATTTTCTATCTCTTCCACCAGCTTGCTAATCCCTTGTATTCCCCACCTTGCTAGACATTAGGACTACACGATGTGATCTTGCTTGGGAGTCTGATGCCTATTCTATCTAGGGGCATCCTTTGTACATGCTTATTGATCCTAAAAAAATCCAAAAAATGATATATTGTTAAAAAATTCTAAAAATCAGAAAATGTCCTGAAAAATTATCATCTTAGTGAAAACCTAGCAATAGGCACTTTGATGTATCTCCAAAAAAATTATATATTCCAAAAATACCAAAAAAATCAAAAAATTCAAAATCTCAAAAAAAATAGTCACACTTACCCCAACAGGTGTTTTTCAACACCACCCCAAACTGTGTTTTTCAACACTACCCTAGCGTCAAGTGTTTCTCAACACTTATCAGATATCCTACCCGCAGTCTAGATGATGCAATATTTCTCACTGGCAAATGTGATACTCAAAGACTGACTCTATGACCTACACACACACTTAAACAATCAACTCAATTGAGATATGTTGACTTTATTTTTCTTTGTGTGTGGTCTATGAGAATTTCTTTGATGAGTGGTCTCTCCCTGAGAAGTTTTCGATGATGCATAGCTAGAAGACTGAGGTTATGAGAACATGTTTTATTTCTTTATCTGCTTGTGGGTATATTTCGTTGATCCTAACTGTCATGAGCATTTATGCTTGATCCACTTGACACTGGGGATTGACAAGGTATTATCCTTGACTGTTCACGAGTGCATGCTTATAGCCATCTTGATCTTCTTGTGTCCTGATGCAAGCATAATCTTGCTATAGAAAACTTAGGTAATCTCACTGCACTAGTCATCTTGGCCTACATGTCTTTGGTGCCTAGGTGGGATTCCCACATTCTATCTAATATAGATCATATTCATATACCCATAGTCATACTAGTGTGTATTGTATGATCTTATGATGCTACTAATAATGCTCAATGATGATAATTAGATGTCTATAAGCATTGTGACCTTGCAAGTCAACCACTTTTCATAGTAGCTTGCATTTCTAGGTTCATGTTAGATTAGTTTTGCACCTTGCATATGGAGAGAGCTCTCTTTTTATCTTTCATGGACTAGTTGGTCAATTGCACTCACCTTTCTTCTTCTTGACCATGTCTTTCACATCTTGTCTTTCATATCACATCATTTTCACCTCTTATATAGCATTTTGACTTTTTTACCTAATTTTTGAAACACCTCAAAATTGCGCAAAAATTGCACCCCTGGATAATTTTGACGTCCTAGATCCATTTTCAAACTTGAAATCAAAATTTGAGGTCATCTTGATAGTCAAAATCATGTTTCAAAATTTTCTCTTTCTTCTATGCAGTTGACTAACTTTTTGAGGCATAATTCTTTGATCTTTGATGGAATTTCTTCCTTTTCATGTCTTTCACACTTCTAGTCTTCCATTCACCCCATTTCTTTTCTTCTTATTCATAAATGGGGCATGTTTTCACTGCCTAATGGTTATCCTGTTATCCTTTATCTTCGATTATGATTTCTAGTGATTTGTTCATCTTTTATCAATCTGTTGTTCTCCTCTACCTGATTTTGATTTCGATTCCGAGGGGGCAGTACATATTGGATTTAATCCTTGATTTTCTTGATTTAGCTATCTTTTTATGAGTTGTCACTTAGCTTGAGATTTTTATCTCTTATTTTTGATGTGATCCCAAAATGAACTCATGTCTAGAATCTTTTGTTTATCTTTGTTCGGGCGTGTTCCCAAAATGAACACACATCTGAGTTGTTTTGTGATCCCAAAATTAACTCACATTTTAATTCTTCTTTGACCACATGTGTTCCTAGAATGATCACACATTAGTTAAAGAGGGGCAAATGTATGCACCCTAAAATGGTTGCCTAGACTTTGGGCCCCATTCTTGCAATTTATCAAATCCCTGAATCAATATTTTCATAAATCAGCATTTTTCAAATATATCAATTTCCTTGATCAAGTCCTATTTTATCATTTTTGATTATTTTCCTTGGGCTAACCATTTTATCCTAAGTCTTTATTTATTTAAAAGGAATTTCCTCCCCTTTTAATAAATAAAAAGCCCCCACTTTTCATTTTATCCTAAGTTGCACAAATAAAGCATTATTCTTATTTTATAAAAAGGGAAAAAGTACTTTTTGTCTCATATGGACACAAAAGTCAACTCTTATTTTCTCATTGGAGGATATTTGTGCACATGGATTGCTCCTCTTTCAAGCTCCACCCTTGATTAAGAATTTTTTCTCTTAATCTCCATGGTCCATTTCTCCTCATTTCCTATAAAAGAAGAGTGCTCTTCCTCATTCTAGGTCATTCTCTTTTATGCTAATGTTATGCTACAGGTTTTCTAGGTTATTTGGAGCTCTTTGAAGACATTCTTGCATTCAAGCTTTGAAGACATTTTTGTTGCATTTATTTTATCTTTCTTTCTTGCTTTCATAGTTGCATAATCATGGCATTCTTAGTATAGACTTTGTTTATGCTATAGCTTAATCTCACATAGTTTAATTAGGAGGGATTGCAAGACTTATACTTTCCTTTCATAGCCTAGTTTGCACTTTCATTTTCATAGAATAGCTTGCATCCTCATTCTTAGCTTACTTGCATTTCATTTCATTTGATTCTTGGAGATATTGGCACTCTTGCCCTTGTCTTCACTTGAATCTCTCATTGTGTGGTTGACTAGCAAGGTCATTAAGTTTATTAACTCTAGCTGAGAGCAATTTTACAACCTTGCAACTCCATACATAGAGAGCTATGGATCAATTTTTGAGACCTCATTCTTGAGTATTCTTGATTGTAATGATCCATAGAAGTGCACTATTTTGTGTGTACAATACCAATTAGTACATCCTAGGACCCTTAAGACCTAATAAGACCACTTACTTGACCTAATAGGACCTATTAATACCAATTAGTACATCCTATGACCCTTAAGACCTAATAAGACCACTTACTTGACCTAATAGGACCTATTAATACTAATTAGTACATCCTAGGATCCTTAACACCTAATAAGACCACTTATGTGATGTAATAGGACCTATTAATACCAATTAGTACATCATAGGACCCTTAAGACCTAATAAGACCACTTACTTGACCTAATACCAATTATTACATCCTAGGACCCTTTATGAGTATTAGTACACTCTAGTATTGTAAATTTAAGTATAATTTTATATATTTAGATATTTGTTTCCATTTTACACACAGTAATAACATGTAATAAAGTACTTAATTGTTAACACTTAGCTTTCACATGTTATGCATCTAGATGACCACTCAGGATGCACCTCAGACTCCTGATATACATAGCATTTTTCATATTGCTGACACAAAGATGGCTCGACTTACAGAGTCCATCCATACATATTCAATAGATAGCATATATAGATATACTTGTGTCAGTATATTGACTGGTTTGGAGCAGATGACTGCTAGATTGAGGTCTCACTCCTCCTTCATGCCTCGGGTAGTTGAGACTATTTTTTAAGAGTTGAGGGCCGAGGTCTCGAGTGATGTTTCTTTGGAGATAGTTCATAGTCGTGTCCCCAAGGAAACCATCAAACGAGAGGTTTTCTCACATTATGAGGGGAAGGCCATTGTGAGGGCATATCATGTCACACAGTGTGTCATTCCTCAGATAGGATGCATGATATACCCTCAGTTTCTTACAACACATGGTCATTGTACTAATAACGACCAAATTTATTAATATTTTGCACAACAGTTGTACGTTGAGTTCTGTTTGGGACTCAGGGTCAACTATTTAGATCTTCCAGCATATTATGGTCAAGGGCATGATAGGGTTGTAGACTGCGATCAGTATCATATGGTTGATCATGTTGTACAGCCTCATCAACAGCTAGTTAGGCACAAGACTCTGGTAGTGACACTAGCAATGGCTACTACTGCAGATAGAGTCATCATTTCTTCTCAAAGGGGAGTAGTAGAAAGTATAGGATAGATTGCTTCTACAGCCACATCCATCACTTCATATTAAGTGGGCAGATACATTTTGACTAGACCGAGTAGAGCCAGATCATCTTTTGAGGCTTCATCTAGTACTACTACAGGTGTGACTGATGAGACACATAGAGCTATAGGTATTCTTGTACCTACAGAGATACAAGCACTTTTGAGTCATCATAGTCATTTAGATATGGCCCTTTACTTTATCGAGGATCTCATGCAAGCCTATTCTTATATTGTTAACCTGCAGAGGATCCCAATACATTCAATTAGGGATGTCATCAAACTTGCACGGGGTCTTGTTGTTCCACTCACATAGGACACACCTTCTAGTCAAGCATAGCATAGTGCAGAGCTCTTGGCACCCCCAGATCACTCTACAACTAAAGAGACAGGTATATAGGTTAGAGATGTACACATCACCACTGAGGTCCTAGACACATTTGATGAGCAGTTTTGTGGGTTGGGTCAGGTGGACGTTGGCACTGATGTTGGATCATTTATGGATATGTTATTGCATCCTAATGGTTCAGGCTCTACATCACTCCCCTCCTACCTAGTGTCACCCCTACACTCCTCATTACTAGAGAGGTTTAGGATTGAAGGTGGTGTGGGTGATGTAGTTTCAATTGATGATACAATGGCACAGTGCATTGATGATCCTCCTGCTCCTAAGACCTAGGTATATAAAGATTTATTTTCTCTTTTCTTAGGAGTTTTAGTGAACAATTAATTATAGATGTGTGTATTGATTTTTACATTCAATGTATAATATTTTTTAGGCATAGTTAGCATAGCACGTTACCTCTAGTGTGGGCTCGAAGCATCTTCATATGAGAGATTCATTTGATGTGACACCTACTAGTGATCAAGTAATTTTTAGATAGATGTATGTTTAAGAATGCATGTGTACACATGTATTTATATATTTCAAGTACTTTACATAATATATACTATGCACATGTATATAACCAATTGTTGTACTAAATTTGCAGGGGTCATTTGCTGCTTCCCAGCCAGAGGATTCTTTTCATAGGAGAGATTTAGTAGATGTGACACCTAGTAGTGGTTAGGTAAGTTTTAAAAATATGTAATTTTAAACATGCATTTATAATATTTTAATTATTTTAGATTATTATTATATATACATGCATTTATATTCGTAGGGATCAATTTTTGCCTTACAACCAGAGGATGCTTGTGGCAGTCACTCAGAGGGTCGCTCTGTTCACATGCACCTAGATGACTCCCTAGTTTAGGACATGTTTCACTTATCTTTTATCTGAGACTCATTATATATGTCATTAGTATATGTTTGATATTTTCAATTTATGATTCGAGACATATATTTGATTAGAGACATATTTGATTCGAGACATATATTTGATTAGATGATATGATTTGATTAAATGATAATATGATTTGATTAGATGGTTTTATTTGATTAGATGGTGTGATTTGATTTGATTTGATTTGATGATTTGATTAGCTGATATATGATTTGGTTAGATGATTTGATTAGATGGTTTTATTTGATTAGATGATATGATTTTATTTGATTTGATTTGATTAGATGATATTATTTGATTAGATTTTATTATATGGATGTAGAATTAACACATTTCATAAGTAATCTAACTAATTTCATCATTTTTTAGTGTCTTAAGGGGAGGTCTTAAGGGGATCTAGAATTAATAACATAAAAAATAACTAGTTAATACATGTAAATAAGCAATCTTTGTGTCTTAAGGGGATCCTTAACTAATAAGTAGTCTTAAGGGGAGGTCTTAAGGGGATCTAGAAATCATAAGCATCATAAAAAGTATCATAAAAATCATTGAATAATCAAAGCATACATAATATATTTAACTAATATGCAATATATAAAAATCAATGAATAATCAAAGTATACATATAAAATTCTATATATTAAAACCATTGAACCATCAAATAGGTCCATCATATATCAACAAATTAACTTCCATCATATGTTTAAATATATAAACAAAGTATAATGAAATTTAATCTAGAGATACCAAGTATGTCCTAACACATAAAATAGGTATACATACTATACTTTTTAGACCAACTCAAGTGGTTCATATCTTTCATGGAGAACATGTAATATTCTATCATGATCCTCACTATCTAGTCTCCACTTATGACGTCCACGTTGAGATTTAACTGTATGGAGCCAAATGGATGTGGCAACTACTAGGTGACTATATTGAAACACCTTATTGTCTTGTTGATAATCAACAAAGTGAATACCATGTTGAATTACTTTGATTTTCTTGAAATATGTTCCCTCTAAAACAACTGAACCTGTAGGTCACAAATTTTAACAATATATAAATTTAAAATTTGTTAAAAGGTCAAAATTTTAAATCTACAAATTGAGTTTAATATATTGATGTAAAGCATGTACAAACCTATGGGGAACAACATTCCATCACTTTCTTCAGGTTCAAGTAACTTCATCCTCCCTATAGTACAACGCGGTAAATAATAACCAACTCCTACATTTCCATGCCTCCTCTCACCCCAAATTTTTTTTAAATTTCTTTATTATTATTATTATTATTATTATTTTAAAAATTCTTAAAATCACGGCCAGTAAATTATTGAACCAAAAGACAAAGAGCCATACTTTTAAAAAAATACAAAGATGGGAAAGAAATATATTTTTTAAAAATTGAAAGGATGAATAAACATGTATTTTCTCTTTTTCTTTTATTTAATTTTAAACATGTAGGTCCTCTGATGCCACATAGTATAGACTTCCTACAATTCCTCTCATCTTTTCCCCTTCATCACATTTCTGTTAAAAACTAGGAAACCGGGGTTTACAGATGAAAAAGGTTATTTGTTGTTCCAACTTTAAAAAATGAAAGAACAAGAAATGGACACATAAATTTGTTGCTATGTTCCAAGAACCTATGCATTCCTTTCTATTTGACTCTTTCTCTCCCATGTGCTTCATTTCCACTCCATTAATCTTAGAAAAGGAAGCCTTATTGAAAGGTGGTTTGTGCTTTCCATTCAAAATTGAAGTAAAGAAGGAAAAATTAAAAGGTTTTAGAATACAATACCTGGAGAAAAGAAAACACCCTAGCCAAAATCGACTAGCTTGAGGTTACTAGAGATAGAAGTGGAAGCAAAAATAATATTTTCCAGCTTGAGGTCTCGATGTACAACTCCCTTGCGGTGACAATAATCAATAGCCTCCATGAGGCTTTTCATCACCACGACTACCTCTTTTAGTGCCATAGCTACACTTTTTAGGATGCCACCAATCTAATGTAGCACAAATAAAGTTATCATTTGTCTCATAAATCTTGGTAATCCCATTAACAATAACCCCAAATGTGATGAGCATAGGAGGAGGAATCAACACCATGATAGTTGACCAAATATAGAGATCCATTTGGGAAAACACCCACATGTTTTATACTTTAGATTCCTAATAAAGCACCTCAATGGGAACCGACAGATGTAGAAGAAAGGAAAAGAGCCTATTGAACATGGTTTAAGGATTTCCCATTTACCACTTCCATAGTAGAAAACTAGGTGTGAGATAGTTTCAGAGTGTGAGTTAGGTTTTCACCATGAGAATTGTCGGTTGAGATCTCACCCTACATGGGAAGCCTATTGGCTTAATAATATTTTCAATGGTTACAAATCACACACTCGCAACCATTTTTCTTTCTTTCTCCTCTCTGATGCGAGGATTCGATCATTAGACACGGGGAAAAAAAATAACCTTTAACATTTGTATCCACTACATTTAGTTGGGCTCCACCATATTGTCTTGTAAAGGGGATCGCAACCTATACTTCTTGGCTATCCTCATCTCTTGTGAACAAGTGACTCAAGGAAGTGTGGCAGGGAACAAATATTTATTAAAACTTTTTCCCTCTTGATTTGTTGGGGCTCACCATAAAATATTTCCTTCCTTTTCAAATGCATGTGAATTATTTACAAAACTTATTTAAATTTCTTTTTCATTTCACCTCTATTTTCTATAAGCTTATATATTTAAATCATTAAAATGATTTCATATTTTTTCTTTTCTTAATGCATTTTTATTTAAATCATAAAGATTTAAATAAAAATAAAACATTTCAACTTTCCTTAAGACACTCTAGGACACTTATCTATACCTTATGACCTCTTGTGTTACCCACGACCCCTTAAGACACTCTAGGACCACTTATTGCATGTATGACCCATTAACATTCTAGGACACTTATCTGGATCCCTTAAGACCCCTTATGACCTCTTATGTTACCTACGACCTCTTAAGACACTCTAGGACCCTTATCTATACATTATGACCTCTTATGTTACCCATGACCCCTTAAGACACTCTAGGACAACTTATTGCACCTACGACCCATTAACATTCTAGGACTCTTATCTGGATCCTTATGAAATCTTAAAACAAACATGAGGACCCATTCATGTATCGTAGGTTCTATTAATTGATATGAGGACCAATTATCACCCTGAACAACCAGGTTAAGACCTATTAATAGCAATTAGTACATCCTAGGACCCTTAAGACCTAATAAGACCACTTACTTGACCTAATAGGACCTATTAATACCAATTAGTGCATCGTGAGACCCTTAAGGTCTAATAAGACCACTTACTTGACCTAATAGGACCTATTAATACCAATTAGTACATCCTAGGACCCATAAAACCTAATAAGACCACTTACTTGATCTAATAGGATCTATTAATACCAATTAGTACATCCTATGACACTTAAGACCTAATAATACCACTTACTTGACCTAATAGGACCTATTCATATTAATTATTACATCCTAGGACCCTTAAGACCTAATAAGACCACTTATGTGATGTAATAGGACCTATTAATACCAATTAGTACATCTTAGGACCCTTAAGACCTAATAAGACCATGTATGTGACGTAATAGGACCTACTAATACCAATTAGTACATCCTAGGACCCTTAAGACCTAATAAGACCACTTACTTAACCAAATAGGACCTATTAATACAAATTAGTACATCCCAAGACCCTTAAGACCTAATAAAACCATTTACTTGACCTAATAGGACCTATTAACATCAATTAGTACATCCTAGGACCCTTAAGACCTAATAAGACCACTTATGTGATGGAATAGGACCTATTAATGCCAATTAGTACATCTTAGGACCCTTAAGACCTAATAAGACCACTTATGTGATGTAATAGGACCTACTAATACTAATTAGTATATCCTAGGACCCTTAAGACCTAATAAGACCACTTACTTGACCTAATATGACCTATTAATACCAATTAGTACATCCTAGGACCCTTAAGACGTAATAAGACCACTTACTTGACCTAATATGACCCATTAATACCAATTAGTACATCCTAGGACCCTTAAGACCTAATAAGACCACTTATGTGATGTAATAGGACCTATTAATACCAATTAGTACATCCTACGACCCTTAAGACCTAATAAGACCACTTACTTGACCTAATAGGACCACTTACTTGACCTAATACCAATTAGTACATGATCCTAGGACCCTTTACAAGTATTAGTACACTCTAGCATTGTAAATTTAAGTATAATTTTATATATTTAGATATTTGTTTCTATTTTACACACAGTTATAACATGTAATCAAGTACTTAATTGTTAACACTTAGCTTTCACATGTTATGTATCTAGATGGCCACTAAGGACCAACCTCAGACTCCTGATATACATAGCATTTTTCATATTGCTAACATGGAGATGGCTCGACTTAGAGAGTACATCCGTACATCTTCAGTAGATAGCATATATAGAGATACTTATGTTAGTATATTGACCAATTTGGAGCAAATGACTGCTAGATTGAGATATCACACCTCCTTCATGCCTCAGGTAATTGAGACTATTTTTCAAGATTTGAGGGTCAAGGTCTCTGGTGATGTTTCTTTGGAGATGGTTCAGAGCCATGTACCCAAGGAAACTATCAAACAAGAGGTTTTCTCGCATTTTGAGGGGAAGGCCACTATGAGGTCATATCAGGTCATGCGGTGTGTCATTCCTCAGATAACATGCATGATATACCCTTAGTTTCTTGTAGCACATGGTCGTTATCCTAATAACGACCAGATTCCTTTATATTTTTCACAGTAGTTGTACATTGAGTTTCATTTGTGACTCAGGGTCAACTATTTAGATCTTCGAGCATATTATGGTCAGGGGCGTGGTAGGGTTACAAACCGTGATCACTATCGCAGGGCCGATCGAGTTGTATAGCCTCATCAACATCTAGTTAGGCACAAGACTCTCGTAGTGACACCAGCGATGGTTGCTATTGTAGATAGAGTCATAATTGCTTCTCAGAGGGGAGTAGTAGATAGTATAGGAAAGATTTCTTTTGTAGCTAATATTATACACTGAGTTTGCACCTCTGGTTTCAAGCTCTCTTGGTCTTGATAACTTAGTATAACATGGGAATCATCTCAAGGTTGTGGGACCTTTGCTAACCGAGATGAAACCTCCAGGTTCTAGGCTGGTTCCTCTTGGATTATCACCTTAGTCTACTCTTAAAAAAGAAATTAAATCTTTTGAGAGAAAGGGTTAGAAGGAGTGCATGAAATGGAAATAATAGGAAAGAAAACTACCTACCAGGTGATGCACCAAAATTAGGGTTTGGATCTCAGTATAGAGGAATGAGATCAATGGAGGAATCAGGACTAATAAGTCACCACTCACTAGATAGGCTTGCATAAGTATTTCATAGGAAGGCCTGAACAGAAGACTCAACCTATGACCTGCAAACAAACATCCTCTTCTACAACTCAGTGTAGGAATGAGACAAGACTGCTAGGGGCTATAGCATACCCACAAAACATCTAAATCAGATCAGACACAGTAACACACAAAATGCAGAAAGTAAGAGGGACTAGGAACCCCAATTTTCATTAACAGCATTCATAGACTTCAATCCAATAAGAGATAAACAAAGACAAGGAAGGATAAGGACATGAATAACTGTCACAAAATACCTCTGCAATGTTTTTATCTATCAATAGAAATTACAAAATGTGGGAAACCAAGGGGCAGGAAGAAATGCCACAGATAGCTTCCCAAGAAAGAGTCTTTATTTTTTACAAAATGTGAATTCTCCACTCAAAAGCTCTCAAAAAATGTTAAATACATCACCCAACTGCACGCAGGCAGGAGTCCCAAAATTAACCAGGGTTACAGGCTTTACAAAAAAATAACCAACCCTAGGTCAAGAAAAGACTGACCCTCAAAAGCTCTGAGAAAAGTTGACAAATAGGTCCAAAATCTCATGATTGCATATCTTTCTACACCAGGACCGCCTGCAGACACACCATCCCGAATTCAACGACCTTTCCTGCAACAAGCCTCACCATGAATGCTGTGAAAGTACCTCACTAGGACAAAGATCAACATGTGATGGCTACTTGGACCTCTTCATCAACTTTGCAACCTAGAACCATCCTAGCGACATAAACTCTCAGCTACCCGCCGCTTGCAATCATCCCTGCGAAAGAAAAGCCCGTGAAAGGAGTCACACTGCTTCAAAACAATGTCGGCCACATGATCGCATGAGCTCAAAAAGCCTTATGTGATCATGCGACAAGCCCTTAGAATCTACCATTCACCACAAGACACCTCGGGTCCACTAAAAAATTCAAACTACTGGCCAAAAATCGCGCCCGGGATCCGACTACAAATCTAACCCCAAGCTTCACCTCGGGTTCACTTTCTCTTTAGTTGCCAGGTCACCTGATCCTTTCCTTAACCCCAGCTACATTTAGCGACCATGCATAACCATCAACTACACAACTATGCATTTGCTTTACCAACCCCAGGCCCATCTGCAAACTGAGATTCCAATCAGACGGTGGGCACAAGATCTCATGGGGTCGGAAGATCCCATGAGATCTTACGACCATCGTAGATCTCTTTCCACCGCCACCAAACTGCAACCCGGACCCACAAACCGCTGCATCAGACAGTTATCGCATGATCACATGGGGTCAAAATATCCCATGTGAACATGCGACCACCGTAGATCTTTACCGCACTTGCATCCCTGTAGATTCTCTAGACCGACCAAAATCCTCGTCATCACACTTTGGCCAATGGAACACAGGCATGTCGCCACCCTGCAAGCTTATAAGTCCGGCTAACGGCTAGTCGCATGTTCACATAGCCTAAAAAGGGGCTATGTGATCATGCAACAAACTGCTAGCATTCTTCAACAGGACCGTCAACGGTTAGTTTCATGGTCACATAAGGGGAAAAGGACTTATGCGATCATGCGACAACTCGCATAACAGCTTGCCAAAAACCAACTGGGCCCCACTTATCGGATTTGCACACTTATGAAATGAATTCCACCAAAGGAAGAAGTTTGAAGCACAGGAGTCGAAAACACACTGAGCTTTCAAACCAAAAGGCAGAAAACACAGAGGGTTTTCGACACTTTGAACAATTTTTTGGAACTCTGCAACACTAGTATTTCCTACAACCTTTAAAATTGAATATCTTCCTGAGCTTTGTGAATTAAGTGATGCGATTTGAACTAGGGCTTGACAACACATTGAAGAACATGGGGTTCAGATTGCAAGCCATGAAACCTTGTGGATCTACTTCACAAATGAAAACAAGTTGCAGCAGGGCAGAACAAACACAGGAAAACTTCGAAGACAAGACCAATTCACAGAATTTTTTACATTGATGGAACTTGGTCTAACAGAGAGGCCAGGATAAGGTAACATGAAAAAAGAAAAGGCCAAGAATTGGCTTAGGTCACAAGAAATTATGTCTAGTATTAACCAAGCTAGGTCGGTCCAAAATTAACCGACCACTTTAGTGTTAACCGACCACCGCAGTGTTAACCGATCATGGAAGTGTTTTACCGAGCTAGGTCAGTGTAGTGTTTACCGACCAATCTAGAGCTGATCGACAAATGCAGCATGAAATTTTTAGGGACACATTGGCAGGGGAAAATAGAGACCTTGGAGACTTGGCCAAATTTGCAAAATGGAAATTTTGGGCAACATTTTGGTGACTTCTACAAGATGTCAGCCTACTAGACATGGACCAGTGGCCTTGACATATCCATTGGGCATGGGTCAATCTGAGGAACACAAAAACTTCAACAGAGACAAAACTGAACCAGACTGTGCTCGAGCACTTCTTGGAAAGCAGGAAACTAATCTAGAAAATAGGGATAGAAAACAAGGGAAACTAACCTAACCTAACTAACCAGTGCAGAAACCTGGTTAAACAAAACCATTCACTAGACTGTTGAAATAGCTACCCTTCCTCCTTAGGGTATTTTGCATTGGAAGCATAAGGATAGCTGCAAAGATGTGAGGCACACAAAAATTTTGCAAATGAGGATGCACTGCCTCTGCAAAAACAAGATCAGGTTCACTCACCTCAAATGGATCATATGGAGGTGTCTCAGTGAACTCCTTTTGGGCCAAGTATCTGATGGGGCAGCCTCTTGAAAGTCTAAAGGCAGGATTTTCCTTAATGGCTTCTTCTTTATCTTCATGGTTGCCTTCCATCATGGATAACCATGTCAACTCATCATCCACAGTCAAGGGACTATCATCCTCCTCTTTTAAACCAGCCAAGAGGTCATCAAAGTGGTTAAAATCCTGAAGATCTCCAGGAATGACTGGCTCTTCATAATCAGGCTCCATACACAAGCCATCTATGATGCTTCCCAAATAATGTTTGTCAAGGCCCTAGTTATCCTCTGCACATTGGGAAGTCTCCTCCTCAAAGATGAGATCAAGCTCATGAATCAGCATATCCTCGAGATCAATCTCTTCTAGTTGTTGCAGCTTCAAAGAGGTGGCTATGATCACATCTTTCTCATCCTGCTCATCAAAACTAGGCAGCTTATCCAATAAGGACATGGCATCCATCATAGAATCAACCTCCTGTTGATGGTGACCCTATTGTTCTGATTGACCTTCACCCGTAGGTAATAGTCTGGTCTCTTCTTCATCATCAACAAAGAGGGGAAGCTCATCAAGAAAATCAACCAAGAGTTCAGGCTGAGCATCAACCTCCACGTCCTCACCTTGCTGCTCCATTTCACCACAGTCATCACTCTACACTGATACCTTAGATGTCATCTCCTCCTCATCACATGAAAGCTCATCTACCATAGGTCCTTGCTTAGACACTAGACTAGTATCCTTGAAAATATTGGGCATTTGACAACCAGGGGGCAAAGTCCATTGGGGAATCCAAATCACCTCATCATCCTAAGAGACCAGAGGGGTCTCTTGGGATAACTCACTTCTCTGAATAGGCTGCTCTTGTAGAGTGGTGGGTTGAATCTCAAGCACAGGCTCTTGAAAGGAATTTTTTGCCTTGAAACTTGGGATATGAAATTGAGGGGGCGAGGGGGGAGACAAAGAAGGCATAGACAAATGGGCCTTCTAGCTTGGGATCTTAGGTCTAGGAGCCTCTTTTTGAGCAATCTATGATCTTAACCTTATTGTCTCAATGTCATCTCGGCATCTAATCTCCTCTTGAAACTGCCTTACTTGCTTCTCATCAACAAGAGCCTCTGTCATTTGGTAAGGAATTGCCTCCTACTCATAATAACTTTGAGCCTCCAGCTCTTGGTAAGGAGTTGACTCTTCATAATAACTTTGAGCCTCCAGCTCTCTATGCTCCTTGATCTCAAACACTTGCTTAATCAAATCAAGCAACACACTATTTGCCTCCTACATCCTCTTGAAGTCTGAGCTCAGAGTCTGCATCTGTTAATGAATAGGTTGAGAAGGGGAGGGTGGGTGGTAAATAGGATGGGGAAGCTAGCTTTGCATTCATTGTTGTGCCTCTTGTGCCCATGATCCATCTTGTCAGAGGGCCCTCTCATAACTTTGCACAAGGGCAAACTCATTTGGGGCATACTGGATATATTGATACCCTTGAGAAGTATAATAGCTTGGGGTAAAAGGAGGCTTTGGGTGGCTTTGATAAGGTTGAAAACTAGCTGGTTGAGCATTATTCTCACAATAGGATGGTGAGTAACCTGACTGTCCATAGAAACTTGACATGTCTACTCATGTATTTAGCTAGAATTCTAAAAATGAAGATTTGAAACATACCAGCACTTGGCCTTTGGAACCAATAGACTTTCTAGAGTCACCAGATATGCAACAGAATGACCTCTTCTAGGTCTGTAGCATGCTACTAGCATATCAGAGATAGCATACCTTGAACATGAATCTGAACTTTAGTCCCACCGGGCGTGCCAGAATTGTTATACACTAGCACCAAGGTGGGGAATCCTCAAGCTTGAGTCTATACTGATAGACCTTGTGTATTGAATTTCCTTGATCCTTTTGCAGATGAACCAATAGGAACACCTTTGAACTTTAATCTAATCTTCACTGTGGTCCCACCGGGCATGCCAGAATTGTTATACACTAAGTTTGCACCTCTGGTTTCAAGCTCTCTTGGTCTTGATAACTCAGTATAACATGGGAATCATCTCAAGGTTGTGGGACCTTTGCTAACTGAGATGAAACCTCCAGGTTCTAGGCTGGTTCCTCTTGGATTATCACCTTAGTCTGCTCTTAAATAGGAAATTAAATCTTTTGAGGGAAAGGGTTAGAAGGAGTGCATGAAATGGAAATAACAAGAAAGAAAACTACTTACTAGGTGATGCACCGAAATTAGGGTTTGGATCTCAGTATAGAGGAATGAGATCAATGGAGGAATCAGGTCTAATAAGTCACCACTCACTAGATAGGCTTCCATAAGTATTTCATAGGAAGGCCTGAACAAAACACTCAACCTATGACCTGCAAAAAAATATCCTCTTCTGCAACTTGGTGTAGGAATGAGATAAGACTGCTAGGGGCTATAGCATACCCACAAAACATCTAAATCGGATCAGACATAGTAACACACAAAATGCAGAAAGTAAGAGGGACTAGGAACCCTAGTTTCCATTAACAGCATTCATAGACTTCAATCCAATAAGAGATAAACAAAGACAAGGAAGGATAAGGACATGAATAACTATCACAAAATACCTTTGCAATGTTTTTATCTATCAATGGAAATTATAGAATGTGGGAAACCAAGGGGCAGGAAGAAATGCCATGGATAGCTTCCTAAGAAAGAGTCTTTATTTTTTACAAAATGTGAATTCTCCACTCAAAAGCTCTCAAAAAATGTTAAATACATCACCCAACTGCATGCAGGCAGGAGTCCAAAAATTAACCAGGGTTACAGGCTTTAAAAAAAAATAACCAACCCTAGGTCGAGACAAGACTGACCCTCAAAAGCTCTGAGAAAAGTTGACAAATAGGTCCAAAATCTCATGATTGCATATCTTTCTTACCAAGACTGCCTATAGACACACCATCCCAGATTCAACAACCTTTCCTACAACTAGCCTCACCATGAATACTGTGAAAGTACCTCACTGGGACAAAGATCAACACGTGATGGCTATCTGGACCTCTTCATCAACTTCGCAACCTGCAACCGTCCTAGCGACATAAACTCTCAGCTACCCGCCGCTTGCAATCATCCCTGCGGAAGAAAAGCCCGTGAAAGGAGTCACACTGCTTCGAAACAATGTCAGTCGCATGATCGCATGAGCTCAAAAAGCCTTATGCGATCATGTGACAAGCCCTTAGAATCTTCCATTCACCACAAGACACCTCAGTTCTGCCAAAAATTCAAACTACTAGCCAAAAACCGTGCTCGAGATCTGACTGCAAATCTAACCCCAGGCTTCACCTCGAGTTCACTTTCTCTTTAGTCGCCAGGTCACCTGATCCTTTCCCTAACCCCAGCTACATTCAGCGACCACGTGAAACCATCAACCGTGCAACCACACATTTTCTTTACCAACCCTGAGCCCATCCGCAAACTCAGATTCCAATCAGACAGCAGGTGCAAGATCTCATGGGGTCAAAAGATCTCATGAGATCTTATGACCACCGTAGATCTCTTTCCACCACCACCAAACTGCAACCCGGACCCATAGACTGCTGCATCGGATGGTTGTCGCATGATTGCATGGGGTCGGAAGATCCCATGTGAACATGTGACCACCGTAGATCTTTACCACACTTGCATCCCTGCAGATTCTCTGGACCCACCAAAATCCTCGTCATCACCCTTTGGCCAATGGAACAGGGGCACGTCGCCACCCTGCAGGCTTATAAGTGCAACTAATGGCTAGTCACATGTTCGCATAGCCTAAAAAAGGGCTATGCGATAATGTGACAAATCGCTAGCATTCTTCAATAGGACCGTCAATGGTTAGTCGCATGGTCGCATAAGGGGAAAAGGACTTATGCGATCATGCGACAACCCGCATAACAGCTTATTGAAAACCAAATGGGCCCCACTTGTCAGAGTTGCGAACTTATGAAATGAATGCCGCTAGAGGAAAAAGTGTGAAGTGTAAGAGTTGAAAACACACTAAGCTTTCAGACCAAAAGGTAGAAAACACAGAGGTTTTTCAACACTTTGAACAATTTTTTGGAACTCTGCGACACCATTATTTCCTACAAACTTTAAAATTGAATATCTTCCTGAGCTTTGTGAATTAAGTGATGCAATCTGAACTGGGGCTTGACAACACATTGAAGAACATGGGGTTTAGATCGCAAGCCATGAAACCTTGTGGATCTACTTTGCAAATGAAAACAAGTTGCAACAGGGCAGAACAAACACAGGAAAACTTTGAAGACAAGACCAATTCACAGAATTTTTTACATTGATGGAACTTGGTCTAACAGAGAGGCCAGGATAAGGTAACATGAAAAAATAAAAGGCCAAGAATTGGCTCAGGTCATAGGAAATTATGTCTAATATTAACCGAGCTAGGTTGGTCCAGAATTAATCGACCACTTTAGTGCTAACCGACCGCCGCAGTGTTAACCGAGCATGGCAGTGTTTTACTGAGCTAGGTCAGTGTAGTGTTTACCGACCAATCTAGAGCTGACCGACAAATGCAGCATGAAATTTTTAGGGACACATTGGCAGGGGAAAACAGAGACCTTGGAGACTTGGCCAAATTTGCAAAATGGAAATTTTGGGCAACGGCTGCATCCATCACTTCTGATTTAGTGGGCAGATATATTTTGACTAGACCGAGTAGAGCAAGATCATCTTCTGAGGCTTCATCTAGTACTACTGCAGGTGTGACTGATGAGACATATAGAGCTACAGGTATTCATGTACCTACAAAGATACGGGCACTTTCGAGTCATCATAGTCATTTAGATATGGCCCTTTACTTTATGGAGGATCTTGTGCAAGCCTATTCTTATATTGCTAACCTATAGAGGATCCCAATACATTTAGCTAGGGATGTCATCGGACTTTCACGGGGTCCTATTGTTCCACTAACATGGGACACACCATCTAGTCAAGCACAACATAGTGCAGAGCGCTCAGCACCCATAGATCACTCTACAGCTGCAGATCTAGGTATACAGGTTGGAGATGTACACATCACCACTGAGGGCCTAGACACATTTGATGAGAATTTATGTGGGTTGGGTCAGGTGGACGTTGGCACTGATGTTTGATCATTTATGGATATTAATGATATCAGACTTCCACAATCCATTGTAATTATGTATGTGTTTTTGGATTTGATTGTGTGTAGTTTTTGGATCAACGTTTCGGATCACACTCCGTGATCCATCATCAGGAAACAAAGAGGGCAAGAATTGTAAGAAAAGTCTTACAATTCTTTCCCTCTTACAATTCTTGCCCTCTTTGTTTCCTGATGATGGATCAGAGAGTGTGATCCGAAACGTTGATCCAACAAACTACACACAATCAAATCCAGAAATGCATACATAATTTATGGATATGTTATTGCATCCTAATGGTTTAGGCTCTACATCACTTCCCCTCCTAGCTAGTGTCACCTCTACACTCATCATTACTAGAGAGGTTCAGGACTGAAGGTGGTGTGGGTGATGTAGTTTCAGTTGATGATATGATGGTGCAGTGCACTGATGATCCTCCTGCTCCTGAGACCCAGATATATAAAGTTTTATTTTCTCTTTTCTTATAAGTTTTAGTGAACAATTAATTGTAGATGTGCGTATTAATGTTTACATTCAATGTATAATATTTTGCAGGCACAGTTAGCAGAGCACGTTACCTCTAGTGTGGGCTCGAAGCATCTTCATATGAGGGATCCATTTGATGTGACACCTACTAGTGGTCAGGTAAGTTTTAGATATATGTATGTTTAAGCATGCATGTGTACACATGTATTTATATATTTCAAGTACTTTACATAATATATACTATCCACATGTATATAACCAATTGTTGTACTAAATTTGCAGGGGTCAGCTGCTGCTTCACAGCCAGACAATGCTTTTCATAGGAGAGATTCAGCAAATGTGACACCTAGTAGTGGTTAGGTAAGTTTTAAAAATATTTAAGTTTAAACATGCATTTATAATATTTTAATTATTTTAGATTATTATTATATATACATGCATTTATATTCGCAGGGATCAATTGCTGCCTCATAGCTAGAGGATGCTCGTGGTAGTTGCTCAGAGGGTCGTTGTATTTGCATGTGCCTAGATGACTCCCTAGTTTAGGACATGTTGCACTTATCTTTTATTTGAGACTCATTATATATGTCATTAGTATATGTTTGATATTTTTCAGTTTATGATTCGAGACAGATATTTTATTAGAGACATATTTTATTAGATACATATATTTGATTCGAGACATATATTTATTTAGAGACATATATTTGATTAGATGATATGATTTGATTAGATGATAATATGATTTGATTAGATGATACGATTTGATTATATGATATATGATTTGGTTAGATGATTTGATTAGATGGTTTTTTTTTAATTAGATGATATGATTTGATTTGATTAGATGATTTGATTTGATTAGATGATATTATTTGATTAGATTTTATTAGATGGATGTAGAATTAACACATGTCATAAGTAATCTAACTAATCTCATCATTTTTTAGTGTCTGGAGGTCTTAAGGGGATCTAGAATTAATATCATAAAAAATAACAAGTTAATACATATAACTAATGGACGATACCTATTCTAACTAATTCTAGAACTAACACACATGTCATAAGTAATCTAACTAATTTCATCATTTTTTAGTATCTTAAGGGGATCTTTAACTAATAATCAGTCTTAAGGGGATCTAGAATTAATATCATAAAAATAACAAGTTAATACATATAAATAATGGATGATAACTATTCTAACTAATTCTAGAACTAACACACATGTCATAAGTAATCTAACTAATTTCATCATATTTTAGTGTCTTAAGGGGATCCTTAACTAATAAGCAATCTTAAGGGGAGGTCTTAAGGGGATCTAGAATTAATATCATAAAAAATAACTAGTTAATACATGTAAATAATGGACAATAACTATTCTAACTAATTCTAGAACTAACACATGTCATAAGTAATCTAACTATTTTCATCATTTTTTAGTGTCTTAAGGGGAGGTCTTAAGGGGATCTAGAAATCATAAGCATCATAAAAAGTATCATAAAAATCATTGAATAATCAAAGCATACATAATATCTTTAACTAATATGCAATATATAAAAATCATTGAATAATCAAAGTATACATATAAAATTCTATATATTAAAACCATTGAACCATCAAATAGGTCCATCATATATCAACAAATTAACGTCCATCATATGTTTAAATATATAAACAAATTATAATGAAATTTAATCCAGAGATATCAAGTACATCCTAACACATGAAATAGGTATACATATTATACGTTTTAGACCAACTCAAGTGGTTCAGATCTTTCATTGGGAACATGTAATATTCTCTCATGATCCTCACTATCTAGTCTCCACTTATGATGTCCACGTTGAGATTTAATTGTATGGAGACAAATGGATGTGGCAACTACTACGTGACTATATTGAAACACCTTATTGTCTGATTGGTAATCAACAAAGTGAATACCATGTTGAATTACTTTGATTTGCTTGAAATATGTTCCCTCTAAAATAACTGAACTTGCAGGTCACAAATTTTAACAATATATAAATTTAAACAAACTAAATTTATAATCTGTTAAAAGGTTGAAATTTAAAATTTACAAATTGAGTTTAATATATTGATGTAAAGCATGTACAAACCTATGGGGAGCAACATTCCATCACCTTCTTCAGTTTCAAGTAACTTCATCCTCTCTGCAGTACAACATAGTGAATAATAACCAAGTCCTTCTACATTTCCACACTCTATGTTTTTGGGTTCAATAATCACGCTCAACAATAATAACCAAAGGTTGTCGTCGGCAGTCCTTTGGAATATAGCACGGTAACCCAAGGCTATCGTCGATAGTCCTTGTGACTGTCACATGGTAGGCCTTAGGGCTGTTGTGCCAATAGTCATGGGCAGGGCCAGTGGGGCCCCCCACAGTTTGTTGGTATTTTTTTTTTAATATTTTTTTAATTTATTTTAAATATAAATTATATTAAGGGGTTTAATATATATAAAAAAAAATTTAAAAAAACAAAATGATAAATATTAAAATAATAACATATTAAATTAGTATATTATTTAAATAAATATATATACTAATAAAGTAAATATGAAATAAAGAATGCTATTAAATAGTGATGTTATATTTACTCATTTTATATATATGCATAAGGTGATTAGGCATAGTCTTTCTTTCAGTTATTATTTAATTTGATTAGGCTATTATTTATGAAATTTATTTTCTAAGCCTTTTTATGCCATGTTGTTTTGAAGACATATTTAATTATCTTTGGGTAATTTAACTTATTTTGATTTAGACTATAAAACTATAGTATGTTAGTAATTTTAATTACTAAACTTAATTTATTTTGTTAGTGTAATAAATTGATTTGTTAGGGTTAAAATTTAATTGATTAAATGTAATTATAGTTTGTTAATAATTATTATGTAAATTAATTTTGTGATAGGGGTATGTGCAAGATCATGGTATGCCAAAAAGTGGCGATGTGAAAAAATAAAATTTTCACTCATCCAAAAGCGCACTAAAAAGTTTGTTGACTTTTTAGTAGGCATGGGTGTCAATACACCTGGCCAAGACAAAAGCCAAAGCACAAGCCTAATTGGATTTCTGATTTTATCAGATATTCGATGTTATATCAGATATCTGATTTTCACCAGTAAATTATATTTGTAGCCCGCGGCTGCGTCCAACATTTTCATTGTGAAAAAGTTGAATGCAACCTAAGATTTTACATATCAGAAACAATCTAATTTCTAATTTTCTCCAAATTGAAATGTAAATTAAATTTTTAATTTTTTATTATTTTTATTGTTTTTTTATTTTTAATTAAAATTTGTAGTTTTTTTAATAAAACTTGGGTTTAAATGCTATTCTTTATTATTTTTTTTAATTGATTATAATTATCTATTTTGGTTTTAATAATAATCAAACATGGACTCAAACCAATCAGAAAACCCTCCCAATAATCCCTCAAATAATCCAGAACCACCTCCAAACAATCCCCTACCTTCAGAAGACCAACCACTCTCAAACCCTTGACGTTTAGAGGATCTCATAAGAGACAATCTAAATCATCTTAGAGGATATGAGACCACATATGCCAATATCCCCATATTGTGCCCCATGTTTTCCATGTTGAACTCCATTATTGAAAACATGGAGAAACTTACAAAGCAACATAATGTTGCACTTCTTTTGCACAATTCCATGCATGCCTAGTTTGATGATGGGCTTGACTATGATCAAGTTATGAACCTAAATATAAAAAAACATGACATATGTAATCTTTTTATGGATCCCAAAATCGGTTTAAAAGTGGACCCTAAAAAACCCAAGTTGTCAATTAAATGGTGCACAAATGATGCAATACGTGACAACTTTTGGGACCGTTGGTAGATGGTTTTTGATAGACCACCCCACAGCAATTTGGATGTCCCATTCTATTTCATAAGAAAATTGTATGTTGAATTTGTGCTCGGTCACAAGGTAAATTATTGGAGCATGAGACTGAACCAGGGTGTAGGCTTAGGCACAACTCGGAATAGGCCATGGGCACACCAGGTGAAATCCCATACATGTTTCCTCCCTCTCAAGATTTCACCACCTCCTATAGTGCAGTATCCTAATATTATTGTTGAGGCCAGCTCACAGACTATTTGAGCCATTCACACCTTGAGTGATCTATTCGTTACATAGAGCACAAAATTGTTACCTCCTCATGTTGATGCTTTTGTCCCTTCCACATCCTCCACGAGCTCACATGTTTGTGTGCCCCACACTTGCATTATGTGCAAGAATATGTGCTTGGGTCCCCTGAATGATAGTGATGCATATAACTATGTCTTTGAGGTGGAAGATACTACACAATACACTACAGGATGAAGCACCTCATGAAGATGTGCATCATGGGCATATAGAGCCATGGACTCCTACTGTTATGATAAGAGTAAACAGTTCACTTGTAACATTTTATTTAATTTTAATCGTTCGTATTTTTAGTATAATTTTCTTATAATGATTGCCCACTTATGTTTTTTATGTGTTTCATTTATGCTCAGTTGATGACAGAGGAGGAGATGGAACAGGTGGAGGGGTCCATGCTTTCGGCCATTTCATTTGGCCTTGACACTTCCATGGTACATACATTTTAATGTACTCATTGGTTTCCTTTTATTATAATAGTATAGATATGCATTTTCTAATTTTTATGATCATCTTATTACATACTAATGTAGGTGTCACCAGTTTCCACTCGGGGGCAATGTGAGGGGGTTCAGGCATCTGGCATTGACAAGGGGAAGGTAATTAAGTATTTTAGATTGTTTATGCATACATGTATACTTGTCATTTGTGCATACTCATTTTTAATTTACATGGTTTATTTGACAGAGGGTGGTGTCTGATGATGTCATGAGACCCTTTCGCCATGATAGAGTCACAGGCATCTCAATTCACAGTGATAACCCCATGGTACATATATTTCTAAATTTATTTGTGTATATTTTACTATCAAGTATATATAATATGATCAAGTCATGATTATATGAAGTATTTGTTTGAATTTTTTAGGTCACCCCTAGTTTGAGGGAGGTACAATGGCAAGGGTTTGTATCGCTAATGAGTCAACCAGAAGAAAATTCAACATAGGTAAGTTTTAATGTTAATTTAGTTATTTTGTAAATATATATCTCCTACCAAGGATTTAACATTAAATAGTATAACTCGTAGATCAAGCTCACGTTTGCAAACATATACAGATCAGAGTTGACATTGGTGGCATTGTCCTTTCACTACCAAGGACATATATTAGGTCTCCTTTCTGCATGAGGAGACAGGGAGACGAGGTACATGAGAGTTCAATTTTAATTTTTTTTATTTCTTATTGTTGACTATGATTTTGAATTTTTATTTTTTATTTGTAGAAACCATATAAATTAAGTAATCTAACTTGGGGTTTCACTTTTGTGTTTGAATGCGAGATCCATCAGAGCCAAAGAGTACTTCAAAGAGGCTGCATTTTGATGATCCACCAGTGGAATAGGATGTCCTAGAAACATTTGTAGTTGAACTTCTTATTTTGAGATGCCATATGACACATTTTGAGATGGTGTATGCCACATTGTATCTAGATATGTTGATTTTGTAAATATGTATAGAATTATTGTTAATTTTGATATATATGAAATTTGATATTCAATCCAATTTGCTAATTGTGTGTTTATTTGTTCATCGTTAGTATGGAAATGTGCTTGTGTGTATGTACTCATGTGTAGGATTTATGCCTTAAGTATATTCAAGTATATTCAAGTACATTCTTCATAACCTAAATTCATGTGTATGGGATACATTCATGACTTAAGTGAATTCATGTGTATGTTTATAATCTATGTGCTGCATGTATGATTCATGACTTAAGAAAATTTTTGTGTACATTTTATGTGCTACGTGTGTTCACATGTGTAATTCATCATTTAAGTGAATTCATGTTTTATGTGTTACATTGTATTCATGTGTATCTGATGCTCTCAACCAAGCAAATACTTTAAAGTTCACTTCACAAATATGGTGATCACCTTGTCAAATCAAATCTTTTGCAATGTATCATGTTAGAAATCTATTATACATGTCAAAGACACATCATTCAATGAGAATCAATAAGAACATTCATGGAATGATTCTTCTACATCAATATTTTGTCAAACTATTATTGAGAAAACAATGACCTATCATTCTAGCTACCAAACCCTCCTTTCTAGGGTCTCTAGGCTAGGACTTGTTCAAAAAGACTCTTGTAAATCTCTCTAGATCCCCCCAATGGATCTAACACATCCCTATGGACCCCAATAGCATAGATCCATCACAAAATATACTCATCCTTTGGATTATATTCTTGCAACAATGACTGGTGATGCTTCATGCACCTTTAATTAGCATTTACCACCATTTGTGGTCTCTCCACCACCATATCCTGCATATCCCTACAACCAAACACTATTGTACAAGACACCAGTTAATTCCTTGCCTTGAAATGCCAATGAAATGATGCAATATGGACATGTAAGTGATAAAAAGACAATAGACAATCAATTTGCTCCATTTCCAATCATAGGCACATTTCACAATGCATTCAAATACCCTGGTTTGATGACTTACCCACGGGCCAGTCAACCAATTTGCAAGAATAGAAATCTTTTTATTGATTTGGAACCATTTACATTGGTTTTCTATCACACCACTCTACATACTAAACCATACTCACGTGGATCTCCTCTAATAGATCCCCAAACACTCTAAAACCTACAAAAACTAACTCTAAAACTATCTACAACAGTCACAAACTGACTATTAACAATTACAAGTTTTTTTAAGAAGTTGTCAAGTTAACAACTACCTTTTTCAACTCGACCCTCACAAGACATATCTTTTCTTAGATCCTTTTTCTAAGGCTTAAACACTCTGTCTCAAACCAAATATTTCCCCTAAGGTCATCTAGACCTCATAGTGAGCCTTAAGGCTTATTTTGCCAATAAGGCACTATTACACCATTTTAGCACATTTAGTGCATTTACATAATTTTAATGGCTCTATTGGCCACTTTAAAATCAATGTTGACCTTCAAGGTCTTTATCAATGTTACACAATGACCATCAAAACATTACAAACATGTTTAAAACACATTTAAATGACCATCCTTGGTCTCTTTACGTTTGTTAATGACCCTTGTAATCACCTAAAAATGGACAAAGATCAAATCAAAGAAAATCAAGGACATAATTGAATCAATTGAATCACAATGCATAATTAGCCAATCAAAATGAAAATCAAGTCTTAATTCGAGATCAATCAAAATTGAGAGCATTTTAATCAAGTGCAATCAAATCAAAATAGTCTTGGATTAAATTAAATTCAACCCATTCAAGGGGTGCATGGCTAAATAAATCAATTTAAAACAATTAATAAATCTTAATTGCTCTCAACAACCACAAAGGGAGGAAATTCAATCAACCAATGAGAGTGGAGGAAAGGCATTCACATGGATCAAGCCAAATTCAATCTTAGTCACTCAAAGTGAAAGAGAATCTTGTCCATTGATCTTGTCTACTTGTCCCAAGCTTTGAAGATACAAACTTTGCATTGTCTTCAAAGGGTGGAACCAAAGACTCAACCAAGGCTTAATCATGATCAACTACACTACACCCCCTACCATTGGGAAAATATATTAAAGGAACACCAAATTCCTTCATAATTCAGAACCACACATTTGAGAATTGCATTGAACCTCTTGCAATTTGAGTTTAGAAAGGCATTTGAGAGATTAATTAGCATTTACTTTGATATAATTGTTAGTTTTAACTTGTATATCTTATCATTCTCATTCTAGGACTGTCATTAATGGAAGCTTGCTAAGAGCTTTGCATTAACATTCTTAGTTAGAGAGCCATAGGATACTCAATTGATCATTAATTTGCTAAATAGTTTCTCTATTGTGGTTTATTTAGTTACTATTTCATTTATTGTTCAACCCTAATTCTATAAAGATACCTTCTATAGTATACAAAATGGCACCCACCATGTGGCTCTAAGCCTCATTTCATCATTTTCATCATATTTGGTATGCTTGTATTTTCACTTTTTCGTGAACTTTCTGCAGAAAATAGGTGAAGTCACGCGTACAAAGGATTCAGTCATGCTTATAATCATTCTGATGATGCTTAAGATCACTGTTCTGACGCCTAAAAGTTGCTAACTCACGCCTGGTCGATCACTTCTCTTCTGTCTTAAATTCTTTCTAGTCACCTACAAGATGGATGCTCACGCCTATGAGAAATTTTTTAGCCTTTGCTCATAAAGTCACGCCTATGACTTAAGAAGTGTCACCTATCCACAATTTGTCACCGCTTGTGACAAACTTTGACTACGCAATTTACAGAGAAAGTCACGCGTAGTATCTACTAATTCATGCTTAGTATTGTTAAATTGTCACTTTGAATAGATCATTTTATGCAATTTGCAATACTCTTTACACTTAGCAATAAACTTTTTATGCCTAATTAAATTTCAATGTCGCCTGTGTCACTAGATAATGATGCTTGCTATTATTAAAGTTACACCTACTAACAGTTTGATCACGCATATTAGCTGGACAATGACGCTTATTGTTTGTTGTTTTAATTTGTTGTCAGATTGATAAATTCAATTATCGTACTCTCTATCTATAAGTTTACTATAAATGAGCAGGCACAGAAAAGTTCAAAATCTAGAGAGCAGATTCAACAGAGAAGGCAAAGCTTTGACAAGTAAGGCTTAATATTCAGTTTGTTTTTGTTTCTCCAAATTTATCTTTGGTTTCTTCACTTTGGTTGGCTTTGTTGACTAACTTGTTGGAGAAAAAGAACATTGGAAAGGAACTATAGCCAAGGTAAGCATAAAATCATGGAAATAACTCAAAAATGCCCCTAACTTTTGTTAGCTACAAGAAAAGGTAAGCCTTAAAACTTGGTGATTTGCGTGCTTAAATTGTGGCTTTGTCCTTTCAAAATCTAGTAATTTGGATAGCTTAAAGGAATAAACCAAACACTTAATTGAAAAACCCCTTGTTTGTAGAAAAGAGTAGCAATACTCGATTCTCATTAGTTAGTGGGTTGGAAATTGAACCTTGTTAAGTATGTTTGTTAAAAAGTGCTAAACAAAAAAAAATTCTTTTTTGCATGAAAAAAAGAAACAAAAAATAACGTCCTATAGAGAATACCATGCTAGAACATTAGTGGGCTCACCTCCCAAGTTTTGCCTTAAAAAGGCCGGTGTGAGGGACAGCCCAAAGTGGGATATGCTTGCTTTTGCTATGAGAATCCAACCCACTATAAAATGAAATGCATGCATCCTTAATGGGGTGTGTGACAAAAGGATTTTAAATTTTTTGAACTTCCTCTAGTAGTCCTCATGGATTGCGCCAAATCCTACTTTCGTGCATGTGGGAAGCCCTTTAACATACTTGGGAGATGAAAGTTTAAAGTCTGTTTTGAACGGAATCCATGTTAAATCATTGATCAATTAGCAAGCCTACCTCGTTAAAGCCATTTAAAAGCCAAATTTGATCTTAGGTAGATTGCTTGGAAGAATTTCTTGTGATAATTGATAAAATCATTGTGTTGTGCTTGAAGATCTATGATTACAAAAAGAAAACATTCGTTAAGATCCAAAAATCAATTAACAACAAGAATTCAAGAAATGGAAAAAGAAATGGAAACATTATCCAACCAATTCTCATTAAGAACATTGTTTCCTTACCTCTATGATCAAGAAAACACCATGAATATCATATCTTTGATAAATCAAAATTTGATCAAAAAGAATATCATGAAAACCCTATATTTGATCAAGAATATCCTAATGATAAACCAATATTTGATGAAGAACCTATTTCAATATATCAAGAGAATCTCATCTTTGATCAAGGAAATCAAGAGGAATTAGTCCCATCTCAACAATATTCATCATATGAAAATTCTTTGGGAAACACAAATACATCTAAATATCCTTGGGATAGATCATTTACTCCTTTTCAGAAATTCATACAAATCAGCTTTGGAAAAACTCCTTGAAAATGATCTCATCACATTGCCTCAAATCACTTCATGTGGTTTTATCTTTTTGAGAAACTATTGTGCATATCATAGACCTAATGAGCATGAAACTTTAGATTGCATGGAGTTGAAACATAAAATCCAAAATCTTATTGATGATGACTTAATTGAAATTGAAAATCCTAATGAATCATCTAAGGAAGATACTACTCTCAAGCAAGATCAAACTTATGAACACATGTCTAGTAGTGGTCCTCTTATAGCTTTCACCTATTCCACCATTCCTCCATTTCATGTAGAAGCAAAGCTATCCAATATTCCTCCATCAAACAAAGATCCAAATAGTTTTCATAATGACTATGTATACCCTCAAGGGCTACCTCTAAAAGAGATCCAAGCTAACCTGCATCTTGCTACAAACTTCTTTCATGATTCAAAGGTTATAGACTCCAAGCCTTCGTGTGCTACAATGCCTATCATTCCTATTTCAAATGAACCATTATCCCTTCAAGAATCCCATGTGAAAATCCAAATTCCTACTTTGTCCTTAGAAGTGGCTCCATGTCAAGAGACTAATCAAAAGTGCAAAGAAACAAGTCTTATTAGGGATCAAGATCAAGCTATTATCACTCCTTATCCTATAGTTGACCAAAGTCCCATAGCCCAAGAATTTCATAATGAACCCTTCATACCCTTTCATTTCTTTCCAGAAGATACCCTTTCATCCCAAACATCCCATATTCCTTCACCTCTTATATCTTACCCATATCCTAAGCAAGGTCAAAGTATTCCTTCCATTTCTAATGAACATATTGAAAATGAAAAGAAAGGTATTCTTCCTAGGCTATCAAAAGATCCTTGTCAAGATCGAAGTACCCCAACATCCACTTTTCAAAGCCTCCATATCTATCTCAAGCTTCAACTGCTCATATCAAAGTCACTCCTATCAAAGCTATATATAAGCCTATAATTGGTACAACAATAAATCCAAAAGATGAAAACCTTGGCCATGCAGTTCAAAATAAAGATGTTGATATCCCTCCTACATCACATTTACCTCCATTGGTGCATAAGCATAGTCCTTATACATCCTCCAAATCCATCCTTGGACCCTATATCCCAAACTTGAAACCTTATACATTCTCCAAATCCATATTGGGCCCTTATATTCCTCCATCAACCTTTCCTACCATCCATATCCCACAATCCACTTACCCTATACCCTATACCCTATCAAGATCAACAAAGACATACATACTTGAGAAACCAAGCACCCATCCATGTTAATCCTTCATATGAACCATCCATATCAACCTTATTTATCCACCAATCCCAAGTCCTTTGGAATCAATTTGGATGTGCAACATAAAAATTAGAAATCCAAGAATCCACTTATGTATGAAGAGCACCATGTCCCATCTAATCGACATGTGAATGAAAGAAAAAAAGAAATATTCAAGAGACCACAAAGGTCCATCAAGAAAAAAGAAAAATCAAAGAAAATGTGGATTCCTAAATCCCTCATTGAAGAAATGCATTCTAAAGAATCCAAAAGGAAAGAAAAATCAAAGAAAGTGTGGATTCCCAAGTCACTTTTGAAGGACTTACACACAAAAGAGAAATCAACGTTGACGTTCAAGCTTCCAAAGGCTTCCACTCCACATTCTCCCAAACGCATTCCATCTCATCCATCCATTTTGAGTCCTTGTGTCCCAAGATCTATATCCTCTCCTACATCAAAGTATCAAGCTATTTCACCCATTTTTCCTCCATTTTTCTACCACCCTTCAAGGTGTGTATCGATGTTGATCTTGATAATACTTCTTATCCTCCTATTCATTATCCTTCCATTCCCTTTTTCACGCCCACACATGGAAAGACTTATTATCCTCTCATTCATCATCCTTCCATTTCCCTTATCCAATTCATTTCATAAATCTTTAGCCACCCTTTACCTTATCCACCATATCACCTTTCCATCACCATATCAACATCTTTGAGCATACCTTTCAGCAGCCTTGGCACATCATATCATACCTTTTCAAGGAGTATCCAAAGAGAATGAGGCTTGAGTCCATCCAAAAAGAGAAAAAAAAAAGAGAAAAAAAAAGGAAAAAAAAAAAAGAAAAAAGAAATCCATCATATGGTAAAAACCACTTCTTGTGGCATCTTGGACAAGTACCATGATGAAAACCTAGCAAACAAGTATCATGCGTAATTCCTCTCTCTTGCACTCTACACTTGGGGGCAAGGTTCATCCATCATATCCTCCATCTTTCTACCATTTATCTCACTTACATCCGTACTTCATTTTTCACCTTTGATCTTGACAAGGTTGAACATATCCATGAGCATTAAGTACCTTGACATGAATTATCATATCCATTAACCTATTCACTTGTTGTGTTCACGCTACCCTATCATGATCTTGCTTATCCTAAAGTCGCCTTTCTTATTCCTAAGAAGCCTTCCCATAATCCCAAGTCATTCACGCATAGCTTCCATCACCCCTTTATCATGATTGTGTGATCCTATCCACATTGATCCCTTGATCTTGATCCAATTAAAAAATAAAAGAAATTTAAAAAAATGTTAGAAAAAGTCTCTTGATATGTCCATTCCTTTGGACCATTGTCATGACACCAGGTCATTATTCCATATGATATCCAACACCACATCATTGGCCTATATTGAGATACTATTTTTCCCTAGCTTAGATAATCTTGACGAGATGGTCCTATGGGTAACACACTTGCTTCATCCATCATGGCCTATTTATCTCACATCCATCAATTTGCAAATCCATCTTTCATGTCCTTTACCTTGTTAGACATTAGGAGAAATTCAATGTGATCTTGCTTGAGAACTAGTAATCTCTAAAAATCTAAGAAGGTGAAAAAATTTTAAAATCCAAAAACATCAAAAAATAAAAAAAAATTTTAAAATTTTAAAATAAAAAAAAATAAAAAATTTTAAAAATAAAAAAAAATAAAAAATTTTAAAAATCCAAAAACATAAAAAATTTTAAAAATCCAAAAACATCAAAATATTTCTAAAAATTAAAAAAATAAAAAATAAAAAAAAAAATCCAAAATTTTTAAAATCCAAAATAATCAAAAATTTTGAAAATTCTAAAAAATCAAAAATCAGAAATAAACTCTCAAAGGTTGGAATTGCCCAACAAAGCACTATCTTTTCCAAATCAAATTGGGGGCACCAATCTGAATTCAATGAGCTTATCAAAATAAACACAAGTTGGCTCAAAATCATTGCATCAAAATCAGAAAATTGCTACACTTGAACTTCATGATCAATATTACATTTCAAACATCCAAATACTTGATCTAAACAACAACATTTGACAAATCAGATCAAAATCTAAAAAGCTTAATCAAATCAGATCAAAATCTAAAAGGCTTAAACATAACTAAGGATCGAAGTGGATGAAGTTTTTGAAATATGGATCTAAAAACAAAAGCAAAAATGATCAAAGTGTTACTAAATTTTTGGAATCATGTCTTTTTAGCAAATCGATGAAGTCTTGGACTAGATGAGCGATGATGAAGGCGTGATATTTTTCTTAAGTGCTTCTTGAGTGCTTGTCAGGTTGTTTCATAGCAGTATGCAAGTTCGTTTAATGACATGATCATCAAAGAATCGTCGAGGACATTTGTATATGAAAGGGATCAATTCTTTGATTGTTTACTTGCAATTATTAAAATCCAAGGAAAGAGGTATTCATATCATCATGGTTGAACCAGTGAGGGTTGTACCAATTTCATGTTCCAAAAGCTCAATGATGAAAATAAGCCTCCAAAATCTTGAATAATGACAGTTAGCTGCATACATCTTAGATTAGATGCATTGTATATATTATTTTTCTTTTCTTAGCTTAATTTGCAAGAGAAAAAAAAAAGGGGGGGTGGAGTTATCATCATCAAAAGACCAAATCAAGATACATCAAATGATCAATGATATCATCAATGGTCCATCATCAAATGTCTTGAAATCTACATCATCAAATGTCCATCAATGTATAATCAAAGTCCTGATCAACATCATTAATGTTTGAAGTATCCATCATCAAAAATCATGTTCAATCTGATAATCAAAGGTACATCAACATCATCAAGATACAAGTACATGCAAATCATGATTCATCAAATGATTCATGCTTCATCAAGGACATCATCAACAATTAACCATGCTAATCAAATAGGAGCAACCTAATCTTGTTCATCACCTTCTATTCTATCAATCCCTATTTTGCATCATGAGAACATCCAATCAACTCCATATCATCAAAACATCTAATCATATCCTGTATCAGATATCAATCAGTCAAATCATCCAATTGATCATCTAACATCAATCAAGTTATCTTATCATCCATTTGCTCATCTTGAGCGCATCAAATCTCCTAACTCTAGATCTTAAGGAAGGAAAATCAATGTTTTGTCTCTCTAGATCTTGAGAGTGAAATATCAACTCATCAACCTTATCCTATTAGATTGACATCAACATCAACCAAGTGATTCTGACTGACATCAAACGATACCAAACCATCATCAACTTATTTGGAGCATCAACATCTTATCAATCAAATTTCTTCTCATCAAATCCTCTCATGATTGGGGCATTTCCAAATTTCTATATCAGGAAACAAATCAAAATAACCCATTCTCAACCAAATCATCCAAAATCATTTTGATTCATTTCCCGAGGGGGCATACCATCAGATAATCAGATCAAACAGCAGCAATAACATCATCGAAAATCAAGAGACCGATCATCGAATCAAAGCGAATGCTTTTATCAGGAAATTTTTCGTAATCAAACGAATGGGGGCATCGCATCGAAATCAATCATCAAATCAGGTATCATATCAGGATCAAGCATCGAATCAAACATCATATCAAGAACCATCATCAGAGATCAACCATCATTGAATCAGGACCTATCATCAAGCCAAATCAGAGTATTCTTTGAATCGACATGTTTTGCACATCAACTTAAAGAGGGGCATTTGTAATCACCTAAAAATGGACAAAGATCAAATCAAAGAAAATCAAGTCAAATCAAAAAAAATCAAGGACATAATTGAATCAATTGAATCACAGTGCATAATTAACCAATTAAAATGAAAATCAAGTCTTAATTCGAGATCAATCAAAATTGAGAGCATTTTAATCAAGTGCAATCAAATCAAAATATAATTAAATCATTTAATTGTATAGTCTTGGATTAAATTAAATTCAACCCATTCAAGGGGTACATGGCTAAATAAATCAATTTAAATCAATTAATAAATCTTAATTACTCTCAACAACCACAAAGGGAGGAAATTCAATCAACCAATGAGAGTGGAGGAAAGGCATTCACATGGATCAAGCCAAATTCAATCTTAGTCACTCAAAGTGAATGAGAATCTTGTCCATTGATCTTGTCTACTTGTCCCAAGCTTTGAGGACACAAACTTTGCATTGTCTTCAACGGGTGGAACCAAAGACTCAACCAAGGCTTAATCATGATCAACTACACTACACCCCCTACCATTGGGAAAATCTATAAAAGGAAGATCAAATTCCTTCATAATTCAGAACCACACATTTGAGAATTGCATTGAACCTCTTGCAATTTGAGTTTAGAAAGGCATTTGAGAGCTTAATTAGCATTTAATTTGATATAGTTGTTAGTTTTAACTTGTTTATCTTATCATTCTCATTCTAGGACTATCATTAATGGAAGCTTGTTGAGAGCTTTGCATTAACATTCTTAGTTAGAGAGCCATAGGATGCTCAATTGATCATTAATTTGTTAAATAGTTGCTCTATTGTGGTTTATTTAGTTACTATTTCATTTATTGTTCAACCTTAATTCTATGAAGATACTTTCTATAGTATAGAACCCTGTATGGTCATGTCCCCATATCCCTTGGAGCAGAAACATCTATTCATTATGGGAACAAACTGATGCTTCCATCATGTTTGGTTGTTAGGTGTACCCTAGTAATGGTCCCACTTTGCCTCTTGACTCACCAGAACGCTCACCGACATACCCAATGGTGCTTCATGCACTTTGGGGACACTTTTGTCTGGCATGGTCGTGAACATTCTAGTGGCTTCATGTTCAAAATGAGGTTGTCACTAGTGTTTACCCACCCAAGAGGAGCTAATGTCGTAGACTATTCGGTGCCAAGACGAACGGTTTGGAAGAAACCTAGTGGTGTAACTTTCAACTGACCCTCACTGCTAGTTTTGGCATCAAGTGAGATTGGCATGCCAAGTTCAAAAAAAATTGAATCTCCCAGAATGGAAAGAGTTTATTGTAGGCTTCATAAATACGGTCCTATAGCATCTCACCATTTTTTGATACCTCTCACAAGATCTGAGATACGAGCCTCAAAAGATCGCTGCCCAATGGTGCTTAGTGCACCTTGGGGACACTTTGATCCAGCATGGTCGTGAACATTCTAGTGACTCCGTGGTCGAAATGAAATTGTCACTAGTGTTTACCCGTCCAATCGGAGCTAATGGTATAGACCATTCAATGCTAGGACGAACAGTTTGGAAGAAATCTAGTGGTGTAACTCTCAATTGACCCTCACTGCAAGTTTTGGTGTCAAGTGAGATTGGCATGCCAAATTCAAACAAATTTGAATCTCCCAGAACGGAGAGATGTTATTGTAGACTTCAAAAACATGGTCTTGTAGTATCTCATTTTTCACTGATACCTCTCACGAGGTCTGAGATATGAGCCTCAAAATATCGCTGCCCAATTGTGTTTAGTGCATCTTAGGGACACTTTGGTCCAGCATGGTCATAAATGTTCTAGTGACTCAGTGGTCGAAATGAGGTTGTCACTAGCATTTACCCACCCAACCGGACCTAATGGTGGAGACCATTCAGTGCCAGGATGAACGGTTTGGAAGAAACCTAGTGGTGGAACTTTCAACTAACCCTTGTAAGTTTTGGCATCAACCAAGATTGGCATGCCAAATTCAAACAAATTTGAATCTCCCAGAATGGAGAGAACTTATTGTAGGCCTCAAAAACATGGTTTTGTAGCATCTCACGGCTCATCGATACCTCTCACGGGGTCCAAGATATGATCCTCAAAAGATCGCTACCCAATCGTGCTTAGTGCAACTTGGGAACACTTTGGTCCGACATGGTCGTGAATGTTCTAGTGAACACTTTCCTCTTGTTCTTCTCCCTTACTTCAAAATATACACCTCGCTGAAACAATAAGCTGAGAAAAACAACAATTACTAGAATATCTTTATAAATGATTTAAGTTCAATTAAATATCAAAGATGTTTTGGGCCACATACCATATTTTCTCTAAAATCAATATGAGTGTATCTTTCAAAGTTCTGAAGATAACCGTTAAGTTCTGCTATTTTTTTATCATCTAACAATGAAAACAAATAAAAACTTTCATTTTTAAACTATAGAAAACATGTCAAAATTTATGGCAACATTCGACCAAGTATTCAATTTTTCCTTGATTAGAAATAGCACAAACATATCTATAATAATTTAAGATCAGTAATTTAAAATTTCAGTGCATCAATACTAGAGTTTGGAAAAGCAATTTCCTTTAGCAGGAGTTGTGAAGTTCCAGGCCCTATTTGCTGGAGCAGCACAAAATTTATGTTACAACTAAAACTTCAAAGATCTTGGAATTCATTTACTGTATTACATTTTTCAAAACTTTAAATTTATTCTTAGCTTTGAATATTTTTAGTTCGTATTTGTTGCATGTACATTTATATCAGAAAATACCATATAACTGTAAATTTAATGGATGTGTTATCTTTTATTTGTGTACAGGAACAGAAATTCATAGTTTAATTATCCATTTAAAAACCTTCTATAATCAAGAATTTCCAGTCTTTTTTTTACCAAGACTCTATCCTTTCATATTCTTGTGACCAAGATCTGTGACTTCACTTTTCTTTTTTTTGTCATCACAATTAGTGACTTGTTTTTTTCCCTTTTCCCGTGATAAGATCCTTGGTTTTTTAATTTGGTTTTGAAGGATCCACAAAAATTATTTATGCGAAGATATTTGTACTTATAAAATTAATATTAATGGCTAATGGAGAGGGTTTAGGATCTACTGATAGAGTATCGTCATATTAGGACTTACTGGGGAGTTTATCTGTAGCATCTAAAATTAATAGTCTTAAGTGGTCCAAAGGGGTCCTAGGATGTTTTAAGAGGTCCAAGTGTCATAAGTGGTCCTAAAGTGGCCTAAGATGCCAATGTGTCCTACGATGTCTAAAGGTGTCCTAAATGTCGTAAGGGATCCGAAGGTCATCGTACATGAATTAATACATCCTAGGATACATTAATGGTCTGTAGGAGTATTAAGGGGTGCTAAGGGGTCTTAGGTGTCTTAAGAGATCCTAATGGGTCCTAGCATACACTAATGGGTCCTAAGATGTGTTAAGGGGTTGCAGGTGATATAGTTGGTCCTAAGATGTCCTAGGATGTCTTCATAAGGTATCGTAGGATGTCTTGAGGGGTTATAGTTATCATAAGTAGTCTTAAAGGGTCTTAGAATAGTTTAATGAGTATATAAATACATAGACATACATATATATGTACACACACACACACATGTGTGTGTGTGTGTGTGGTGCATATTAAGTTTACATACATATGTCCACATATGTGTTTTTAATTCTGAACACCCAATCAAGTTTTTAAGAATTAAAAACATATATATAAAGTTTTACAAAACTTAATCAAGTTTTTAAACATTTGAAAAACCAATCACATTGCGCTTAGGTAATAGGCTTGAATAATGACTCTTAAGACTTGGGAAATCCATTTCCCTCATTTTTTATGTCTTTTGTTCTTCTAGACTGGATTCTCAACTTCCTCGTCATTAGGTTTACACATCGTCAATTGGGTATTTGTAAAATTACCACCATAATTTCACATGTCTTTTAAGCTTTCTAACCATATAATGTTTTCTATTTTTGGACAACATTAACATATTAAAGTTTAATTTTCTTTACTAGTGTCCCCATAGTTCTCAAAGACATATGTGTACCTTTTTCTTAATAACTTTTGATCTACTTGACTAAATTTAGAACAAATTACATATTATTGTTGTGCACTTGATTCTATACACTTTTTTTTTTAATGATTTTTTGGTTATTTTGATGCAAGTTATGTCTAGCACAAAAACATGGCCCTGACATTTAGGATGTGCCCACTTCAAAAAATTATTAAATTAAAATACTTGACAAAAAATTATAAAAAATACAAAACTTCTAGCTCTCACTCTTATCTATCTTTATACTTAAGAGTTTTTCAAAATACTAATCCTAACTATATGTTTTTTTTATGCACATGTCAAACACTATGTTATGTTTTCCTAAAAAAATCAAGAACTATTTTTTGTGTTCAATGGATTTGACCCTCTTAATCTTATCTATTTTTAAAAAACTTTAGTAGTTTAGAAACTAAATTCAGAGTACTACAATTCTTGTTCTTTGCACATCCTCTAATTTTGGGTGCATGACTCTCAAATTTATCTTCCAATTTCAAATTTACCTTATTTGGGGGGGGAGGGAAGGGGAGGAAAGGCGGGGGGGGGGGGGGGAGGTAGCCACTTATACCCCTATTTTTGCACACCATCTTGGTGCACTTACCCTTATATGCAAGTTACTTTGAGAGAATAATTTGACACTTCCAATACTATTAGTGAACAAACATGAATACAAACATTTCTCTCAAAAGTTTTATAATTATAATTGAAAAATTCTTAATGGAGCATTTATTTTAAAAGTCAAAACCATTAACAAAGCATTTTGATGCACTTCTCTTCTCGTGTCTTATTTTCTTCTTCCTCATGATAGGTCATGGAGTTTTATCTATAACGTTGAGAAAATAAAAATTCTCGATACCCAAAAATATGCACAACAAAACACGACAATAAAATATTTATTGAATGATTATAGATTTAAACATTTAGAATCCCAATAACTTAATCTGTAAGAATCCATCAACCATTTGGTGACATATTTAGTTGAGTTTAAACTAATTAATTTTCACATATTTAACCAAATATTATGTAAAACAACTCTTGAATATATAAAAATATAGTACTTCAATAACAAAATTATAAATATTTATGAACATTTTTAAATATTATGGCTAATAGGTTTTTTAAACCACACAAAAATTAACTGCAATATTATTACTAACATGTTTTTAAGTAATACCTTTTAAAACTACACAAAATCAACTTTTAATACGCGTTCATCAATTGACCCTTTTCCGGCTTAGGATTGAGGTTGGTGAAAATGTGATAAAAATAAGACCACGCAAAAAATAACTTCTGTGTGCACAAAAAGTGTGACACTTCTGTGAATCCTTGCATGCAAGGAGACTCAATAATGAGTCCTCGCAAACCGACTCACAGCTCTCTATCCGAGCAGAGCATGGATTGATATTATGGCCCTCAGATTGACCCAGTTACCCATGCAAATACAAACCCGGAACGAGAGATTCAAAGATGAATAGCAAATCCGCTAATCTCCATGAATCTTGTTCATGCATGCGAATGAAAATGCAAGCTAATCTAGATGATAGCAATGCAATGCTTGAAAATAAATCTAGATTATGATAGAAAATAACAATGCAAGAACCTAATCTATGAAAGTAAATATGAAGTTAATTTAAATGAAGATGTAAGTGATAAAAATCTATATGAATTTCAAAGCTCTGTGAAAACTGGCAGCATAATGATGATATGAAAATTCCGGATCCTTGTTGAGAAGGAGAGGGCTCCTTTTTATAACAAATTGTGGATTTTAATGCAAATCTAGAAGCAATGTGGGATAAATGAAAAAGGGGAAACAAATGATGTTTTTAGCAAGTTTGTAGGAAAATAGAATTCTTTTTATTTTATTTCTCTTATTAATCAATTTGTTTCTTTTTTTTCATCACAAGAGATATTTGAGAAGATATTTTATTTATTTAATTAAAAAGAATAATATCTCTCCTAATTAAATAAAATAAAATTATATAATTTAAAGATAAATATTAATGAAATAAAATAAAATCATTTAATTAAAAAATGAATTTTAATTAAATAACCTTATTTCATTTAAGGAATATTTATTTCAAATAAATAATGTTATTTTATTTATTTAAAAGGGATTTATTTTTCTTAATTAATTAAATAAAATTAATGAAATATTCAAACCTTAGGAAGAATTGAGATGATTCAAATAGTTACGATTTGATCAAGTAAAGTATTGATTCAGGAATTGATATTTGGTAAATTGAATAAATGGGGCCCAAAGTCTAGGCGACCATTTTAGGGTGCATACAACTTCTAATACATGTTCATCAATTGATCCTCTTCCCTTACAATTAAGAATAGTGAAACCATGATGAAAAAAACCACAAAAAAAGTAACTTTAAATACATGTTCATTTGATCATCGTCTAATACTCTCTTCTTTAATAATACAAAATTTTATGCACTGTTAATATGCAAATTTCTTTGAGAATCTTATAAGCCCTAACTTACTTATATGCAAGTTACTTCAAGAAAATAATTTGACACTTCCATTCCTCTTGTGAACAAACATGAATACAAACATTTCTCTCAAAAGTTTTATAATTATAATTGAAAAATTCTTAATGAAGCATTTATTTTTAATGCCAAAACTAGTAACAAAGTATTTTGATGCACTTCTCTTATCATGTCTTGTTTTCTTCCTCCTCGTGATGGGTCATGGAGTTTTATTCGTAACATTGGGAAAATAAAAATTCTCGATACACAAAACTATGCACAACAAAACATTTATTGAATGATTATAGATTTAAATATTTAGAGTCCCAATAACTTAACCTATAAAAATCCATCAACCATTTAATAATCTATGTAGATGAGTTTAAACTAATTAAGTTTCACATATTTAACAATATATTATGTAAAATAACTCTTGAAAATATAAAAATACAATACTTTAGTAACATAGTTACAAATATTTATGAACGCTTTTAAATATTATGGCTAATACATTTTTAAAACTGCACAAAAACGAGCTTTGAGGTAATTATCACTAATATGTTTTTATGTAAACTTTATAAAACTATACAAAAGCAACTTTTAATACATGTTCATCAATTGACCCTCTTTTGACTTATGATTGAGGTTGGTGAAACCGTGATAAAAATAAGACCACGCAAAAGTAACTTCTAACATGTTCATCAATTGATCATCTTCCCTAATGATTAAGAATAGTGAAACCTTGATGAAAAAAACCACAAAAAAGTAACTTTAAATACATGTTCATTTGATTGATCATCTTCTCTAATAATTGAAAATAATGAAACTATGATGAAAAATACCATACAAAAGTAACTTTTAATACATGTTCATTTGATTGATATTCTTCCTTAATAATTGAAAATAGTGAAACCATAACCAAGAAACCCAAAAACAAACCACACAAAAATAACTATTAATATATGTTCATCAATTGATACTCCTCCAATACATGTTCATCAATTCAATCCTACTCCCTAATGATTGAGGATATACCATGATGAAAATAAAACCACACCGAAATAACTTCAAATATATATATTCATCATTTGGTCCTCTTCCCTAATGAATGAGGGTTGTGAAACCATAATGAAAATAAGCGACATAGACATAAGACTGACTTCATGCAAAAACAACTAGTAAGGTTGTGAAACAACTAGTAACTGACTTCATGCAGAAACAAAGAGGGTTGTGAAACCATGATGAAACCATGATGAAAATAAGCCACATAGACATAAGACTGACTACATGTAGATGAGTTTAAACTAATTAAGTTTCACATATTTAACCAAATAATATGTTAAATAACTCTTGAAAACATTAAAGTACAATACTTCAGTAACAAAATTACAAATATTTATGAATGCTTTTAAATATTATGGCTTTAATACATTTTTAGAACCACACAAAAATGAGCTTTGAGGTATTATCACTAATATGTTTTTAAGTAAAACTTTATAAAACTATACAAAAACAACTTTTAATACATGTTCATCAATTGACCCTCTTTTGGCTTATGACTGAGGTTATTTTTTACCATTCTTGCACTCTCTATTTCTGATGATGGATCACGGAGTGTGATCCGAAACGTTGATGCTAAAAAATACACACAATCGAATCCAGAAACGCAATTGTAATTATAAATGGATTGTAGAAATCTGATATTATTAATTCTAATACATGTTCATCAATTGATCATCTTCCCTAATGATTAAGAATAGTAAAACCTTGATGAAAAAAACCACAAAAAACTAATTTTAAATACATATTCATTTGATTGATCCTCTTTCCTAGTAATCTATGATGAAGAAATTACACAAAAATAACTTTCAATACATGTTCATTTGATTGATCATCTTCTCTAATAATTGAAAATAATGAAACTATGATGAAAAATACGGCACAAAAGTAACTTTTAATACATGTTCATTTATTGATATCCTTCCTATTCTTACTTAATAATTGAAAATAGTGAAACCATAATCAACAAACCACACAAAAATAACTATTAATATATGTTCATCAATTGATACTCCTCCAATACATGTTCATCAATTGGATCCTATTCCCTGATGATTGAGGATATACCATGATGAAAACAAAACCACACGGAAATAACTTCAAATATATATATTCATCATTTGGTCCTCTTCCCTGATGACTGAGGGCAGTGAAACCATGATGAAAATAAGCCACATAGGCATAAGACTGACTTCATGCAGAAACAACAAATAAATGATGGAATGCCACGTATCACCAATTACAGAGTTCAGAAGCCAACACATGGCCTTGAGGAATTGTTAATACAGACATCACCACCAAATCTGCAATTTATTCTCTATAGCATAATATTATACTAAGTAGACACACGCACTAGTAGCATAGTAGCCCAGCTTACCATACTATAATGGCAGGAGGGCATTAACCAGAGCACTTACCACTTATGGGCGAAGACGCCATTTCTTCTCAGAGCATTGAGCAGATGGAAACAGGCAGCATCATCGTCGTCGTCGTAATCACCATGGCTGCACACCACAAAAAGCTCGTCGACCAGGCAAATTGCTCCGCTCTCCAGCAATTCCCTCGCGTAATGAAACCCTAATTTCACAACAACAAAATCCTTCTCGCCCAAATTCCTTTTCATCCACCCTCCAATTTCACTCTGGTTCAATCTCACCTCTTCCAGTCCGCTTATTTTGGCAGCGGAAGCTGTATAATCCACGCCCACAGCATAGATTTTGAATGCCTTGTTTTGCTTCGGATAAACCCTAACGAACCAGTTGCTTACATCGCCCTCAGTGTCATTAGCCACAATTTCAACATAAATATGGCGATTTAAGCTGCTTATGTCCAGAATACTCGGCAAATAAATGGCTTTATTGTGGTTCTCCGTTAATGGCTCCGCGAATTCGACTAAGCTCCTGTTGAGCTTCAGGGGAGCGCAGTGGTGAATGGGGTTTGATTCCAGGGGAATCTTGCGTAGCGCGATTACTGAAGAATTCCCTGCCACGGTCACATGAACGACATCGGAGTTTCTGAAAAGGGCTACCGTGGGGGCCAGAGAATGCAGAGGGTTTGAACTTAGGGCCGCTCTTCTGGGCGGCACAACAATAATGGCAACGCCGTTAGGTTTCAGAGTGCGTTCGATCTCGACGGCAAACAGAGCAGGCGCCCGGGCTCGATCCACAGACGCGGTTAACACAAAATCGAAGGAATTATCTGCAAAAGGCAGTCGTTTGAGTTTGCCTTTGCACGACCCGCGATCGATTCCCGTGGCATCGGGTACTCCATTTTTCCTCAACGCCAAGACGGCGTGAGCAGCGTGACAGCCGACGCAAAGGCCTTTCAGACCAGGCCGCAGGAGGCCTTGCTCCAACAGGTCGCTATAAATGCCGGAGTAGAAATTTACTGTTGGCCTCAGCGTCCAGATCGGAGGCTTGGTAGGGGATTCGATCCCTAGACCTCCTGGACGGTAGAAGGGTTCGGAGCCGGCCGTTAGGTCACATGGACCGCTGTCCTGGACAATGTAGAGAACCGGCATCAGGGCCAGGATCATTGAAAAGCAAATGCTACGAAACATCAGCCGCTTGCCCAGGGCACCATACACGAGCTCCATCTTCGTCAGTTTTGCATCCATTCAGCTCAATCCAAAAAAAAATCACAAAATAAAGGACGGACCAGCCCTAAGCAGGGCTCAAGTAGAGCAGAGTTTGTGTTTTGCAGGATTAAATCAAGCAAAAGAAAGAGATTTACCAGCAAGCAGATTCGAACTCTAGGTCTACCGTGTGCAAAATCTTGCAGCGGTATGGTTTCCACCCACCATGAGCCTGTGCATCTTTTTCATTGCAAACAACAGCTTCACTACATGCTTTGGCATCGTTTCTGGTCAAAATAAAGGACGGACCAGCCCTAGCGCGATGGAACCCTAAGCAGGGCTCTAGTAGAGCAGGGTTTGAGTTTTGCAGGATTAAATCAAGCAAAAGAAAGAGATTTACCAGCAAGCAGATTCGAACTCAGATCTACCGTGTGCAAAATCTTGAAGCGGTATGGTTTCCACCCACCATGAGCCTGTGCATCTTTTTCATTGCAAACAACAGCTTCACTACATGCTTCGGCATCGTTTCTGGTCGATTTCCCACCATTTTGAATACTGCAAATTCTAATCTTGAGGACTTCATGAACCTACTTCCATTCTAACGCAGCCATTTTGGCCAGCAAAATACCCTTCTCTTGTGCATTCACAAACCTATTTCCATTAACAGCCGGCACAGATCAAAATATATAGCTAAAACCCAGGCTGGGCGATGCCATCTAACTTCATTAGTACTTTTTTTTTTGGTTTTTTCTTTTTTTTGGTGAGGGCATCTAACTTCATCAATGGTTCCTTTCGACTAAGAAATCATGGTAGGTCCCAACTGTTTGGACGTGTACTGTGCAGATTTAAACCAGGGAATTTGGAATGAATTCCAGAGAGCTGGGAGGACATGTGATGCAATTGTAAGTCCATTAAATTACTGCTGTAATTTGTTTCTATCCAATACCATTTAATTTGAATAATTGTACGTTGCTCTATTATTGTGTCAGAGAACTGCTGGCGATCCTGAACTAAATGTGAAGAACTGCTACGCCATGTACGTTCCACTGTAAGAAGCATTAATATAAGCATCCGTTGGGTTTTGTAATTGTAATTTATCCATGAAATTGCTTGAACTTTTTCACATATTCTCAGCTTTTTGAGTAAAACTACATTACTTGGAATGAACGAATAGGAGGAGTGCAAACAGCCAATGGGACCACGGGTGAAATGGTGTCGATTCATTTCCACTGAACAAATGTAAGGTTTAAATTTAAGGTAACAGGAATATCAATGACTTCTTGACAAATGAAATGAGAGGCATCTGGCACCTACCGGACTTTATCTATTATTAAATACAATTATGGGAAAAAAAATTAAAAATTACTTTCTTTTCCAACACATACCAAAAATATTCTCAATTTTTTAAATGATGAGTTGAAATAAAAAGCATGTAGAAAATGTATTAAATATCATCATCAACATTAATAGTGTGAGTTCACTAGTCACCTAGTCAAATAGTATGATAGTAACCTAAAAGCAATCTTATTTTTCATTTTATCTTCCTTTTTTTCTTATATTGATCAAAGCAAAAGATATTTTAAAAGGGTGGGACAAATTGCAGGCAGCTCATCTCACTTTTTGGGGAACTAGACTCACCCTAGTTGATAGAGGTACTCAAGATATGGGCCTTGAGCTAGGTCGTGGGGATACCCTCATGTAGATTTTTTTTTTAAAAAAAATTGGGATTCTTTACCCTCCTTTTTTGACTCATGACTATGCAAACTAAAAATCAATTTATAAAAGAAAGCTTTCTAAAACAAAATTAAGTATCTCTTTGATATGAATTGTTTTTTAGTTGTCTACATAGATGTTTCCCATTTTTTGCACTTGATTTAGTGCTCTTCTTTTAGAAACAAGATTAGTAATAATTTTGACAATTTTGAGCTCTTTTTACTCTAAGCCTTCAGGTGTAAGCTATTTTTGAACCCACTTCATTTTCACATTATTTCATATTTTATTTTGATTATTTAGCATATGCGTCCGTATTTTCTTAAATAAAATTATAATATTCCTACCATTCAAAATGTGTTTTTTCCTAAATACCTTTTTTCCTTGTAGAAATACTAACTTCAACCAATCTTTAATGATTAAAAATGTTTAAATGGTTTGGTTTTCTTTTTTCTTTTTTTCTTAACAAGATTTTTAAGTTAAGGGAAAGGATAATGGGAAGGATTCTCTAATACACATTTTAATAAGTTTATATTGACATTAAAAATTAACTACAAGCTTATCTCTAATAAGGAATTCAACCTACAACAAGAAGGTTGGGAGAGAGCATCAATTGAACATTATTCCTTTTCAGTTGGATTATATATGATGGTATACTGATTGACTGAAACTCGGTAGACCATAAGATAATTAATCATAGAAGTTTCAATAAACCATTTCGTAGTCTCCACACAAACTAGTTATCCATCCTTACGTACATCATGGTCAATCGTATGTGAGATGAAGATGAAGTTGGCTTATCCCATGGTTCTTTTGACTCATCTAGATATTTTTTCGCTCAAAGATTGATGGATTCAGCGCCTCTAATTGGTTTGTCTTTTTGGGATGTGTCCAATTGGCTCATAAGCAACGCAACCTAAATACCCAAGAGAATTATAGGTACTACATTCATGAGAATTATAGGTACTACTTTCATGCCTCTCTTATAGGATAAGAAATCACTAACTTCATCGATTTCACACACAACATCATTTTACACCAGCATGTAGTTTCACAAAAAAATATTTCAAAAATAAAATTTAGAATCAAAAATTGGATCTAATTAAGGAAAACCTTAGAAATAGAATTTGACCTTGCTTTTTTTCTTGAAATACAAGTTGTAACCTCAACTCTAGAATTTGCATAGATCATGCTCAATTGCACCCAAATGAAATTATTAATTATGGGAAAAATAGAAATTCTAAACCTAATTTCAACAATAATTGGATGTCTTGCAATCCCTACCAAGAGTTACAAAGGTGAAGAAAATTTCTTGTAGACAAAACTATTAGATGGAAAAAGATAATGATCTTGTGTAGAAGCATTGCTATATGGACAAATGATAAGCTTCAAATTTCAAATACTTTAGTGAATGTCAAAGGTATAAGGAACCTCAAGTCTCATCAACACAATATAAGCTACAATAAAATTAATCATAATTTGATATCATTCAAGAGAAGTTTTGTGCATGTACATTTGTTAAGAAAGGTCTTTCAACATATCATCTTAATGTTAGAACACAAAAAAATACATTTTGGGGGGCTATAGAAAGAAAAAAATCAGTTTCTATGCAATAGGGGTTTTCTTCAACCCCAAAGATATTTCTAGATAAGTTGAAATTAGTTCCTTAACGCTCATGATATTAACATCTTTGAGATCTACATTTTTTTAAAAATGGGCTCGATCAACTTCTTACATCAACAGTAATGGCCTCCAAAAGTTGGACCCACCACATTAGAAATGTAAGAACATCTATGAGTCGTAAAAAGGGAGTTAGACTTCTAACCAACTTATGACTTGTGACTTGTGACCAACTTATGAGTTGGAAATGTGAGCAACTTATGACGTTTGTTTAAAATATCATAAGACATCTTTGAATGGATATAATGGAGCCAAAATAGAGCACCCTAGTTGGTGAATGGACTATGATGAGTTTATGTCTAATAATTGAATTTGTTATTTTTCACTTGTGGAGTTATCTTGGGATTTGGGCAATGTATTTTTAACTATGGATTTAGGTGTCATATTTTGGGTGGATTTTGTTCATTCTTTCTTAATTATGATTTAATACTTTCATATATTACTTCTCCTATTATTTCGGTTCTTTATATGGAGGTTTTGAGAGTCGGTTTTGAAGGTACTATAATGCTACCAAAATTACTCCATATCTCTTGTTGGTAGTAACCATTGATTATTAAATATATATATTGAGTTGCTTTGGAAAGGCAAGTTTTCTCTCAAATTTTTGGGTTTTACCAATGTTAAAAAATTTATTATAGTATATTTTTTTTATTTTTAATTAGTTTAATTTTACAAATATCTCCTCTCAAAATAGTTCAATAATGGTATGGACATTTATCAAAGCATAATACAAGGGGGAATTTTTCTAAACATTATAGTTGGAAATACTTTAGTTGATTTGTAATTTTAGAAAACTATAACTATATTTCTAAAGATGAAGCCTACAATGTTATAAATATTAGACTATGAAGAATAAATAGCAGAACTTAGGGTGATTTTTGCTAGCTACAACACACAAACCTTAGTAATTGTAATGGATGGATAGTAATTTTAATTGCTAGTTAGATTTTGGCTACTATGGTTGAAAGGGTGACATGTCAATCACAATGTGTTACACAAAAGAAAAATGCATGGTTAATAAAATTGGTTACAAGGTTGTCTTCATCTACCAATGAAGTATTTTCTATTGCGAAAAGTGTGCCTATGATCTAGAATTTTATCCACAGTGCTCATTCAAATGTCAAAAAGGGATCAAGGAGGACGAAGCACATGGCTAGTGCAATTTTATCTTAAAATTTAAAATACTATCAACAAATATTTATGTGCATGCTTGATAAAAATTTACCCAAAATTATTAGACATAAAAAAGGCCAAGTAAAACACATTCTTTTGGGGATTCATTCTCATGTACATGTAGCTTCAAGCTATTGGAATGACCTAATTCAAATTTCCCTAAAACATCGATAAATGGTTAATTCTTGTTAAAGTTTTCATATAATTAAGAAAATAGAATATTAGACTATAATACATGTCGGATATGCTAAATAAATCACATGTCATGTCTATGTTTCATGGTTTTTGAACCCCGTAATCAAGCATACTATGTTATTCCCTTAATTCTATAATGTATATAGGGTTATGAATAGTCAAGTTGTGGTTACCTTAAGTCTTAATTAAATTATATCATCATTTATTGACACAATCAAGGATGGTGGATCCAATGAAGGACGGTCCAACCTTGCAGCCAACTACCAACACAGCGGAATAACACAACAAGATTTGTTGAAATCATATTTTCATTAACATGTCCGGCTGTAAGGCCTTCCAGGTTAGGGCCAATTACAATCAGAAACAGTTCTGCAAGATCAACAAGATCCAATCCAATACCAGCTAGTCCAATTCTAAAACAAATCAGCAACTGATGGAAACCCTAAGGTAGATCTGAACTTGAGCTTGCAAGCCACCAAGCAATCTCCTTGTCTCCAAGCATGCAAACCACTAGCTCTGTTATTACACATTATCAAAAATCAATCTGATATGCTAGATCTCACAGGATCCAAATCTACACTAACTTTTCCACAACTTCACTTTTCATCTGCCACTCCAGACTTCCTCTAAACAACTACCCAAACACTCCTTAAATACTAATCTTCATCCACAAGTCGGCTAGATGACATAATTAACTCCTACAAACAAATATTAAATGTAATACTTGAGTCGGCTCTCAAATAGCCTTATAATTATTTAATTCTCCATGTCGGCCTCTAGATCTACATAGGAGAATGCAACAAAAGATACCAACATTAAATGCACCAAGTCAGCCAACCAAACCCTCAAGAACTCTAGTCGATAAACCAGAACTATCGAGCACTAGAGAAACAACCGAGCACCAGTGAAACAACCGACCAATCCAAGCAACACCAAGCAACAAAGGCATTACCAAGCACAAGTTCCACCGAGCACCAGAAGTTCCACCAAGTTCCTTCAGCGATCGAGCTTCCTTCAATAACTGAGACCATCGGTTAAAGCTGCAACCAAGTACCACAGAACCAAAACAACACACCTCCATGCAGATTCACCGAGTATTGTAGAATGCCCCTACATCAGACACCGTGGGTTTGAAAAGATATTCATATGCTGGAAGAACATCTTCTGGGATTCAGGACATAAACCCCGAACTGGTTCTTCACATACATGTCCTCCAACTTTTCAACTTGCATACTCTTCCACTTCAGTTTCCTCTGTCTTTTCAAGTCTTCCCTTGATAACACACAGGTCTATTCTTCACATTGATCGTCATTCCTCTCAGGATCTACCAACTCAACTCGGCTACCAATACTTAGGCTCCTCCTACCGAGTGTTGTATCCATCAAAGGCATCAGGGAAAACTTCATGTCATCCTTCTCAATAGTAAACACATTCTTGACACAATCATACATATCTCGACAATCATATTACCAAGGTCTACCGAGCAATATATGGCAACTATTCATCTCCACAATATCACATAACACAAGATCCTTATACTAGTGAATCTAAACATCAACAAAACACTATTCTCTTACTTCCAGAGCATGATCATCTTATAACTAGCCAATCCTATAAGGATAAGGATGCTTCATTCTGTTCAAACCAAGTTTCTGAACCATGTCCTCAGCAACAAGGTTATCAGTACTACCACTGTCCACAATGACATCATAAAGTTTACCTCCAAACTTGCACCGAGTCCTAAACAAGTTAATCCTCTGACAAGGTTCCTCCTTTATACCGAGCAATGTTCACCAAACCAGCAAGTTCTCAAATTCAGGTTCATTCTCAACATTTTCATTCACCATAGTAGTCTGTTGGTCACCAACCTTCTTCTGTGTACACTCAAAAGAACAGTGTCCTTCTTCACCACAGTTATAACAAGTACCCTTAAAGATGACTCTACATGTCTTCTTCTTCAAATCCACAGGTTTTTGTTCATCTTCTGCAATTGGTTTATCCTTCACCGAGTGATCAATATTTTCCTTCCCTCAGGGATTACCATGTTGTTTCCTCTTCAACTTATCTTCTGCCTTCAGAGCATACTAATAAGCATCTTCGACCGGATCAATCTTCAGCATACCAAGCTCATCCTGAATATTGAATCTCAGACCATTCACATACTCAGCTACCTTTTCCTTTCCAAGTTCTCTATATCCAAACTGAATAGTAAGTTTGTAGAGCTCCTCGGTATAATCTTCAACAGTTAGATCCTTCTACTTCAAATTCTACAACTTCTTAAACAAGTCATGATCATAGTCAACAGGTATGAACTTAGCTTTCAATTTAGTCACCATCAACCTCCACTGATAGATCTTCATTTCACCTTCATCTTCTCTATCTCTTTGTAATTCTTTCCACCAAAGAGCAGCATGTCCTTTCAAATTAGTTTGTGCTAATCTCACTTGAAGAGGATCTTCAATTTCTTCCAACTCAAAGAAATCTTCTAATTCACCAATCCAGTTAATCAAGTTCTTGGGTTTCAAAGTACCAGAGAAAGTAGAAACTTCCATTCAATAACTATTACTTAACTGAGCTCCAAATCTATGCAACCAAGCACTTCTGTCTTCACCAGATTTGTCTCTCCAATCATCTCCACTAGATCCAGTAGCTTCAAAGTCTTCAACTTCCTAATAACCATCTTTAGTACCAACATTCTAAGGTACACCAGCAACAGCTCTCATGATCTTAGCGATCATGTCATTCTTCATCAGCTCCATCTGAGATTTGAAATCAGATTTCACTTTTTCTGTAATCTTCGATTCCACAACATCGCAAAAATATGCAATCGCTCTAGGGTCCAATCTTTTTGGAGGCATCCTTCAAGATTTTTGAAAATCCTCTACAACAAACCCTACACCGACTACCTTGTGACAACCTCCAAGTTGTATGCAAGTCAAATCGCAACTTGCCACCTCACACAAACAACTAGGCCAAGATTCCATAAGTTCAGTGCCACAGATCTACAATTCAAATCATACGATCTCTTCGCCAACAAGATCAACTTCGCAAGATCAGCTTTGCTAGGTTAACCTTCTCTCCACAAGATAAACTCAGCTCAAGATAAACCTTCGCTTTGATACCACATGATGCAGTCAAGGATGGTAGATCCAATGAAGGACAGTCCAACCTTGTAGCCAACTACCAACACAGCAGAGTAACACAACAAGATTTGCTCAAATCAAATTTTCATTAACATGCCCGACTGTAAGGCCTTCCGGGTTAGGGGCAATTACAATAAAAAATGGTTCTACAAGATCAACAAGATCCAATCCAATACCAGCTAGTCAAATTCTTAAACAAATCAGCAACTGATGGAAACCCTAAGGTGGATCTGAACTTGAGCTCACAAGCCACCAAGCAATCTCCTTGTCTCCAAGCATGCAAACCACTAGCTCTGTTACTACACATTATCAGAAATCAATCTAATCTGCTAGATCTCGCAGGATCTAGATCTACACTATCTTTTCCACAACTTCACTTTTCATCTGTCACTCCAAACTTCCTCTAAACAACTACCCAAACACTCCTTAAATACTAATCTTCATCCAAAAGTCGGTTGGATGACATAATTAACTCCTACAAACAAATATTAAATGCAATACTTTAGTTGGCTCTCAAATAGCCTTACGATTATTTAATTCTCCATGTCGGCCTCTAGATCTACATAGAAGAATGCAACAAAAGATACCAACATTAAACACACCAAGTTGGCCAACCAAACCCTCAAGAACTCTAGTCGGTAAACAAGAACTATCGAGTGCTAGAGAAATAACTGAGCACCGGTGAAACAATCGACCAAGCCAAGCCACACTGAGCAATAGGCATTACTGAGAATAAGTTCCACTGAGCACCAGAAGTTCCACCGAGTTCCTTCAGCAACCGAGCTTCCTTCAATAACTGAGTACATCAGTTAAAGCTGTAACCAAGTACCACAGAACCAAAATAGCACACCTCCATGCAGGTTCACCTAGCATCCTAGAATGCCCCTGCATCATTTATATAGTCTTATTTATATGTTAAGTCATATGAGGTATTATATTGAGATATATTTATCATTTTGGGTGGCATTAAATGCATAAGTAGGGTATACAACATTGGTGGTTAGTTTGTCATATCATATTACAAATTATTTTCTTCTTGGAAATTTTAGAATTTTGCCTCCTCAAAGGGACTTATTGTTCTCAACTATTATCAGGTATGTGTAGCATGTTTACAATTATATTCTTCTATTATATAAGCTATTTGATTATTAGTGGTACTCTAGAACATGATCTTGGAAAATGGAAGGTAAGAAATAAGGCATTTATTTTAAATAGGAGATCAAATTGTGTATTACATATCTCTTTCAATGTGGTAAAAAAATGTCTTAAAATTTATAAGGTTATAGTGTTGTAAATTGTATCTGCATACAATTTTGTGCTCACCTAAGCCTAGCTTTAGTGTTTATGGCCTATCATGCTTTATCATGCTTCATATTTCTCTCACGGATTCAAATTATGACATCTCCACTACATTCTAAACCTAGAGTCCTTGACACTTCTTGAATTGGGAGGTCAAGGTCAACTAGGGCAACCTTACCCCAAGTCAGGATCGCCTAGGGTGGTCTTGACCCAAGACAAGGTTTCTTGGGGTAACCTTGACCCAAGACAAGGTTTCCTAGGGTAACCTTGACCCAAGACAAGGTTTCCTGGGGTGACCTTGTCCCGGTAAGGGGGCCCCAAATTTAAATTACTTAACAACTATCTTGTAGGAGAAGGAAATCTTCTTCAGTGTCAACCGACTTTGAAGTTACAAACATGATTCCTAGGGAGAGGGAGATGTCTTAAATATCATCATCAACATGAATAATGTGGCATTCACTAGTCACCTAGTCAAATAGCATGATAGTAACCCATTGTATGGACCCTAAAATGGTCGCCTAGACTTTGGGCCCCCATTTAGCAATTTATCAAATCCCTGAATCAATATTTTCAAATTATATCAATTTCCTTAATCAAATCCTATTTTATCATTTATTCGATTATTCTATGGGCTAACCATTTTATCATAAGTCTTTATTTATTTAAAAGGAATTTCCTCCCCTTTTATTAAATAAAAAGCCCCCACTTTTCCTCTTATCTTAAGTTGCACAAATAAAACATTATTCTTATTTTATAAAAAGAAGAAAAGGCTTTTTTGTCTCATATGGACACAAAAGTCAACTCTTATTTTCTCATTGGAAGATATTTGTGCACATGGATTGCTCCTCTTTCAAGCTCCACCCTTGATTAAATCTTTTGCCTCTTAATCTCCATGGTCCATTCCTTTTCAATTCCTTTAAAAGGAGAGCTCTCTTCTCATTCTAGGATCCCCAACTTTCATACTAATCTTATGCTACAAGATTTCTTGGAGACTTTGGAGCTTTGGAGATCTTCATGCATTCAGCTTTCATTTTTGCATTCTTAAGCTTAGCTTTCATGGCATCTAGCTTAGTTTCCTTTATGCTTTAGATTAGCTCACATAGCTTAATTAGTAAGAATTTGTAATACTTCCATCTTTCATTTCCATAGCTTAGCTTGCATCTTCATTCTTAGCATAGTTGCAATGCATCTTCATTCTTGATTCTTGAAGATATTGACATTCTTGCCCTTGTCTCTTTGAATCTCCCATTGTGTGGTTTACTAGCAAGGTTGCATGCTTCAATAGCTCTAAGCTGAGAGCACTATACACATCCTTGTGACTCCATGCCTAGGGAGCTCTAGGTCGCTTTCTCAAGGTTTCCATTCATGGATTCTCTTGGAAGTAATGACTTAAAGAAGTGCACAATTTAGTGTGTACACCCACAAGCAATCTTATTTTTCATTTTATCTTCCCTTTTTTCTTAGGTTGATCAAAGAAAAAGATATTTTAAAGGGGTGGGACAACTTGTAGGTAGCTAATCTCACTCTTTGGGGAACTAGTCTCACCCTAGCTCATACAGGTACCCAAGATATGGACGTTGAGCTAGATCATGGGGATACCCTCATGTAGATTAAAAATAAAATAAAAAATTGGGGACTCTTTACCCTCCTTTTTTGACTCATGACTATGCAAACTAAAAATCAATTTATAAAAGAAAGCTTTCTAAAACAAAATTAAGTGTCTCTTTGATATGAATTTCTTTTTAGTTGTCTACATACATGTTTCCCATTTTTTGCACTTGATTTAGTGCTTTTATTTTAGAAACAAGATTAGTAATAATTTTGACCATTTGAGCTCTTTTTACTCTAAGCCATCAGGAGTAAGCTATTTTTGAACCCACTTCATTTTCACATTATTTCATATTTTATTATGATTATTTAGCATATGTATCCCTATTTTCTTAAATAAAATTATAATATTCCTACCATTCAAAATGTGTTTTTCCTAAATACCTTTTTTTCTTGTAGAAATACTAACTTTAACTAATCTTTAATGATTAAAAGTGTTTAAATGGTTTGGTTTTTTTTTCTCTTTTTTTCTTAACAAGATTTTTAAGTTAAGGGAAAGGATAATAGGAACGATTCTCTAATACACAATTTAATAAGTTTATATTGACATTAAAAATTAACTACAAGCTTATCTCTAATAAGGAATTCAACCTACAACAAGAAGGTTGGGAGAGAGCATCACTTGAACATTATTCCTTTTCGGTTGGATTATTTATGATGGTATACTAATTGACTGAAACTCGGTAGACCATAACATAATTGATCGTAGAAGTTTCAATAAACCATTTCATAGTCTCCACACAAACTAGTTATCCATCCTTACATACATCATGGTCAATCGTATGTGAGATGAAGAAGAAGTTGGCTTATCCCATGGTTCTTTTGACTCATCTAGATTTTTTTTCTCTCAAAGATTGATGGATTCGGTGCCTCTAATTGGTTTGTCTTTTTGGGATGTGTTTTGGGATGTGTCCAATTGGCTCATAAGCAATGCGACCTAAATACCCAAGAGAATTATAGGTACTACTTTCATGCCTCTCTTATAGGATACGAAATCACTAACCTAATGGATTTCACACACGACATCATTTTACACTAGCATGTAGTTTCACAAAAAAATATTTCAAAAATATAATTTAGAATCAAACCTTGGATCTAATTAAGGAAAACCTTAGAAATAGAATTTGACCTTGCTTTTTTTCTTGAAATACAAGTTGTAACCTCAACTCTAGAATTTTCATAGATCATGCTCAATTGCACCCAAATGACATTATTAATTATGGGAAAAATAGAAATTCTAAACCTAATTTCAACAATAATTGGATGTCTTGCAATCCCTACAAGGAGTTACAAAGGCGAAGAAAATTTCTTGTTGACAAAACTATTAGATGGAAAAAGATAATGATCTTGTGTAGAAGCATGGCTATATGGACAAATGATAAGCTTCAAATTTCAGATAGTTTAGTGAATGTCAAAGCTATAAGGAACCTCAAGTCTCATCAACACAATATAAGCTATAATAAAATTAATTATAATTTGATATCATTCAAGAGAGGTTTTGTGCATGTACATTTGTCAAGAAAGGTCTTTCAACATATCATCTTAATGTTAGATCACAAAAAAATACATTTTGGGGGGCTATAGAAAGAAAAACATGAATTTCTATGCAATAGGGGATTTTTTCAATCCCAAAGATATTTATAGATGAGTTGAGATTAGTTCCTTAACGCTCATGATATTAACATCTTTGAGATCTACATTTTTTTTAAATGGGCTCGATCAACTTCTTACATCAACAGTAATGGCCTCCAAAAGTTGGACCCGCCACATTAGAAATGTAAGAACATCTATGAGTCGTAAAAAGGGAGTTAGACTTTTGACCAAATTACGACTTGTGACTTGTGACCAACTTATGAGTTGGAAATATGAGCAACTTATGACATTTGTTTAAAATATCATAAGACATCTTTGAATGGATATAATGGAGCCAAAATAGAGCACCCTAGTTGGTGAATGGATTATGATGAGTTTATGACTAATAATTGAATGTGTTATTTTTCACTTGTGGAGTTATCTTCGGATTTGGGCAATTTATTTTTAACTATGGATTTGGGTGTCATATTTTGGGTGGCTTTTGTTCATTCTTTCTTAATTATAATTTAATGCTTTCATATATTACTTCTCATATTATTTGGGTTCTTTATATGGAGTTTTTGAGATTCGGTTTTGAAGGTACTATAATGCTACCAAGATTACTCCATATCTCTTGTTGGTAGTAGCCATTGATTATTAAATATATATATCGAGTTGTTTTGGAAAGGCAAGTTTTCTCTCAAATTTTTGGGTTTTACCAATGTTAAAAACTTTCTTATAGTATATTTCTTTTATTTTTAATTAGTTTAATTTTACACATATCTCCTCTCAAAATAGTTCAAATATGGTATGGACATTTATTAAAGCATAATACAAGGGGGAATTTTTCTAAACATTATAGTTGGAAATACTTTAGTTGATTTGTAATTTTTTAAAACCATAACTATATTTCTAAAGATGAAGCCTACAATGTTATAAATATTAGACTATGAAGAATAAATAGCATAACTTAGGGTGATTTTTGCTAGCTACAACACACAAACCTTAGTAATTGTAATGGGTTTATAGTAATTTAAATTGCCAGTTAGATTTTGGCTACTACAGTTCGAAGGGTGACATGTCAATCACAATGTGTTACACAAAAACAAAATGCATGGTTAATAAAATTGGTTACAAGGTTGTCTTCATCTACTAATGAAGTATTTTCTATTGTGAAAAGTGTGCCTATTATCTAGGATTTTATCCACGGTGCTCATTCAAATGTCAAAAAGGGATCAAGGAGGACGAAGCACATGGCTAGTGTAATTTTATCTTAAAATTTAAAATACTATCTACAAGTATTTATGTTCATGCTTGATAAAAATTTACCCAAAAATATTAGACATAAAAAAGGCGAAGTAAAACAAATTCTTTGGGGGATTCATTCTCATGTACTTGTAGCATCAAGCTATTGGAATGAACTAATTCAAATTTCCCCAAAACATTGATAAATGGTTAATTCTTGTTAAGTTTCCATATAATTAAGAAAATAGAATATTAGACTATAATACATGTCAGATATGCTAAATAAATCACATGTCATGTCTACATTTCATGTTTTTTGAACCCCGTAATCAAACGTACTATGGTATTCCCTTAATTCTATAATGTATATAGGGTTATGAATAGTCAAGTTGTGGTTACCTTAAGTCTTAATGAAATTATATCATCATTTACATAGTCTTATTTATATATTAAGTCATCTGAGGTATTATATTTAGATATATTTATCAGTTTGGGTGGCATTAAATGCATAAGTAGGGTATACAACATTGGTGGTTAGTTTGTCATCATCATATTACAAATTATTTTCTTCTTGGAAATTTTAGAATTTTGCCTCCTCAAAGGGACTTATTGTTCTCAACTATTATCAGGTATGTGTAGCATGTTTACAATTATATTCTTCTATTATATAAGCTATTTGATTATTAGTGGTACTCTAGAACACGATCTTGGAAAATGGAAGGTAAGAAATAAGGCATTTATTTTCAATGTGGTAAAAAAATGTCTTAAATTTTATAAGGTTATAGTGTTGTAAATTGTATCCGCATACAATTTTGTGGTCACCTAAGCCTCACTTTAGTGTTTATGGCCTATCGTGCTTTATCATGCTTCATATTTCTCTCACGAACTCAAATTATGACATCTCCACTACATTATAAACCTGGAGTCCTTGACACTTCTTGAATTGGGAGGTCAAGGTCAACTGGGGTGACCTTACCCCAAGTCAAGATTGCCTGGGGTGGTCTTGACCCAAGACAAGGTTTCTTGGGGTAACCTTGACCCAAGACAAGGTTTCCCATGGTGACCTTGTCCTGGTAAGGGGGGCCCAAATTTAAATTACTTAACAACTATCTTGTAGGAGCAGGAAAACTTCTTCAGTGTCGACCAACTTTGAAGTTACAAACCTGATTCCTAGGGAGAGGTAGAAAAGAAATCTTATCCCCCCCCACCCCAATTTCATAACCACACAAATGAGAAATTCAAATTCAAGCACATCCTAAGTGTAAGTGAACAAGCATCATTTAAGATATTGAAGATAAGAAGTAAAGTTCAGATCTATATCTTTCATGGTGGAATTCATGACAAATTTTCATAAAGTAAACTCTATAAGTCAGCATCAAAATATTCATGAGAATTTCAACCCAAAGAATAATTTTTAAGGTATAAGCACTCAATTTTTAGATCTAGCGTCTGATACATCATAATACACTTCCATTTCAAATTCAATAAATCTCAATTTCATGGTTAATTCCAAAACTAGAATTTGACCTAGGAAAACCCCCATCAACCCATCAAATTTCTCCCATTTTGTATGCAAGTGACAAGCTATGAAGATAAAAATTTAGACTCAGACTAAGGACAAAAAGAGGTTTAGATAAAAAATTTGTAGTCCTAAAAAAGAAGGGTCCCAATCACCTCAAGAGAAATAGTCCCAAACACTTTTGACAAAAAATTTAAAAGAACATCTATGTAGCATCGTGATCCCTAAATTTCTAGTTTTGTCTGCATTCGATGCTCCTAGGTCTAGATCACCCCAAGCGAAATAGTCTATTTGATTCCAACTCAATTTTTAGGGACATGTTCCTCTTTGACTCTTATTTCTAGATATGTTTCTATTATTTGCATATTTAATTTTTGTAATTCTATTTATGCTAAAAACCTTCATTTCTGTATCTTTATCCCTAGATCCAACATTCATTTTATATAATTACAGTATCATTTTCAACTCCTCACAAAGGAATGTTGGATCCACCTTGCACTAAACCTATTTTGATTATATTTGAGATTTTTTTTTGTGGATCCAGTCTCCTTCCTCGTAATCAAAGAGGAAATAGGCCTAGTTTCCTAGTTTGCATGCATAGGCTACTTAACCCTATTTCCCTACATTGCATTTTGGTGAACTCTATGAATCTTATACTTCCTTCTGAATTAGATGTTTAGATTTGATTTTTTTATGCATTTCATTCAAATTTATAATAATATTTTATTTATATAATTGTTAATTGATCAATCTATATAAGATTTGCATTGGTTATACATTTCATTTATATTTAGCTTTGTGCATGATTCCCACACCTAATACTCCTGTGAGAAGAAGCTATAGACTAATGGATTCTGGAAGTTTAATTACCAAGGGTATAGAGACCAAGTCAATTATCATATTCCATGGAAACTAAGGTGAAACCTCTATGCCTACACATGACATGCTTAACATATTGGAAAATTGTTCTTCCTACTCTTCTCATGATGAGGATGACTTCTCAACACAAGTATCTCTCCATCGATTGGAAAATCTTTCCAGTGACTTGGATAAGCTTCAACAATAGATGGGTCAAGAATACTTGAATGGTGAGGCAATCCCCTTGATTGAAGGGTTGAGGAGAACGATTCGAAGCAATGAATGAGGTGTGGAAGTGTTGTGTGGTGTTTCTCATATTGTTAATAATAATATCATGCCTATGAAATGTTTTTTTGAAGCTCTTAACTTATCCAATCCTACAAACCAAGTTGAAAATATCATTCTTATTCCTACAGCATTGCCTAATGTGTCCACATATACACGACCTATTCTAGCTAACTCTACACAAAATGTTAATCCTAGAGATATTAGGCTTAGAGGAATCTTTATCAATTAGATTTCCTATATACCTCCTCTCATTAGTCTTCCATTTATTTCCCAACCATCTCCTTTACCCACTTATCATAATGTTCCACTTTCATACTCCAATGCTCCATAAATTTCTCTCAATGTTGTACCTTATTCGCAATCAAACATGTCCACCAAAGCCACCATCAAAAACCTAGATTAAAGTGTCATCCTTACAACAACAATTGGCTTCCATAACCCAATCCAAATTCAGCATTCCAACATGTGATATAGGTAGCCCACTTTCCTGTGATATTGTTTGTACCATTATCTCTTAATACATGGAAATTCCTCAATTGGAGCATACAATGGAAAAAGTGATCCCTTGACTCATTTGAAAACATTTCAAAACTTGTGCAATGACTTCTCAAATGATCATAGACTCGTGACTAAATTGTTTTCCCATACCTTTAGAGATAAAGCCTTGCAATGGTATTGTTCTTTGCCTCCTTATTCTATTGAATCTTTTTGAAAATTGGCTAATGCATTTAAACAAAAATTTCAAAATAATATTGGTCCTCAAATTACTTTTACCAATTTTACTCAATGTAAACAAGGAGTTAAAGAAAAAGTGACTAATTTTATTGGTAGATATAAACATTTTCATGCTTAATTTGCTTCTCTTATGCCTAATGGTGATGTTCAATAGATTTTCATTTCTAATTTACAAAATGACATTAGAGATAAGTTATTATTTTCAAAATCTACATCTTTTACACAATTGTGTGCAGTGCTTCATAATTATCAACTTCAAGAGAGTCAATTCGAACCATCCTCATTAATGGCTCCATTTGATAATCACGGTGTTGACCAAAAATTAGTTTAGAAGTTCTAAAAGAAAAATAAAGGATTCATACAGATAAATAACAACTCTTAAAATCATGTTGATGCACAAGTAGCAATCACAACATCAAGTCTGACTCATTTATCATCAATCTTTATATGTCACACGTTTACTTGTGTTTCTAAATCTTACCTAGTATTATGCTTAAGTTGATCAATGCTAATGTGTTTAAAATTCCTCTTGTCAAACCTATCGATACATCAAAAACCTTCCCACCTTCTTTTGACCACAATTTTTTTTTGCCAATATCAATGTCAAACTAGTCACAATACTGAAAAGTTTTTTAGGTTGAAACATGTTATCCAAGATCTTGTTGATTCTAATACCATTTAATCATGGATGGTGTTAATGATAGAGGAAAACAAATTTAGCACCTCCTTACTAAAGTTTATAAATCTTTACTAATCCTTTATCTTCTTATTCAACCAATGTTGTTGAGCCTAACAAATCCGACGACATAAAACCTAATAAAATATTTGATAGCTAAAAATATTGTGAACCTTATTGAGAAACCTAAACTTAAGCCTAAATCTCACATTACCTTTTATCCCAAGGAAAATATTAAGGTACCTGATGGAACCCTATAAAGTTGTCATGAGGAGCTATCATTGATCTAGTATGTATGGTGAACGTTATTGTTGGAGAACATTTTTATATATGATGGTTACATCAAGATGCATATGATAAGTCTAATGTTATGATTAAGGTGTGTGATGGTTTTACTTGTCCTACCATAGATTCTATCACCCTTCATGTTGAGGTTGTACTATGTTCTTAGACGTTACCTTTTCCATTATCCTTACCTTTGAGAAAATTCATGTGAAATTGGGACATCCTTGGCTAAATTCCATGAAATATACCTTCTACAATCCATAAGAGTTTGAAGTACCATCATAATGGACACACTTTCTTTTTAGGCCATTAGCAAGATGAAAAAACTTCACCCTTGACTTATTTTGGCATCCATAAACTCAACCATTAAAACCTCAATAAGACATCCTTTTCTTATCCTATCAAAAGTTCAAACATTAAAAGATATCAATCTTGAGTAAACCTAAAGATATCTCATCTCATCATCTCGGACCTGGGATCCTTCCTACACCTTCTATTCCTCCTATATACTCTTTATCTCATCTCCTATATGTTACAAATTCTTAACATCTTCCATAGCTCAACTAAGTGAGGATCCTTCCATTCATCCTTCTACAAAGGAAGAAAATGAGCCAATGTTGATTGATCTGAAACACCTTCACAAATTTCTATCTGAACCAAGAGAAATTTTAGTGCCAAAGAATTTTGATGAAGATATTGTGTCAAGGCCCATGAACTTGCTTCCCAGAACATTTCCTCACCTAAGACACCAAATGTCTCTTTGATGTCATTTGACCAACCTTTTCCTAGACCAAGGGAAGACGATAATCTAAAAAAGATAAAAGTGTCTAAACAAGGTAATTGTTCATTTCTCATTAAGGATCTCGTTGTGATTAATTTAGATGATGATATGGATGATAAAGATGTGGATGTTAACAATGTTGATACTAATGATTATGATGATATGTATGAGGTTGTTGAAATTAATCATGAGCTTTCTTTAAGATTTTCAAAAGAATTAATCCTAGCTCCTAGTGAAAAACAAAGTGACTCGTCATTAGAGCATTGTCCTTGTTTGGAACTCGTGGTAGCTTCATTTGTCATGCTTCTTTTTTTTCTCCTCTTGCATCTTTTCCACCATCCCTAAGTGAGGTTAAGAAATATTGAGAGGTGGACAACATGATTGACTAGCTTCACTTAAGGAGTAGAGGGTAAGTTCACCAAGATGGGGCACCAAAAATATGCCAAATTAGTTTTTGGCCCCTATCAAGGCATTTGGCACACACCAATTATAGTGTGCACTAAATAATCTACAATGGAAAATGTCAATCCCTTTGTCTCCCTCTCTCCCACTTTGATCAATTTCTTCAAAATCAAATCAAATGCAATCTTTGAGCAAGAATATATACATGAAATATAACATAATGTAACTTATCCTTTAAGTTATATTTCATGTATGTATTGTTAGGTTTTTGAGATGGTTTTAAATCTCTAAGCATTATAATTTAGATTCTAGGTTTTTGAAGATCATATAAACTTTTAGACTTAGTCAAATTTCAATAATAAACATGCTCTCTCTCTCTCTGTCTTTGTCTCTGTCTCTGTCTCTGTCTCTGTCTCTGTCTCTCTCTGTCTCTCTCTCTCTCTGTCTCTCTCTCTGTCTCTCTGTCTCTCTCTCTCTCTCTCTCTCTCTCTCTCTCTCTCTCTCTCTCTCTCTCTCTCTCTCTCTCCATTTCCCATTGCCTTCTCTCCTTACCCCCATCTCTATATAGCCTTGCCTTTCTCCATTTATCTTCCTCTCTTGCCCTCTCTTATTGTTTCTCTCCACTCTTTGCATTCTCTTTATTACTACTTCTCACTCCCACCCTCTACCTCTTTATCCCTATGCCTCTCTCTCCCTCCATCATTACCCCTCCCCCCCTCTCTCTAATCTCTATGTCATCACCTCTTTCTACCTTGTATAGGGTGTAAGATATAGGGTTTAGAGTACAAAGTTGAAGGTATAGGGTTTTGGGTATGTACAAGATTGATGGTACAAGGTTTAGGGAACTTAGGATTGAGGGTTCTCTCTCTTCTCCTCCAACCTTAAAGCTTGTTATGTAGGCCGAAACCCAGGCTTCGGCTTCATGATGACATCTGACTTCATTGATTGTTCCTATTGGCTCAAAATCATGGTGGGTCCAAAATTTCTGGACGTGTGCTCTGTAGATTTATTCCAAGGAATTTGGAATGCATTCCATAGAGATGGGCTACATGTGATGCAATTGTAAGTCAATTAAATTATTACCGTATTTGTTTTTATTGAAAATTGTATGTTGTTTTATTATTGTGTCAGGAAACTACAGGCGATCACCAAATAATTGCCACACCATGTATACGTTCTAGGGCAAGCATTAATATTATCATCCGTTGGGTTTTGCAAGTGGATAAATCGCTTAAACATTTTCACATTTTCTGAGCTTTTTGAGCAGGGGAATGTCAATCAATTCTTGACAATGAAATGAGAGACATATGATAGGTACTTCCCAGACTTTATTTATTATTAAATACAGTTAAGGAAAATAAATTACATGAGTTTCAAAAATTAGTATGGTTTTCAATATTTTTTTCAACATTTTAAATAATGAGTTAGTTGTTTTGTTTTTGTTTTTTTAATATTGAACAAAGCTAAGATACAAGAAAGAATGCATTTTAAATGATGAGTTGACATACAAAGTATGTAAAATAAATGTGCTAAATACTATCATAGACAAGAGCTTGATTGTTACTTATATGCTTTGTTTCCTCCTTATATATCTTGCCAAATAGTTGGTTGCATAGACTTTCCTCTTTTTGCACTTGATTTAGTATTCTTCTTTTATAAGCAAAATTAATAACAATTTTGACCATATTGAGCTCTTTTTGTTCTAAGTATTGAGTTGTACAATTATTTTTGAACCCATTTTATTTTCACATTGTTTTTATTTTGATTATTTAGTATATGCATTCATATTTTCTTAGATGAGATTATAATTTTCCTAAATTCCCTTCTTCTTGGATATATACAAACTTCAACTCATCCTTAATGATTAAAAATGTTTATATGATTTTTTTTCTCACTAAACAAGATTTTTTAAGGTAAAAGAAAGGATAATAGGAAGACTCTCTAACACACTTTTTAGTAAGTTTATTATTGAAATTTAACTATAAGAAGGTTGGGATGGAGCATTTCTTGAACACTATTCCTCCACAGTTGGATGATATATATTGCTAATTGACTGATCGAAACTTAGTAGACCATAAGGCAATTGAGTGTTCAAGTTTGCATAAATCGTTATGTTCTCTCCACACATACTAGTTATTTATCCTTAAATACATGATGATCGATCATATGTGAGTTGATGAATAATTTGGCTCATCCCATGGTTCTTTTGACTCATCTGCGTAGTTTTTTGGTCAAAGATTGATGGATTTGGTGCCTCTATCTGGTCTATTTTTTGGGATGTGTCTAATAGGCTAATAAGAAACACAACCAAAATACCCATGAAAATCATAGATGCTACTTCTCTACCCCTCTTGTAGGATAAACACTCACCAACCTAGATGGATTCATTACACAGAATCATTTTACACCAACATTTTGTTTCACATACAAATATTTCAAAGCTAAAATTTTGGATCAAGCCTTGGATCTAATTAAGGAAAACCTTAGAAATAGAATTTGACCTTGCATTTTTTTCTTGAAGTTCAAGTTTTCAATTAAACTCTAGAATTTGCAAAGATCTAGCATGCTCAATTGCACCCAAATGATATTATTAATTGTGGAAAAACTAGAAATTCTAAAACCTAATTTCAACAATAATTGGATGCCTTGTAGTCCCTACCAAGAGTTACAAGGACAAATCAAAATTTTCATAGACAAAAATATTATAGGGAAAAAAGATAATGATATTGTGTAGAAGCATTGATATATGAACAAATGATAAGCTTGAAATTTGAGATACTTTAGTGAATGTCAAAGGTGTAATGAACCTTAAAACTCATCAACATAGTATAAGATAAAATTATACACCTTTCCTATTGCTAGGTAAGGGGATTCATGGTGGAGGATAACAAACTTGCCACACCGAGAAAGATCATTTATTAGAGACATACACTTTTATGAAAGGAAGAGGTTGTAATCAAGGGTGTAAACCCCCTAAAAAGGAGGGAATCCTCAAGAAGAACAAATAATTCCATGTAAGAAAGGATATCATGTTATAAAATAATATAACTCAACAAAGGGAAATTGGATCCTTGGAAAGATAGAAGATTGGAACGTTATTCTTCCCCCCTAAGCATGAACACGAGAATAAGAAGGCTATTGTGTTGCTATCCAAGTATGATTACACATGAAATTGCACCACCATGAATGACAAAGAGCCCCCAACAAGGAAAGCTACTAATATCACATAGAGTGGAGTAACATAATTGGCAAAGGTAGATCTAAGGCACCATTGAAGGATTGAGAAATAGTATGAGATCAAGTGTAATATAAATAAGAGCTCCATCATGTAAACCTTGAACAAATTGTTTGAACTTAATACAACCAACAAGAGAATGAGAATAACTAGATGATGAAAAAGGTAATTTGTACCATTATTTTTTGGTTTAGGATTTTTTAGAAATTTTGAAAGGGAAATGTACTTCTTTTGTCATATTTAACTCTCCAATTTTATTTTTTCTAATTTCAAATGATTCTCGGGATGTGTAGGTTTTATTTCATCTAGTAAAATAATTTGTAAGGAAGGAGGAGTACTTTTATCATAGACCTCATTAGAACTTGTTTTGTGGTGATGAATAGATAAAGGAGAATTGATCTTGGTAGGGAGATTCATAATCCTATTATCATTATTCATAAGTATTTTCATAGAAAGCTTCATGTTTACTCAATGTTATGTTAGGAGATATGTCATAAATGAAATCCATAACATCATCTTTTCTAAGAATTTGTTGATGGAAAAGATAATATCTTGGAGATCAAGGAGGATCTAGAGTGATAGATGTACTAAGATTAACATGCTTAGCTTGTCCCTCCTGCACAATGTACACACTAAAATATGCACTTCTATGAACCATTACATGCAAGGTTATTCAAGAGTGAGGCCTCACAAAGCGGCTCATAGCTCTCTATGCATGGAGTTGCAAGGGACTATGAGTTTTGCTCTCAGCTAGAGCTACAAGAAGGTGACCTTGCTAGTCAACCATACAATGAGAGATTCAAGTGAAGACAAGGGCAAGAGTGCCAATATCTCCAAGAATCTAATATGAAATGAAATGCAATGCAACTAAGATGAAGATGCAAATGTGCAAGCTATGCTATGAAAATGGAAGTACAAACTAAGCTATGAAAGGAAATAGCAATGGATTACAATGCCTCCTATTTAAACTATGTGAGCTTATTCTATTGCATAAAAGGAAACTAAGCTAAGAATGCCATTATTATGCAACTATGAAAGCAAATATGAACTACAATGAAATGCAACAAGTCTTCAATGTCTTCAAACTCCAAATGCACCTAAAACCTGCAGCATAACATTAGCATAAAATATGGATATATAAATGAAGGAGAGAGCTCTCCTTTTATAAGAAATGAGGTGAAATGGACCATTGAGATTAAGAGGCAAAAGTCTTAATCAGCGGTGGAGGTTGAAAGAGGAGCAATCCATGTGCACAAACATCCTCCAATGAGAGTGAAGTGTTGACTTTTGAGCCTCATGTGAGACAAAAGTGCCTTTTCCTTTTTTTATAAAATAGGAATAATGTTTTATTTGTGCAACTTAGGATAAGAGGAAAGTGGGGCTTTTTATTTAATTAAAAGGGGAGGAAATATTCCTTTTAATCAAATAAAGACTTAGGATAAATGGTTAGCCCATAGGATAAAAATCTAATATATGATCGAAATTAAGATTTGATCAAGAAATTGATATTGTTGAAAATATTGATTAATGATCAAAATGATTCAGGATTGATAAATTGAATAAATGGGGCCCAAAGTCTAGGTGACCATTTTAGGGTGCATACATTTGCCCCTCTTTGACTAATGTGTGATCGATTTGGGAACACATGTAGTCAAAGAATAAAGTTGAAATGTGAGATCGATCTGGGATCACAAAACAAGTCAAATATGAGGTCGATTCAGGATCATACCCGGACAAACATAAACAAAGGCTTAGACCAACACCATCGCTGCTAGGTGCAAATCAAGCTTTAGACAAAACTATCACCGTTGCTGCTAGGCAATAATCAATGTCTAAAAATGGGAGATAATAATCTCAAATTTTGAGCAAAAGCTCACAAAAGATGTCTGAATCAAGAAAATCAAGAGAATTAGGGATGAGAATCCCATAAATACTGCCCCCTCGGAATCGAAATCGAAATCGAAATCAAGTAGAGAGGAACAACAAACTGATAAAGATTTGATCAAATCATAATGAAATCACAATCGAAGGTAAGGGTCAATAGGTTAACCATTAGGTAATAGAACATGCCCCAGTGAGGAAGTAGAAGACTAGAAATAGAGTGGATGAAAGACTAGAAAATTTGAGAGACATGGAAGGAAGAAATTCCACCAAAAATTAAATTATGCCTCAAAAGATCAATCAACTGTGCAGAAGAAGGGAAGAAATTTTGAAACGCGATTTTGACTATGAAGATGACCTTGAATTTCGATTTCGAGTCTGAAAATGGATCCAGGACGTCGAAATTAGCTAGGGGTGCATTTTTTGCGCAATTCTGAGGTGTTTTGAAAATTAGGTCAAAAAGTCAAAATGCTATAAAAGGGGTCAAAATGTCATTTTCAAAAATCATTTGTCTTTTAGCGATTTGAGAATTTCAGAGCTTTAAAGAGAGAAAATGGCTCAGCAAGCAGGAGTTCCCGTCCACAGGCATCGATTCGAGCGCGCCCGGTTGCATAACCGGCCACCACACTATCCTGCCCCGGTATGTTTTCGAAAAACTCGAGCTTTTTGGTCATTTCTAGCATTTAATAGCTTTTTTAGCACATTTTTTCAAATTTTAAATTTCAAAATTTTCTGTTGGGTGAAATATCGTGCGATACTTTAGAAGTATCACGCACTTTGGGGAGAAGTATCGCGCGATACTTCGCGTGCCCCAAAAGTATCGCGCGCTTTAGGCACCAGTATCGCACGATACTGGGTGAAAGATCGCGCGATACTGGGTGAAGTATCGCTCAACATAAGGTTTATCACCCCACTATAGGGAGAAGTATCGCACGATACTTCTCCAAAAAAGAATATCGCCCAGTTTAAAAAATTTGATATTTAACGCATTTTTGAGCAAAAATGACATGGGTCTAGACAATGTTACGTTTTAAAAATGTTGTATACTGATTTTTAAACATCCATCATGATATGTGCTAACAACGGGCTTGGTTTTGGCTTGCAGGAGGTTTTTCCGGCGCTCATTATCAGAGCGCTGAAGGTGACTGGGTTGCGGTGTGTCCGAGATCTGGATGATCCGGGCAATGCCGATATCAGAGCCATGCGATTTCGGTATCTGTTGAGGTACCCCTATATCCGAGCAGACCATGGGTTGTTGACTACGCTGGCCGAGAGATGGCACAGCGAGCACAACACCTTCCACCTTCCTACAGGCGAGGCATCCATCACACTGGAGGATGTCTATAGGATCCTTCGAGTTCCATGCCACGGAGAGCCTGTAAGTATAATCATGTTTTAAAAATAGTCATGTAAAATGTAATGTTTCCAAAAGATGAAAACTAACATGATTTATGTGTTGTCACAGGTATACTATGATCAGGACGTCACTGAGGGGCGTCGGTTGATTCAGGAGATGTTTCAGGATGTGACCATCCTAGACAGGCATGTCAGCTGGGAGCGACTGCTTGATGACTTCGGCCGAGATTATCCGGTGCCATGTATTGTGGCATCGATCATTTCACAGATCCTGATGACTGATCGCAGTCAGAAGGGATTCCCGCTCGGATGGGGCAGATTACTGGTAGACTTGGTAGGCAGGCCCCGACGGATGGCATGGGGGCCTGCGATCCTAGCAGAGATGTATCATGAGCTGCATGAGATCGTCTACAGGGACGGTTGGACATGGGCATGCGGTGCCATCCTGGCACAGGTCTGGGCATGGGAGCACATTGCTGTGGTGCGCCCCAGGGTTCAGCCGAGGGAGAGGAGGTACCCCTTTATTTACAGGTACATCAGGTTTATATCACATGCCCATTCAGGGGATGTGACCTATTATCGGTAGATTCTGGATGAGATAGCCTCATTCACATGGAGGCCGTACAGGGAGGTTGAGGTTCTGGGGGATGCTGCAGATGAGCTGAGTTATATGCTGTGCAGTCGGCCACTGGTAGGTCGATATGCAGAGATTGTAGAGAGATTCTGCATCACTCGGGTATGGCGGCAGTTCGGGAGGCAGCAGCGAGTCTCGACAGATACTACTACCTATGCCAGGGCCAGAGACGAGGAGGGGCATGGGTGGCTACCCATGCTAGATTATCAGCAGGCTGTTGCAGAGACAGCAGCTATCAGGAGCGAGCCTTGGGATTATTTCCCAGATGTGGCAGATGCAGGGGCTGATGGAGCCTACAGAGCAGAGCGACGGAGGGTACCATTCCCTTGATTTACAGTACCAGATGCTCAGGTGCCAGCGCCGGGGGGAGAGGGAGGAGACGGAGGGGACGGAGGAGACGGAGGAGAGGAGGGAGGAGATGGAGGAGATGGCGGGAGGGGAAGAGGGAGGAGGATGGAGAGAGGAGAGGGGTCGGGATTAGGTGGCCGAAAACGGTCATGGGGACAGAGATCGGCCACTCCTGAGGAGGAGGCGAGACCAGCTCGCCGGCAGGCAGAGGTACAGCAGGAGCAGCCTGCAGGGGGAGAGGACCTGAGAGCCCAGATACAGGCTCAAGAGACGGAGATACAGCAGCTGCGGACCACTATAGCTGTGAGAGATCAACAGCTCCTAGATCTGAGGGCAGAGCAGGATCAGCAGATAGCTGATCTCAGAGCAGAGATAGCACGCCGTGAGGCGATGGCACAGGCCGAGGCACTGGAGCTCCGACGGGAGTCAGCGAGAGCTGCTTACTATCATGGGTTATATCTGCAGGCCGTCCCAGAGGGTGAGAGAGCACCATCATACTCTCAGCGGGTAGGGGTATCAGACGTGGTACTCGATAGGAGAGCCATGCCTCCTCCACCACCACGAGTTCCTCATGAGGGTGGTAGCGAGTCTTAGGGTTAGGTTTTTAGATGTTTGGACATATTTTGAGACTTTTGATCCAGATTTTGGGATCTCATATTGTATATCATGACATTTATTGATTTATGAGATTACTGGATGTTCGATGTATCATGTGTATTTGTCTCACTTGTGATGGATGTATCAGTTTATGTATATTGTCTTGTCATTTTGCTCAAAATGCTTATGTATGTGCTTATGTATGTTCTCTCTCATAGTTGTATGTTTAATTCTCATATGTATGATGTGGACTTATGTTTTTTTTGAAAATGACAGTTTTTGATATAGATATGATGATGTGATTAACCCCTTGATGAACAGGAACAGGTTCGAGATGAAAAAGACAAGGAGAGAAAGATATGATCAAGAAGAAGAGAAGGTGAGCGCAGTTGACTAGTAGGTCCACGTAGGATGAAAAGGAGAGCTCTTTCCATATGCAAAATGCAAGACTAGACTAACCATGATGAACCTAAGAATGCAAGCTACTATGAAAGTGGTTGACTTGCAAAGTCACAATACTTATAGACATCTAATTATCATCATCGAGCGTTATTGGTAGCATCGTAAGATCATACAATGCACACTAGCATAACTATGTGGATATGAATATGATCTTTATCAGATAGAAATGTGGAAATCTCACCTAGGCATCAAAGACATGTAGGTCAAGATGACTAGTGCAGTGAGATTACCTAAGTTTGATATAGCAAGATTATGCTCACATCGAGACACAAGAAAGTCAAGATGACTAGAAGCATGCACTCGCGAAACAGTCAAGGATAATACCTTGTCAATCCATAGTGTCAAGTAAGACCAGCATAAATGCTCATGACAATTAGGACCAACAAAATATACCCACAAGCAGAAAAAGAAAGAAAACATGTTCTCATTCCCTCAGTCTTCTAGCTATGCATCATCGAAAACTTCTCAGGGAGAGACCACTCATCAAAGAAATCCTCATAGACAGCACACAAAGAAAAAAAATAAAGTCATCATATCGTCAGCGAGTTGATTGTTTAAGTGCGTGTGTGTTGGTCATAGAGTCAAACTCTAAGTATCATATCTGCTAATGGGAAATATCGCATCATACTGTGGACTATTGGGTAAGACACCTGATAAGTGTTAAGAAACACTCGACGCAAGGGTAGTGTTGAAAAACACTGTTTGGAGTGGTGTTGAAAAACACCTGTTGTGAAATGCCCCAAGAGACAAACGCACCTAAAAGACCATTGCTAACAGTTATGCCCCCTAGACAAAGACAAAGACCAATTCCAGACTAGGTCAAATAAGGTCAAGGCGTGATGGAAAGTGGTTAAGTGTCGAGGACGCATGCTAACAAATATGGGTGCAAAGGCCTCAAGTAGCGCCTGTTTCCAGGTTTTCACCACTTGGATTCTTTTTTCATTTTTTCAATTTTTTTGGATTTTTGCTACCAAGGCACCTATTGCTAGGTTTTCACCAAGGCACTTTTTCTATTTTTTTTTATTTTTATTTTTTTGAATTTTTTAAATTTTTTGATTTTTTTGTGTATTTTTCTCAGGACATTATATGCTTTTTAGGATTTTTTCAGTATCACATATGAAATCTTTTTTTTTTTTTTTTTGGAATTTTTTCAGGACCAATAAGATATATACAAAGGATGCCCCCAGACAGAACGGGCATCAATGATAGAACTTCTTAAGGTGCACAATATTGATGGGATCAGGGAGCTGTTCTCCATCAGGATCTGACAGTAAATACGCACCAGTACCAAAAGCAGCTGTGATGACATATGGTCCAAGCCAGTTAGGTTCAAACTTGCCCTTTTGCTCTCTGTTTTGTTGGTTCTTAGGGTTTTCTCGTAAAACAAGATCACCTATTTGAAATTCTCTAGGGCGAACCTTCTTGTTGAATGCCTTGGACATACGCTTCTGATACACTCTCATATGATCAAAGGAAGCCTTACGCTTCTCATCTAGAAGTTCTAGTTCCTGCAACCTCATGGCGCGGTAATCCTCATCTGTAATCAAACCTTTGAGTGAGACTCTAAGGGATGGTATCTCGACTTCTAAAGGCAATATTGCTTCAGTGCCATAGGTGAGAGAGAAAGGAGTGGCTCCTGTAGGTGTGCAAATACTTGTTCGGTAAGCCCATAGTGCTGGATTGATTTGTAAGTGCCAATCCCTACCATTCTTGTGTACTGTTCTATGAAGAATCTTAAGAATGGTTTTGTTAGAAGCTTCTGCCTGTCCGTTTCCTTGTGGGAAATATATGGAGGACCAATGTTGCTTGATTTTAAACTTTTTGCATAGGTGCTTTAGGTCCTTATTCTTAAATTGACCTCCATTGTCAGTAATGATCTCAGAAGGCACTCCAAATCGGCAAATGATATGATTCAAGATGAACAAAGAAATGGTCCTTCCTGAAGCAACAGAAAGTGGTACGGCCTCCACCCATTTTGTGAAGTAGTCAGTGGCAGTAATAATGAACTTGTGTCCACCTGATGAGTTGGGATGAATCTGCCCAACCAGATCAAAGGCCCAGCGCTGAAATGGCCAATGAAAAATAGAAGGAATCAGCTCCCTACCCAGAGCATGAATCAGGTTGCCGTGTTTCTGACATTTTTCACATGACTTAGCAAAGGTGATTGCGTCCACCTGCATTGTGGGCCAATAATATCCCGCCCTAAGCAACCTTCGGGCCATGGCAAGACCATTAGAATGCCCACCACAAATGCCCTCGTGGATGTCAGCTAACGCTTGGTTGGATTCCTCCTTTTCCAAGCACCTAAGGAGTGTCCCATCTAAACCCCTTCTATATAAGTCACCAGAGATGAGGGTGTGGCGAGAGGCGTTACGGATGAGGTTTCGGCGTTCGGAGCGGGTGAATGTGTCAGGGATGATGCCATCACGAAGATATGAATAGATAGCACCATATCGGGAAGACTCGTGTTTGATAATGGCACAAATGACACGGCTTTTAGATGAGTCAAAGATGGGATGGTGTAGCTCTTCCACCAGGAATTCAAATCTGGATTCATGTGTCTCCAACTGAAGAAGTGAAGCTAATGTGGCCATGGCGTCTGCAGCTTTGTTCTCTGTCCTAGGGATTTGTTGAAACGTCACAAAAGTGAAATAGCATTTCAAAGAATCAACCATCTTTTTATAGGGTATCAATTTGTCATCCTTGGTTTGATACTCTTCATTGACTTGGTTGATGATTAACTGAGAATCCCCAAAGACATGTAATTCTGTGATATTCCATTCTATAGCCATTTTCAAGCCATTAGTTAAAGCTTCATATTCTGCAATATTATTGGTACATGGGAATAATAGTTTATAAGACTTCGGAATGTTGTACCCATGTGGAGAAACAAATAACACTCCAGCACCTGATCCATTTTGCATGCGGGAGCCATCAAAGAACATTGTCCAAGTGCGAGTAGTGGTATATAAGATGTGTTCATCTGGGAATTCCACTTGGACTGGCATACTATCTTGGATTGGAAAATCAGCTAATTGGTCAGCAATAGCTTGCCCTTTTATTGCCTTCCTTTCAACATACTCTATGTCAAATTCAGTGAGGACCATCATCCATTTAGCAAGTCTACCCGTCAGGGCAGCGTTACCAAGCAAGTATTTAAGGGGATCAATTTTGGCAACCAAGTGTATGGTATGAGCAAGCATGTAGTGGCGCAACTTTTGAGAAGCAAACACCACCGCGAGACAAGATTTCTCAATATTATTGTAATTGATCTCATAAGAGACTAGAGTACGGCTGATATAGTAGATGGCCCGTTCTTTCCCAGTATCATCTGTTTGAGCCAATAATGCCCCCAGGGAAGTGTCTGTAGCTGAGATATATAGGATCAATGGTTTCCCTGGAATAGGAGGCATTAAGATCGGAGGATTAGCCAAGTATTGTTTGATCTGATCTAGGCTCTTTTGACAATCCTCGTTCCAAACACAAGAAGCACCCTTGTGCAATGTTTTGTTGAAGGGTTGCGCTCTATCTGCAAGCTGAGAAATAAACCTCCTAATTGATTGAAGACGTCCTTGAAGACTTCTCATTTGGCTGATATTTCGAGGAGGTGGCATATCTAGGATTGCTTGGACCTTTTCGGGATCAACCTCGATACCTTTTGCTGATATTATGAATCCTAAAAGTTTGCCTGAGGTGACGCCAAATGCACACTTCTTTGGATTCAATCTGAGTTGAAATTGTTCCATACGATCTAGAATTACTTCCAGATCATTGAGGTGTGTGTCCCTTTTTCTTGATTTTGCCAGGGTATCATCCACATAATCTTCCATATTTTTGTGCATCATATCATGAAAGATAGTTGTCATAGCTCTTTGGTAGGTTGCTCCTGCATTCTTTAACCCGAATGGCATGACGTTCCAACAGTAGGTTCCCCATGTGCATGTGAATGCTATTTTCTCTTGGTCTTCAGGAGCTATTTTGATTTGATTATACCCCGAGAAACCATCCATTAGGGAATATATGTCATAGCCCGCTGTCATGTCCACTATCATGTCAATGTTTGGAAGTGGAAAGTCATCCTTTGGGCAGGCTTTGTTTAGATCTCTAAAATCTGTGCAGACATGAATGGACCCATCATGTTTAGAGACCGGTACTATGTTTGAGATCCATTCTGCATAATCGATGGCTCTAATAAATCCAGCTTTCAAAAGCTTTTCTAATTCTCCTTTGACAAGTAGAGCTATATGTGGATGCATTTTTCTTAGTCTCTGTTTTACTGGCTTGACTCCTGGCGCTATAGATAAGTGATGCATTATGAGATTTGTGTCAAGCCCTGGCATGTCTGAGTAGGTCCATGAAAAATTAATTTTCTTTTTCTGTAAAAACTGTACATATGCCTTGGTCTCTTCCTCTGATAAAGACTGAGCAAGATGGACTATCTGGGGATTTTCTTCTGTGTTTAGATTGACCGGCTTTGTTGGTTCAATCAAGATTGATGATCTATCCTGGAAATAACTCAGCAGGTTATTAAGTACCCCATCCTTAGGTGCCTCAAAGAGGTTTTCACCTTTGGATGCGTCATTTCTTTTTACTATTTTTGGTTCTGACACCGCCACAAAGTGGTTTTCGCCATCAGACCTATTTTTCTTTTTCTCTTTTGTTTTGAGACTGAGGTACTTAATATCAGGCTCCGTCATGCTGGTTGTTGGTTCACTGGTGGAAGAAGCCACGGGTTCGAGAGCATTCAGATAGCAAGCAATTTCGTAATCGTTGCGAAATGTGAGGAATGTGGGCTTGTGGTGGCACTGGGGCCAGTCAATCAGGTCAAAGTGAACAGGGGGCAAGTCAATGGTAGGTTCGATGTTGTGAATGTGAAAGGTGTCATCTCTGGTGACCATATAATCGGAGCTCATCAAGTCTTCTCCTAAGATACCTGAATTGGGGCTCATCCTATCAAACGAAGCGTCGTCTACTAAGGCGATTTGAGGAGGGCAATCCTCTAGTCTGACACTAGGATCGTTAGTTGCATCGGGTTGGGTACTATAGGCATGGATAATATCCACGTCTAGATCAATTGTTGCATCTGAAAGAGAATCCCATTCATATTCATGGGAGTCTGTCTCTGAGTCATCATTTAGACCTCGTGATGTAGAAGCCTCAAGGTTAGGAAGGGTTTCCCCCTCTCTAGTGCTAGTATTGGTACTATCTGTCACGGCTAGGACAGTAACACTTTCCTTTGTCGATCTAGAAGTCACACAATCACTATCCGTCGCAGCTGGGATAGTAGGACTATTAAGCATCAAATCTGTGGAATCTCCCCAAAGGAGATTCGTTGAGGGCACCCAATCATCAGACACATCTTGTTGGTTGGAGAGATCGGGTGTATAATCTGCATCACTATCACTGTCCGTTGCAGCTGGGACATGGATACCTTTCTTCTTCTTATTCTCAAACCCTAAGCCGACCGTGGACTTATTTTTACGTCCAAAAAGAGCATGATCAAGAGGCTCAGCTTTAGCGTCCAGCCTATGACTAAGGGGACCAAATCCTGGATATCCCATATTTTTAACCAGTGTATATCCTTTCCCATAAGTTTCAGGTGAAGGAGCAAAATTCTCATTATGTTTGTATTTCTCCTCGTGATATATCCAGTTCCTTACAACAACTTCCTCTTTCTCTTCTTGAATGGGGACCGAAGACTCAACAAATTTCCCAAATAACGTCATTGCTGATGACGAAGGCTTCACATTTGGGGAGGGTCTCCCATAAGACCTAGGAGAGACTGGCATTTTTGTAAAAGAATCAATCTTATAATCTCCCATCCCAAGGTCCATGGTCTTGAATTTCTGCTTGCATTGTTCAAGTGAACTACTAGGACTGTCAGCTTCTCTATTCAAAGGTACATGTGATCCCGCAGAAATGTTATTAACTGATAGAGCACTGTCTCCAGGGATGCAAATTTCGACACCGTTATGGGGGAACTTAACACACTGGTGATATGTCGATGGGACTGCCTGCATTTCATGAATCCATGGCCTACCTAGCAAAATGTTGTAGGCTAGAGGTCCAACATCAACAATTTGGAATAATATGTCTTTTTCTACGAGACCAATACGAATAGGCAAAACAGCCAATCCCTTAGAACTTCTTTCTGCTTCATCATATGCTTTGATTGTGATTCTTTTCTTTGTGTCAATGACGTTCTCGGAATACCCTAGAGCTAGTAGCAAACTCAAAGTACAAATATTGAGCCCCGCACCCCCATCTATCAGTACACGCCTAACACGGGTTTTATGAATCATGACCTCGATATGTAAGGCCAAATTATGTGGGTGACTAATGGATTTGTCATCTTCTTCTGAGAAGCTGAGGAAATGAGGGCTAGCCAAATGGTTGACCATATTTTGGAATTGGTCAATATCTAAGTTATTAGGGACATTGGCTGCTCGCAAAGTATCCTCGAGGACGCGCTTGTGCTTAGGAGATAATTCTAAAAGCTCAAAAATGGATATCTGAGCGGGTGTACGTTGTAGTTGGTCAATAAGGTTATAATTGGAATCAGGACCAACGACAGATTTTGGAGGAGCACCTTTGGACACGGGCTGTTTAGACTTGCTAGTGCTAGGACCTTTGATGATAATGGGTGCTTGAGCCTGACCCCTAGTGACAGCATTGAGGGACTGGGGCATTCCTTTTGAGTGAGGACCTCTTATCACCATAGCGGGTCTTTCATTAGTCATAGGAATTGAGTCCACATTATGTCCATAAGGATCTTTCTTTCTCACCATGTTGATATTATCGTCAGCCACTTCAAGCATGTTAATCACATTATCAGCATGTGTGTATGTATAATTAATAGCCGCCTTGCCATTCCTACTGCTAGAATTCTCTCCTTTTTCATATTTAGGCAAGGGCTCTTTAAAGGCTTTATGGTCTGCATTAGTAGTTAACCCATCCACTTGTAATTGTCCTTTCTCAATAAGGTCTTGGACAAGATGCTTGAGTTTAAAACAATTTTCTATGTCGTGTCCAATCCCATTATGGAAAACGCAAAAAGCCTTAGCATCCCACCAATGAGGTAAAGGATCTGGTATTCGATGTTTTGTAGGATCTTGTGGGTGCGCCAGATTATGAGCAACTAGCGTCTTAAAAACATCTGCATAGGATTCTCCCAATTTAGTGAATTGTCTTTTCTCCATTTTAGACCTCTTTTGATACTGAGGTTTGTCTTGTTGTGTTGACGATGTTTGCAACTTCATAGCTTGAACTGCATGAGAGAGATTAAGAACTCCTTCATTTTTGACCTGAGATGAATCAACAACTCCGTCGTTGACGACTTGCTTATTTTTGTTCCAATAAGAGTTCTTTTTGTCCTTGTTACCATTAGTATTGTTATTTTGGCTATTGTTGTTACTTGTTGGTTTAGCCAAAATTCCTTGTTCTTTTAGGACATCCTCAATGCGACATGCCACCTCTACCATAGTATCAAAGGAATTAAATGGAATTTTCTTGACTTCATATTTGAGTTCTGGTATTAGATTGTTCACAATGATATCAATTCTCTCTTCTTCAGGGATTGTCCTTGGGTATTTCGAACACAATCACCTCCATCGTTGTAAAAAGGTGACAAAAGATTCCTCTTGATTTTGCTTAAGTTTACACAAATCAAGCATGGTGACCGACCTAGATAAATTGTAAGCGAAATGTTGCACAAATCTTTGGACAAGTTCTCTAAATGTCTTTACTGGAGGGGAAAGGTTGGTGAACCACTCCATGGCTTGACCTTTTAAAATCCTTGGGAATAATCTCAGCAAGTAGGAGTCTTCATGGTGAAAGGAAAAGCTCATTATGTAGAATTGTCGAACATGGTCGTGAGGGTCACCCGTGCCGTCATATTTGTCGTATGTTGGGAATTCAACTTTCTTAGGAAATTCTACCATCACCACACTTTTGTCAATGGGGTTAGGACATATGGAGTCTAAATGAAATGTGCTCTTGGGAGCCTTTATTCTGTCTATATCCTTTTGCATTTGTAAGATCAACTCATCAGTTGAAGGATTCTGTTTCTTGATTTTTTGGTGAACATCAAAGTTATATGGAACTTTAGCACCTTTGTTGATAAGACTTTCCAAGAATTGGTCTTTGTTTTGTTCCACGTATTGCTCCACATAGGCTTGAAAGGATGGTTCTTGTTGCATAGTCATGAAGTCCATATGATCAAATTTAGCATAACTGCCTCCATGTTGTGAGCCATGATGTGCTCGTTGGGAGGGTTGCTTTGAATGTCTATGAGACGATTGTCTCCTATGATGGTCATATCTTGAAGTCCTTCTTCCTCTAGGACTTGGGGATCGTGAGGGTGTCTTTGATCTTCTTCGAGGGCTAGGGGAAGGGGTAGATGGGGGCGAGTTGATCCCACTATTAGCTCCCCTCCCGTTAAATTGACTTTGGAGTTGTTGCGCATAGAGTCTATCTTCTTCTTCTTGGGTGACTCTTTTCTGTATATCCAACAATGCACGTTCCTCTTCCTCTAGTTGTCGGAATTTTTCCTTTTTTGCAGCCTATTCATCTAAGTAGGCTTGCTTCTCTCTGTCAATGCTTCTTAATCTTGTATTTGCATATCGAGAAGTGTCCTTAAGTGGGGAGGTTTGTCTTGAATGCCTTATTGCATTAGCTGCGTTGATATGGTGATCACTAGATTCGTTGTTCTGGTCTTCGTGTTGTGACCCTGAATCTGAGTGAGCTGACTTATGCTGTCTTTCGGCTCGTTGATGAGCATCAAAATACCTCGCGTTGTTAGGAGGTGACCCGGGTGGACTGGCATGAGAAGAACCACCATACTCTCTTCTGTGTCGTTGAAAGATATCCTCGAGAGTTTGATTCATGACTTCTCTTTGTTGTCGGGTGAAAGTGTAACTCATGTCCATACTTGATGAAAGTGGTATGAAAGAGGTGCTCACTTCACTAGGGTTAGCTCCCGGATTGAAACAAACCTCGGATTCACTCTTAGGAGATTGGTCAAAAAGGGGTCCTTTTCCCTTAGGTTGTCGACGGGTCTTGATAGGTGGTAACTGGCTAAAGGCAACAGGGGGTCGCTTCCCTTGATTAACTTGGTACCTTGTCGTAACTGACATGAAAGAGAGATATTCTCAATGATAAGGTGACCTTTCAAAGTGTCAACACCAAACTAGGATAATCGAAATCCTCTATTGTCCAAAGAGAGATGAAAAAAAGAAAAGAAAGGGGGTTTTACCAACACTGTCAAAGAGGTGCTTCAAATCAAAGGGTGACTACCCTTGCACTTTTGAATCAGGAGGTTGGACTAGGCCAAAAGATAATTGAAAATGAAAGCGATTTGGACAATAAGAGAACTAAAATTTTCCCAGAATATAGCTAACAATTTTTAAGTTGGACCTTGGCACCAAGAATGGCTTTCTAACTTGACAATTATTCCAAAGTGGCTTTGTAAATCAAATGATGCTATCCCGGAGAACTAAGAACCAGAAATTTGGAGTCAAGACAGATCTCAAACGTCAGGGTGAGAAGCCTGTTCTAAGACCTGGCCTAATTGACAGCAACTGAAACTGACCAAAATTTAAGCATGACAAAAATGAACCAGGCGATATACTCCAGGCTACTGGGGCGATAAACCTATACCCGTGCGATACTTCGCCTTAATACAGGCGATACTTCTTAACACTAGCGGGCGATATACCCCAGGTAGGTAGGGCGATAGTCCGTCAGGGGTGAACTATCGCGTGATATTTCTCTTCAAAGGGGGCGATATTTATAGCATGTGCAAAGTATCGCACGATACTTCACCTTACAAGGCGCGATACTGTTGCAGAATTATTCAACTCTTGACCAGAATTGTGTGAAATTTGCGTTTTTGGGTCTGTTTGGTCAAAATTTTCAGTCTGAGGGTTGATGTCTTCGATTTCAGTCACGGTATCAGCAAAATTTTGGTAGGTTTGCAAACAGCAAGGGATCAAAACATGGTCTCAAACACTTGAAACAAGGGCAAAAGCAACCTTGCCAAGGCAAACACTTGTGATATCAAAATTGAAACAACACCTTATGAATGCTACCGATTGTTTCGTATGTCGAGAACGTTTACACTGGTATCACACAATCGAAGATAATTAAAGCAATTACTACCTACAAGACAAGGCTCAATACTTACCAACTTAGCCCACAACTTGATGCCCCCTTGCCTCACACCAAGTGGTTACCCACAAGAGATATTGGCTTTGTCATGGAAATGTCAAAATGACACAACCAAAGGGACACATATGGTGAGTATCTTAAGGTGATCCGGGTAAACCACTTGGATCAATCCTTGCACTAAGAAGATAAGTGGCTAAAAGAGGGTGGCTTCTATCTAATGGTTCTTAATAAGGATTTCCGTTCACAACACCCCTCTTGCTCCTCATAAAGGACTAGGACCTCGCGGCCTCAAGAGTACCTTAAGCATTCTTGTTCAATATTTTCCTCATGGTCGCAATCCCATGAGCTACTCACATCAAACGAAGACAAGTGTTATGTCTATCAAGGTTTTTGGTGTCCTTGATAGCCTTGAGATTATAGTGAGTTGGAATCACTTGCCACCAAGGAGAATGATGACAAGGTTGTCCCCACTTGAGTCGTTCCTCTTGATTGCTCAAGAGCAGGCCCTCTAAAGGATTCCTAAACTAAACAAAAATGGATCAAATCTTGAGGTTCAAGGTTTTTGATTCACCACAAGGGTGAAGAGCATACTCCCCTATCTCAAGAATCTCTCCCAAACACACCAAGCAAAGAGATCAATTACCCCGTTGCTTCCAAAACCTTAAGATGGGTCAAGATTTTCTGATTCACCTAAAGGTGAAGAGCATACTTCTCCTACCACCTCAAGATCCCTTTCACAAGGTATTAAGATTCCTAATACAATTAGTAAATGCCACAAATGAAAGGAAAATAACAACAAGCAAGAAATGGAAAAAAAAAAATTTGTTTTTATGCTTGGGCAGCCCTGCAAAAACTGTTAGTAGCCCTCTTTGACATGCGTTTTTAGCAATTTTCAAGCAAAGGAGAGCACCTACAAACACAACTTGTTAGGTCCACAATGTTAGCAAAATCAAAATCCAAATGTAAATGTGCAATAATCTGATGGATTCAAGCTAAAAGATGCAGGTTAGACCTATCTAAACAAAGCAAAACAAAACAGCAAGCTAAAATAATCGAATTTGGAAAAAAAAACTGAAAGCGCAAGTCTCTGCCAGACCAGGCGATGTTTCTCAGTCTTCAACAGTATCGCGCGATACAGTTTCCTATAGTCAGGCGATACTTCTCAGTCGAGCGATACTTCGCACGATGACAGGCGATACTTCGCCCGATGCCAGGCGATAGACTTCAATATAGGCGTGCGATACTCTTTCCGAGTGAACTATCGCGCCGAGACAGGAAGTATATCGCGTGATATTTCTGAGAAGTGTCACGCGATAATCTGAGACAGAAAACCAGAGACGCAGATTTTTCTGAAAATTAATCTGAAAATGATGAAAAATGCAGAATTAAAAGGGACAAAGCTAATCTACTCTGCCCCACGGTGGGCGCCAGAAATGTACACACTAAAATATGCACTTCTATGAACCATTACATGCAAGGTTACTCAAGAGTGAGGCCTCACAAAGCGGCTCATAGCTCTCTATGCATGGAGTTGCAAGGGACTATGAGTTTTGCTCTCAGCTAGAGCTACAAGAAGGTGACCTTGCTAGTCAACCATACAATGAGAGATTCAAGTGAAGACAAGGGCAAGAGTGCCAATATCTCCAAGAATCTAATATGAAATGCAATGCAATGCAACTAAGATGAAGATGCAAATGTGCAAGCTATGCTATGAAAATGGAAGTACAAACTAAGCTATGAAAGGAAATAGCAATGGATTACAATGCCTCCTATTTAAACTATGTGAGCTTATTCTATTGCATAAAAGGAAACTAAGCTAAGAATGCCATTATTATGCAACTATGAAAGCAAATATGAACTACAATGAAATGCAACAAGTCTTCAATGTCTTCAAACTCCAAATGCACCTAAAACCTGCAGCATAACATTAGCATAAAATATGGATATATAAATGAAGGAGAGAGCTCTCCTTTTATAAGAAATGAGGTGAAATGGACCATTGAGATTAAGAGGCAAAAGTCTTAATCAGCGGTGGAGGTTGAAAGAGGAGCAATCCATGTGCACAAACATCCTCCAATGAGAGTGAAGTGTTGACTTTTGAGCCTCATGTGAGACAAAAGTGCCTTTTCCTTTTTTTATAAAATAGGAATAATGTTTTATTTGTGCAACTTAGGATAAGAGGAAAGTGGGGCTTTTTATTTAATTAAAAGGGGAGGAAATATTCCTTTTAATCAAATAAAGACTTAGGATAAATGGTTAGCCCATAGGATAAAAATCCAATATATGATCGAAATTAAGATTTGATCAAGAAATTGATATTATTGAAAATATTGATTAATGATCAAAATGATTCAGGATTGATAAATTGAATAAATGGAGCCCAAAGTCTAGGCGACCATTTTAGGGTGCATACACACAAAAGTACCTTTGTGAGAAGAGGATTCATAATTAATTTGCAATGTTGCATCTCCATTGGAGACATCATTGCTAGGATTATTTATTCTTTCCTCATTAACAAATGATACCATAGAAGAGGTAAAAGTATGATTCATTTCAATATCATCTCTAGGATTGTCATTATCTACCAAAGCTTCTATTAAATCCACACATTCCATTAATTTTCATCATATAACAACATGAAACAGGGATAACAGATTTGAAAAATGATTTGTAAGTAGGAAATATCTTTGAAACCTGTATGTTGCAATATGTGAGAGTGTTATGAATGGTTGCATGTAACATAAAGTGAAAGAAGATATTATCTGATTTGGTAAATACAACTTAAAAAGAATGTAACTACTTGCTAAATACAAACCAATTAGATTTTGTAAATTCCATCATGAAAGATCATATTTGAAAACCAAAAGTAAGTGTAAGATGTGTTGGATCCACCAAAATGTAATGGTAGTGAACAAGACCTCAAAAGCTATGCAATGTTAGTGCATAATGATATATTTTAGAAATGATTGCAAATATGAATCAACTAAGATCATATAGATCATCTATAGAAATGAAAATTAGAAGATGCAAGAAAAAGACATGTCGAGTTCAGCAAAATGTAATGATGGAAAATAGGTGTTCACTATTAACTAGGAACTAGGCCTATTTCCCTTTGATTACATTAAAGAGAGTGGATCCACTTGGCTCAACCTTATATTTGTTTGAAAAGGATTGGGAACAATGTGAGTTCAACACTCCTTGATTAACTTTAAAATGACTACGGAAAAGGTGTGAATTATATGGGAGATCTAGGGCCAAAGGTGTGAAATTGGTGGTAATCGATAGGCACAAAAAGTCAGATATGAGATGTAGGCATGTGATATAGATTCGGAAAAAAGAGAAAGAGAGGATCATGTGTCTATAATTTGAGCCTAAAAATGTTGGTTGATGATGCTCCTTGATCTAGGATGTTAAATACAGACAAAATTTGTATTTTCAAGATGAAGATGTTGCTTAGAATCTTCCTCAAAAAATTTCTCAAGAAAGTGTCGACAATGATGTGTCAAAGAATCATTTCCCATATGTTTTTGATATGAAAAAGGGGGTTCTATAAGTCTATGTCATCTCTATCTAATTCCATATTTGTGTCCTCAGAATCTCTCACCTACACATGCAAAAGAAAGAAAATGTTGGGTTGATAGGGGTTTGCCTAAGCCAAACCCCAGTTTTGGAAATAACCTTAAAATTGGCTTGAAATGTTATTGAATTGAATGCTCTAAAGTATAATTTTGAATGTTATACCTCAAACTTGGTGATTCTATGCTCTTTGAATGTGATCAAAAGTGTTGATGCAATAACATGACATGACGAAACATAAATGAGATCATTTATGAAGACATTCTTGGATGAAAATTATTGTAACTTATTGCCCCACAAGTCTTAGAATAAAGACTTGAACGATTTGGTAGGATGAAATGTCACCTTGAATGCTTGATAACTACTTGATGTTGAATGTTGGTGATGAGATGACCTAAAAATGAGTTGAATGAATGCTCTTATATAGGGTTCTCAAGGTATTTTGTGAATTAAGTTGACCTCCAACAATCATATTAAGACACGAAGATTGAGGAACATCTGGAAAGAACTTGGTACTAACGTATTTATATATGGGCCTAAGTTGGTGGGTCAATGACATACCAAAGTGTCATTGCCCTACCAAAACTAGGAAAATTAATAATAAATCAATGCACTCATTCCCAAATAAATACTTTGATCACCATGTGCACATATGGCATCAAAATATACGCAGTATATCAATCAAAAATAGGTCTAGATAAGAGCTAGATTAGGAAACACAAAGACAATTGCACAAAAAGTGGTGTAAACTATACAGGGTTTACGATGCTGCATGGTAATATTTGGTACCACTTAATGATCTAACTTTTTTAAATAAAATTCAGTTTGAGTCATGTCTAATAGGTGTTTTGGATGGTGATCATGAATTTTTTACGTCACTCGTAGTTTCAAAACATATATAACATTAGATGATACACTTGTCTTATTATGCCAATATTTTTCAGTTAAAGATTTGATTTCATCATTTAATTTTATATCAAATGTTTGAGAGTCTACCATTAAAACTCCAATATTGGTTGATTGAGATTATTTTCAATATTTTCTCTTCTCTTTGTTTCTCTTATCAAAGAATTAAGAACTATATTGAGAAATCCACTAAGCTTCCTTAACATTCACTTATTTAAAGTTGTTTTATCAACTAAAGTAGTTGTTATAGCTCACCATGTTGCATTCATATCTTTAAACTGACTCTTTTTTCCAATAGAACCAATAGAAAATGTAGTAGTAGATATAACTTGTTTAAGTGATTCGTCTTTTCTTTTGGTTTCGCAAAATTGTCTAACATTTTCCATTACTTTTTTTATTTTCCACATTTTCATCAATTGTGTCATGCGTTGAGATTGAAATGTTAGATTTTTCTATTAAAAAATATTTATATATTCTTTGCATGGGTTCTTATTTGTCTCCAAGAAATCTTACTAGGAAGATTATCTAATACATTAATTTCAATTTAGAAAATATGTTTTCATTTCCACTCAAATAGGGGATTCCATTCTCACTTTTGTTTATAGCGTCTTCCATATTCACCTCTTCCACATTTGCATCATCTAAATACATCCCACCCTTCATGGTCTCCTCTTCGAAGGTTATGGAAATAGATGCTTCAATATTCTTCATTTTTCATATCATTCTTCTTTTATCTCTGTCTTTTTGCCTCCTATCTATTTACTTCAATTTCTTCAGGTAACATTCTTTTGATCTTAAGATTATGAAACCCTTTTGATAAAATAAATAAATGACATTTAACTTATTTTCCAATTGACTACTCTTTGAAATTTTGAAGTACAAAATTATCTAACAAGATCCTTCATTCCACAAATTTTGAAGTACAAATGTATTTGAATAACATAAACCCTCCTTTTAATTCTTGGTGTACTTGATTCCACTTCAAAATTGTTCCAATGGTCAAATCCTTTTAAAAGAAAATAGGATATGACATGTCAAGAGGTTACATGAGACAACTATCAATTAAAAACTACAAAAAAAGTCATCGTTTGTACAAATTCAAAGAGCAATTTGCAAAAATAGAGTTCTAAATCATTTAACCAAAAAAATTAAAAAATGGTTATAATAGAAATGTGTATAAACAAGTACCTATTCTACCCATTTTAAAAATGGATACCTGTTATATAAATACTCATTATATTTAATTTAAAAATAAAATGGGTCCATATTTTGAAAATGGGTGCCTGTTATGTTTTGGAAACAAGTACCCATTTGGGAAACGAGTACCTTTTATTCAAAATTTAAAACCCCAACTTACGTTTTTGTTTGGGTTTTGGCTCAAGAAAGGCAAGGTGAGCTGATCCTTAGCCTTGAACCTACAAGTACAAGGCCAAGAAAATGTCAATAGAAAATAGTTACCTTGGGCATATGTTTAGTGACCTATTTTTGTTAATCTCTATTGAGCATTTAAGGTTGTCATTAGTATCAAAGAATAATAAATAGGTCGGTCAGTTACTTATATAGAGACAGTTGATAACAAGAAGTAAGACAGAGCAGTCAGTAAAGCCTTTACACCGAGCATCACACAGTTTACTGAGCACCAGTGACATCGACACCGATGGTTAGTAAACACCGAGCATCGCAGTATACACCAAGCATATCATACAGTGTTTACCGATGATCACAGAAAATGGCATAGTAATCTGAAATGGCACATTATTCTATGCAAATGATTATAACAAATTGTAAAATGGTTTACCAAGATCGAGGAGCATTTATTGTAAATAGATACTCATTAAATGTAATGTTTATCTTATTGTAATAGTTGATCTAGGTTATTTTGCACCATAGATCTTAGGGTTATGATTATATTTGTAACCTAATTTTTGCTAAGGCGGCAAAAACATAACACTTTATATTATGTATGTTTGCACCATTTTTATGAGGTTGGTGAACTAATATATATGAATCAAGGAGCACTTGAAGACATTGCCTATCTTCAAGACAATTAGTTTACCGAGCAGAACAGAGTACAGAGGATATCAGATTGAGCAGAATCAGTGAAGGCTACCAAGCAGAACAGAGCAGTGAACCATCACATATAAGGTGATATTTTGATAAGCACTTATAGATCTGTTTTAGACAATTGAGTTGTCAACTAGCAGATAATTACCTATTAATTTCTGAAAATTATGATAGAGTTTTGTGAAATCTCTTAACCGAGTAGACTTAACAATCTTTGTATAAATCTCTTAACCGAGTACACACTTCATTTAGTGTTGTTAAATCCTATAGCTAGGTAGATCTAGCTGATCTAATATGCTACTCCTAATAGGGTAAGATCACTAGAAGTGATCAAAACTTGTAGCCTTAACAGACAAACCTTTTCTATCTGCAGTAGTGAAGAATTTGTGGGTGTCATCCCCACCGTAGTTTTTACCTTCTAACAAGGGTTTTTGCGTTACCAAAATACTTATGTTATGTGATTGTCATATTGATTTCATTTTGTTTACTTTCTTAAGTTAACTAGATGATTGATTTATGCAATTAGATTCAAGTTATTTTGATCGGTTATTACAGTATTCAGTTATAGATCAGAAAGGTTTTACTAGTAAAGTTTTGAAGGCACTGATTCACCCCTCCCCTCTCAGTACCTATCTCTCCTAATTCCAACAATTGGTATCAGAGCTTAGTTCTCTTGTTGAACAGTCTAACCACTGAAGGGTAAAGATCTAAGTCATGGAGAGATACAAACTTGACAAGACTATTGAGAATCAGAAGATACAAATACAGATGTTTGTGGAATAGTATAAACAAGCCAAGGAAGAACTGAAGAAATTACTGGTTGATAGGAAGAACCTTGCAATTCAACTGAATGAAATCAGTTATCATGAAGAACTTATTGATGAAATATTTGATCATATTGGATCAAGCTCTAGAAGCATCTCTGATGGATCCGAAAGTATAATCTTTAAGTTATCTGAAAAGAATCAGCATCTATCTGAGCAAGTGAAAGCACTTCAAATCGGTCATGAATCTCAAATGGTGAGAATGGTGGAAATCATGAACAATGCTAGACAAGCTGAACAAGATCGAAATCTGGCTATTGAAGACCAAAGACTGATGACTGAACAACTTCAAGCAAAAGAAAGTGAAATACAGAGACTCGTTGATCATCACTTCCAAGTATCAAATCAGATGATGACAGTTAATCAAGAAATGAACTGAGTAAATGGAGAATTATCAAGAAGACTTCAAGATGTTGCAATACTCAAAGAAGATAATGAAAAATTGAGAAATGAAATAAAGACACAAAAGCAACACAATGAAATGATGAAGATAGTTGAGGACAGCTCTAAAAAGATTGATGATTTCCTAACTAATCAAAGGAGATTCGGAAGCAAAGCCGGTATAGGCTACACCGGTGAAGGAGAATCATCACAACAAGATGAAAAAGTCAACAACAATCAAACTCAGAAACCTAAAATGATGACATGTTACCATTGTGGAAAATCAGGACATACATCTAATGTGTGCAAAAGCAAAGCACAAGGTAAACCTCCTGTCATTCCTAAGTTCAATGGATATTGTTATTATTGTGGTAAGTTTGGACATCCAGCTTATGATTGCAGAGCTAAGAAGAATGACATTGCTAATAATACTATTGAGGAGAAAATATGCTATACTTGTAATAAGCATGGACACACTGCAAGGGACTACAAGGTGAAAATGAAACAAGTCTGGACACCTAAAGAGAAACAACAACGAAATCCATATCAACCAAAGAGACAAGGTAACTCATATGTTTGGGATTATAATACATGGACTAATTGTATTGTATGTGGTCGGTATGGACATATTGCAACAAACTGTTACAGAAAGAATTAGATTAGACAGTCAAGAAATTGGACAAATGCAGGAATGGCATGTATGCACTGTCACAAGGTCGGTCATGTAAGCAAGAACTACAGAGACCGAACACCTGATGAAAACCATATATTTGAGAGTGGATATAACATTGTAGATATTATGAAGTTAAGGAACACAATGTGGAAGAAGGCATCTAATGAGAATGATGAGTCAAGTAACACTGTCGGTGAAACCTCATCCACTAGATTGGGTGACATCGGTACCTCCACTTAAGATGACAAAGGTATGTATGGAACTAACATTTTAAATAATCACATTTTACATATAGTTCCTTATATATGATGTAAAAATACCAAATTTGCATGAATAAAGATGCACCATGGCTTATGTGTTATAAGTTTACAAATGTCATATAGTCGGTAAAAGAAGAAACGTGAGTTGGTTACCCGTCGGTAATCACTATACAAGGTTAACCGACAACAGTGCAAACCGATAAAGAAATTCTATGTTAACTGAGCAAAAGATATTGTAGACATTACCGAGCTGATAGCCATTTCGTACCGAAAGTTAGGTCACGCATTTAATGCATCAAAGTTTGAGCGGGAATATCGAAAAGCCTATAAATACGCTGAAATAGAGTTCATTGTTACATTGTGATTTCGAAGAAAGGAGATCTTACAGAGAAGAGTTCGAGCTAAAGATTTTTAGAAAAGATTCCAAGCTACTGTAGATTGAATCGATGACAATTCTTCGACGATAATGAGTAAGTTCATCTACCTACCGAACACTGGTTATCTATTATTTGCCGAAACCCTAGAAATAATTTATGGCATCGACATCAACCGCAAGCAAATCGCAAAACATTGAGGAGGAAGTGGAACTAATTGTTAGGGCACACTTTGCCGAAGAAAAATTCAAACCTCATCCCAAGGTCGTAGCACAAACAGACGATATGGGCGCATTTTCTAGTATTCCAGATAGGGTTTTGTTAACAGAAGATGTTAGGGCCTACATTCACTGCAAGATCGGTGAAGTATGTGATTTTGAGACCATTGCAGCTTATCAACATATCTGTGGACCGGATGGAAAGATCAAATCCAAATATAAGAAGATTGAGGAGATGGTGTTTCACATACTTCTCGCAATCCTTTCACAATGACTAGATAAGAATCGTGCATTTTCATAGTGATTCTTGAGGATATTGGCACTCTTGCCCTTGTCCTCATTCAAATCTCTCATTGTGTGGTTGACTAGCAAGGTCACAAGCTTGTAGCTCTAGTTGAGAGCAAACACATCATAGTCCCTTGCAACTCCATGCATAGAGAGCTATGAGCCGCTTTGTGAGGCCTCATTCTTGAGCAACCTTGCATGTAATGGTTCATAGAAGTGCACCATTTTAGTGTGTACAACATGAAGACAATAAAAGCAAAGAAGTCCAATAAATATAAGTACAAATCACTACTTGTCTGTACATTTCTCTATCTACAAAAATATGTACTGGGTATCGGTAAAGTAAACTGGCAATCAGACAAACCACTAACTGCACAAATCGGTGAAATGATGCAAAGTCTAGGAGACAATCTGAACAAGGAATTCAATGCATATTTCAAATAATTTCAAACAAAAATGCAACAAAGGAGTAGAATTCCAAGGGAATTAGTAAGTAAATTTGAAGATGACATATGCTTTGTGGTAAGCACAGACCACTCAATGATAAAGGTAGTAGAACCAAGAACAAAATGGCTAGCACTGATGGGATATGAAATAAATCATGATTTCTCTTTGAAATCTATCAATGCATTGCAAGCATTACCGATAGACATCACTACCAATGATTTCTCTTTGAAATCTATCAATGCATTGCAAGCATTACCGATAGACATCACTACCAATAGGTTTGGTGTTTATGAGGAAGCTAAGTCTAGAATCAAAATGGACATAGAGATCGAAAAAATGTCTAGAAGGGCAAAGAAAATAAGAAAAGATCTCTCAGCAAAATATGGAAATGTATCTGACTCACCTAAGGAGTCACCGGTTGATGAGGCAACCGAAGGTCAGTTACAGTTGGCTGACAAGCCCTATGACAGTGAGGAGACCAAGTCAGACAAAGAAAAGGATCACACACCAGTTCCTCCCACCAATGATGAAGAGGAAATTCAGCTACCAGAACCTAAAGGAATGAGGACACGTTCATCAACTGCTATACAATCCACTGAGAACGAAGAAGCAGTAAAAGTAGCAAAAAGAAGAGCAACTACATCGACGAAGAAATACATAAAGAGAAAGAACAAGAAGGTAGCTGAGCCACCGAAGAAAAAGAGGAAATACATAAGAAATAAGGAAGATCTAGAGGATACAGAAACTGAAAATGATCCTGATCAATTCAAGATAGTTCATAACAGGGAAAGTACTATAGAAGAAATTATTGAAGATATAATTGAGAATGGAAATCTTACAGATCCATGCATAGACAAATTTGGCAAAATGTCAATTGAGGACAAAACAAAGATAGAACATGCTATCGTCCAAATGATGATAAAATTCAAGAGAGTATCGATGGAATTTGCTTGTCAATTGCTAAAAGAACTTGATGAAAAAATAAGTGAGAGATGGGCTATTGCACTAGACACAGAGAAAAGGAAAAGAGAATGGTCACTAGGCCGTGTAGCCTCACACTTTAGCTATGCTGAGGTAAGTGAATACATGACAAAGTATCAGGCTAGATTTCTAGTCAAGAATAGAACAATGCAGATCATGGATGAGAATGTGGATGATATGGATGTCATATGTGATTCTCTATGGACATCAATTTTAAAAGCAAAAGAGAAAGCTAAACAGGAAGCATTCCTGAAACTGTCTAAGAAGAGACACAGTTCAAAAGATAAAGGTATTTTCATTGATAATAACAAAGGTAAGAAAATAGAAGACACTGGTATATCAGTTACCAAGGTAATTGATATCACAGAGCAAAAGGAAGCAATCAAAATTTCATAGGATGCACCGGATCAAGTTAAGATCCACTTGCAAAAGAAAACTGATGATGATGCACTCATTGAGGACATCACTAACGGTGATCCCGATGATGAGGATGATGAAGATGTGACAATTGCACCATATAAAGATGAAGCATTAGACATTGCTAGTGTGCTCACATCACTACCAGGTGAACTACATGTACTTGCTAAGGTAGTTGAAATAATTTCACAAGTACAACCTGATGTACCTCATCCTGAACCAAATACAGATACTACTGAGATTCAAGCACCTGAGCAACCTGCAGATACAAATGAGCCTAACAAAATAGAGGCACAGTCTATAGAAACAAAAGAACTAGAAGAAACCAAGTCAACCGAGGTGAACCCACCTGACACTACAACCAAGACTCCCACACCATCTACCGAGGAGTAGAAGAAGGATGATACAGTATCAACTAGGAAGGATACTCCAAGGAGTGAAGAAAAAGCTATTGTCATAAGTGAGAATAAGTCACCTCTTGCCCAGAAGAAGAAGAAGAAGAAAGCCAAAGGGCCAGTCACCATTGATGAAGTTATCATTATACTAGAATGTGACCTGAGAACCCTAAGCCCCGAGGAACTAAGTAGATATGGGGAGTTATGTTCAAGGAAAGCAACACAAGAGAAGTTAAGGCAAGAACACAAATGCAAAGAAGTGTTAAATGATGTATGGGATATTCTACAACAGATAGTACCGGAAACAAATATTGATGAGAATACTCCCATCATAGATCAACTTGCCACACTCACTGACAAAATCAATGCCCTTGATACAGATGTAGACAAAAGAATAGAAGAAATGGAAGAGTCCAAGATTCAGAACAAATTGGCAGAAAGGATTAACACAGAAGTGGCACTGAACAAAGTAAAATTATCTGAGGTAATTACTGAGGTAAAATCTATCACCCAGATAATCTGTCAACTTCTAATCAAGCTTTGTACTTCAGACACCTTCACTGTAGAAGTCAGTGAAAAGATAAAAGGTTTAGAAGAAGAGATAAAGTTGAGTATACAAGCAGCTATCGTCGAGCCAACTACTTTCTTAAAGCATATTAACTGAGTTCAAGAACTCCAGTGGCTGATAGCAGACTAAAGGAAACAAGAAGTGCACATCACTAATCAGGTTACAGAATTACAGAAAGAACTCACTCCTTACCTGAAGATTTTTGAAACACATATTGTCAAAGCTGAGCAACTTTTAGCAACACCAGAGATTTCGGTGTTGGATAATATCTTTGACATGCATGCACAAGTCGGTCTTGAGCATATTGCTCTTACTAACTTGAAAGAGGAGTGGGACAACCTCTTGGAGTTTGTATAGAAAAACCATCCAAACATTTTTGATAAGATGTAAGTATACATTATATATATATTTTTTTGCATTTGGCATTATTATCAAAAAGGGGGAAAACCATGTATATGCCAAATAAGTATATTTTGATATGTATATTACATACTACTGGGAGCATGCACCGAGGGGGAGTACTTTTTGTACTTAGAAATTTTTGATATGTATATGGCGGAGACATAAGGGATATATAGAAACATTTTTTCTATATACATTCGAAGTTTTGATACTAATTCCAAAGGGGGAGATTGTTAATCTCTATTGAGCATTTAAGGTTGTCATTAGTATCAAAGAATAATAAACAGGTTGGTCGGTTACTAATATTGAGACAATCAGTAACAAGAAGTAAGACAGAGCAGTCAGTAAAGCCTTTACACCGAGCATCACACAGTTTACCGAGCACCAGCGACACCGACATCGACAGTCAGTAAACACCAAGCATCGTAGTATACACCGAGCAGATCATACAATGTTTACCGATGATCACAGAAAATGGCATAGTAATCTGAAATGGCACATTATTCTATGCAAACAGTTATAAAAGATCGTAAAATAGTTTACCAAGATCGAGGAGCATTTATTGTAAATAGATACTCATTAAATGTAATGTTTATCTTATTGTAATAGTTGATCTAGGTTATTTTGCACCGTAGATCTTAGGGTTATGATTATTTTTGTAACCTAATTTTTGCTAAGGCGGCAAAAATAGAACACTATATATTATGTATGTTCGCACCATTTTTATGAGGTTGGTGAACTAATATATATGAATCAAGGAGCACTTGAAGGCATTGCCTATCTTCAAGACAATCAGTTTACCAAGCAGAATAGAGTACAGAGGATATCAAATCGAACAGAATCAGTGAAGGCTACCGAGCAGAACAGAGTAGTGAACCATCATAGATAAGGTGATATTTTGATAAGCACTTATAGATCTGTTTCAGACAATTGAGTTGTCAACTAGCAGATAATTACCTATTACTTTGTGACAATTGTGATAGAGTTTTGTGAAATCTCTTAACCGAGTAGACTTAACAATCTTTGTATAAATCTCTTAACCGAGTACACACTTCATTTAGTGTTGTTAAATCCTATAACTAGGTAGATCTAGCTGATCTAATATGTTACTCCTAATAGGGTAAGATCACCAAAAGTGATCAAACTTTGTAGCCTTAACAGGCAAACCTTTTCTATCTGCAGTAGTGAATAATTTGTGGGTGTCATCCCCACCGCAGTTTTTACCTTCTAACAAGGGTTTCTGCGTTACCAAAATACTTGTGTTATGTGATTGTCATATTGATTTCATATTGTTTACTTTCTTAAGTTAACTAGATGATTGATTTATGCAATTAGATTCAAGTTATTTTGATCGGTTATTACAGTATTCAGTTATAGATCAGAAAGGTTTTACTAGTAAAGTTTTGAAGGCACTGATTCACCCCTCCCCTCTCAGTACCTATCTCTCCTAATTCCAACAATTTTGCATTAAAAATTTTGGAAATTAAAACCCCATTATAAGTGACGGTGTCTAGATTTTAGATATATAATTTTTTTAGGATTGGGTTTCTTTTCTATTTTTTAATAAAAAATATCTATTAACTTGAAATATCAAGTTTTTTTTTTAATTATCTTTTAAAAAATATTATATGACACCAATCTACAAAAAAAAATTCAAAATAAAATATAATAAAAAAATAGTGATAATTTTTTTCTAATCATGGTGGTCATACATGAGAGATTTTCAAAACAACAATTAGGGACAATAAAAAATATTTTGGAAAAATATAAAAAATTATCCTCATCAATCTTCCTGGTGTCTTATGTACATCTTTTCCAAAAGGACTTAGAAAATTACTTTTATTTAGGTTAAAATATGACCTGATCATACACATGCTTGATGTGAACCTGAAAAAGTAACTATTAAACATTGGTTTTCATACACACCTATTAGAAACCAATTTGTATAATCTAGGTCTTAGAATAAATTATCTATTTGAAAACTAGACGCAAAGCAATACATTTTATACATGCTACTAAACTTTTTGAAGATTCAACATTTAAATGCTTTAAATTTTTGGATCAATTGTGATAAAATTTGAAAATCAGGAGACACGCTTCTGCTTTTTGTACTTTTTGTGGACCCAAGTTCTTGCACTTATCTATTGACACTAAGACACATCTAATCCATGGATAAATATGGGTATTTAATGGAATGTAAGTCCTCATTACAAGGATCTTATGACTCTTATAAGGTCTTTCTACTTGGTTGCGATTATTCAAGGCATTATGGAACTATTTTATTTGGTCATACATTTGACTCATGCTTTCTACAAAGCCTTTTGCAAACAGTAATTGACTTTTAATATATTCTATCACTTTGTATTACACTTATAGCTACATACCTCTCTTCCAATGCATTAAATTATTCAACTTATTTTCTATACATCCAGTTCCTTCAAGAACATTTATATGATGTCATATATTCTTCTTTTTTCAATGTTGAGAGTATCTATAACTTCGTTGAGATTGAGAACACTAACATCTTCCTTCTTGATCAAATTAATGAATTTCTTTGTCAATAATCCAAGAGAATTTTCATAATGACAGGTACTGATCAGAGTAAATTAGATTTCTCCAAACTTAGCCAACAACATACTTGCACTCCCAAATTATATTCTCATTTAATCATTGTGTTTATTTATAACTATTGGTTTTTCTTCCTTTCAAATAACTTAACCATAAAAAATACAAAACCTTGAGGTTTAGACTATTAATTGAGAACAATGATTTTTTACTAGCAATTGTAACATATTTGTAACATGCCCTAGCATTGTGCTTAGCTACAAGGACATGGTTGATAATAACACCAAATGGACTATCAAGATTACTAAGAACAATTGCTACAATGTTTTTGTCACATATTACTTCAACTTTGTTTATAAGGTTTTAATGACTTCCATAATTTTATTGTTTTAATGACACTCAAAAACCTTTTTTTAAGGGATGATGCAACAGAGTTTTCCACAAAGTTTTAAATAGAAATAATATTATATAGACCTATAATATGTATATAATTTAAAATTTTAGTCAAACTTTTCATAGACAAGAAAAGGATATCAAGTGTTGTAGTTTCCCCCCTAGAATAAGATATTTTGGTTATCCCTTTTCTGCTACAAAGATGGATAGGGACCGTATCCGCCTTGAGTCTAGTAAGTCGAATGAATTCATAATCAACCCGATTGTTTGGCATATTTATAGGGAAAGAGGTGTTTCTGAATACATTGAATCTATTAATGGGGTTGATGAGGGTTTATTTGCCCATTCTTTTCAATCCTAGTAAAACAAGAGAGTTACTGTTGGGAGCATCTCCTTCAAGATCAATGAGGAGGTGATTGCTAAGGTGATTGGAATATCTACTAAAGGAAGAATTTAGAAGAAGACTAGTCAGGTTGTGGATAATAACAACCTCAATAGCTTTTTTAAGGTTACTGAAGTTCTGGTTAAGATGTGAGGAGGTTATGAAAGAGAACAACTTCCACCTCCTTGGGACTAGGTTTGTCTCATGTTCATGGGGTATTTCACTCTTGAAAGGCATTTTAGAGTTTACTATAACTACCAAATGCTCCTCCTTAACCACTTTAGAAATCATGAAATTATCTCTTTTTTATTTTTCTTTGTTAATTCTCTTGAAAGTTATATGATGGATGTGAAAGAGAGTGGTCAAACCCAAGACAAGAAACATTTTCTTTTGCATCAGGGTCTTATATTTAGTCTCTATAATTTTCAATCAAACCTCTGCCTCCCTTAACCAATTGTTGTGTATGAAGCCCCATGCTTTGTATTCCCCCCTGTTAATATCATTGACATACTAGGTCATAATAAGAAAAAAAATGCATCCATCACCCATGAGCCTCTAAGATTGCACCTTGCCTTGTTAATTCTAAAGTGCTCAATTCTAAAATTTCCATCTTTGACTCTAGTGGACTCAAAGGTAAAGAGTCCAAGTCAACCATTACCACAAGAAAAATAAAAACCCCTCCCCCAACTAAGGAGACCAAAATTTGTTCACGAGGTACCCAATAATGAGGACGAGGATGCCAAGGAGGAACACAGTAACCCTTGATGGTCTAACAAACTAGTTACCATGACTATAAGGAAGGGCAAAAATCTACTTGTTAATTATGACTTAGAGGAGGAAAACACTAACCAAGGGGACAAGATGAATAAGGGGGAGGATGTAAAAGGGAAGGAAAGAGAAGATGTTGATGTTGAAACTGATACTCTTGGTAATTCTAATAAGTATACTACCAACATCACCACCCATATCTCAGAAAGTATTAAGGAGAAACCTGTTGACGTCACAAGGGACCTAATGATTGGTGAAGAAAATTCCAACCTTGCCAATCCTAATTCGATTTGTGTAGGTTGCATGAGCACAATGCAAGATTTGGCCAATTTGAAGACTAAGGTGGGAAGGCTAGGAGCCAATTTGCTAGAGATGGAAAGAAAGATGAGGAGTGTTTCCAGGTTAAGTCTTTGGGTTATGCACAATTTTGCCACTTTCTTGTGCCTACTGCAACAAAATATTCTTGGCGAGGATGTGAAAGATGAAGGAAACTACAAGGATATCTTCAACTTTCTTACATAAGATTGGAGCCATGTGTTGTACCAGTTGGGCTACAATGTCAAATCTCCTAGAAATGTTTAACATTGGCCTGCCTCTGGTTCTTGTCACTTGTTACCTCCCAGGGGTTGCCAATATCACTTTATTTTTTAATGTGTCTTTAGTCCTAGGCTTTGTACCCATGAAGAACATTTTAATAAATAGTCTTTTAAGTTGTGTCAATTGTTTTATTAGTAGGACTTATTTGATTATTGTAATTATTAGCAATATGATGGCTAACTACCTTTATATAGGTTGTTTGACCATTTTGTCTGAGGTTGTTTATCAATGTCTTCTCTCTTGGTAGTATGTTGTTACTCTTATGTTAATGTGTTGTTAGTTGTTACACCCTCTAGTTGTGGTTTTGTATGGGTCAACACCCTTGTTTTGTTGCCAATTAATATAAAAAAACATACACATGCAATTTAGTTTAGATTTATTTTATCTATTTTAGAATTATTTTATTTTATTTAAATTAATTTTATAGTTTTAGGTTTTTTTAAAAATATATGAAGGATTTGTTTTAGAACATCTTGCTATAACAATTGTTGGAAGAATAAAGTTAATTATTTACAAATATATTTAAGAAACATTTGTTTTAATAACCGAACTCAATGATATATCATGTTCTAATAATCATTCATTCCTTGCTCACCCAACCCTCCATTTACTAATGAAAAAGTCTAAAAATGAAAATTAAAAGCCCACTAAAATATTTCACATGTACCAATAACCACCCATTTGTATCAGGAGTAATTCAAATTTTGATATTTAATTTAAGGAGTTGTGCAACTTTATTGGTAGCCATATCACACAATTACTAGAGGCTTTGTGCATAAGTATTGGTCAAAGCCATTATTAAAGGAATATACATTGTTTATTATAGGAATATGTATTGGATTAGTTGTGCAAATTTTTGAAGTGGTTGTAGTGCAAGATTATTGGGGTGCCTATAAGTTAGTATTGGGCATCGTCTCTAAATAACCACTTTTTGACCTTTGTGCACATAACAAATCATTTTACATTCTTTGTAATTATCCAAAAGTTAAAACAATGGCTCTAAGCTCTTAAGTCTCATACAAAGACAACCAAAAAAATAATTGAAATACCACATATACTTAGGAACTTAGGGTACATGAAGTTAGCTATAATCGCTATTGGTACCCTACCCCCAATGAAGTTTCTTTTAACAAAAATCATATATCTTAATCATTCTTAAATTAACAATATAAAGATAACATGAGTTGGGGCCGACTTCATTGGTGAGAGCTTTCCGCTTGTGTAGTATGCATTAAGTCACTATATGAACTCTCCCCTCATCGAAGACATGTCACAATCGCATTAAAATTTTTACCCACAACTTTAAAAAAAATAAAAAATAAAAGAACAATACAAAAGTACATACTAAACAATCCATTATTCAAAACAATTTTTTTTCCTTCAACAAATGTGAAGACATTATTCAAAGTCTACAAAGGTCCATGATCAATAATTCAACCCCATTGTACACTCACTATTAAAATTAGGTCATCGCACATTCTTTGTAATTACCCAAAAGCTTAAACAATGTCTCTAGCTCTCAAGTCACATACAAAGACAACCAAAAAAAACATCGAAATAAAATGTATACTAACTTAGGATACATGACGTTAGCTATAATAGCTATAGGTACAATCATATATCCTAATAATTTTTAAATTAACAATATAAAGATAATGAGTTGGGGCGACTTCATTGGTGAGAGCTTCCCGCTTGTGTAGTCGATATCAAGTCTCCCCTAGTTGATAACGTGTGACAATTGCATTAAAAAATTACCTACAACTTTAAAACAAAAAATAAAAGAAATATACAAAAGTAGATACCAAACAATCCACAATTCAAAACAAATGTGTTCCTTCAACAAATGTGAAGACATTATTGGAAGTCTACAAAGATCCCTCATCAATAATGCAACCCCATTTCAAAGTCACTATCAAAATTAGAAATGTACACTAACTTAGGATACATGACGTTAGCTATAATAGCTATAGATACACTCATTTATCCTAATAATTTGTAAATTAACAATATAAAGATAATGAGTTGGAGCGACTTCATTGGTGAGAGCTTCTTACTTGTGTAGTCGATATCAAATCTCCCCTAATTGAAAATGCGCCACAATTGCATTAAAAAATTTACCTACAACTTTAAAATAAAAAGTATACAAAAGTACAAACCAAATAATCCACAATTCAAAACAAATTTATTCCTTCAACAAAAATGTCAAGCCATTATTGGAAGCCTACAAAGATCCATCATCAATAAGTCATTCCCATTTCACTATCAAAATTAGAACTTTTTTTTATAGAAATCTTTGGAAACGAAATCTATCTTTCCCAATCATTGCACATCGTTGTACTTCCAGAACAATTCTCTGAAACACTCTACTCTATATCTTTTGGGAGCCGTTTCAAGGTTGTAAATTGTAAGAATTGCAGAGACATTCCAATTTTACGCACCATTAATAAACAGGTGAAAACCTCCATCTCTAAGTTGCGTATAAGGTTTGTATTCTGCTACCATGATATAGAATTCTGTCCTGTTTGCACAGAAAAAATTGTCCCAATCAATTTTTGTCGGCAGAAAAAGACTCGATTTGTACGAACTCCATAAAGAAGAGTGCGATTGGGGAAGAGAAAGAGTTGGATAATTGAATGGAATCATTTACAGCTGGAAAATAATAGGGAGGAATAGATTTAAGCTATAGCAGTACATTAATGGCGGGCCATCCTTCGTCCTCATCGTTAGGTGCTCTGTTCTGTCTCAAACAGCTTTCTGCGCATTCATTGTATCTTTTTCTACTTTTGAAATCTCATCTGACAAATACTCATTTTTCTTAATCAGAGTAAAATTCGTGAATGTATTACAAAGTCGAATTAATTGTTGTGTTGGGACCAGTGGTGAAGGATTCTTTGTCCTTTTCTTACAATAATGGTTCCTTTTTGGAATCTTTTGTAACTTTATTAGAAATAAATATTAAGATTTTTAAAGGAAAAAGACAATGGTTGCTCTTTGGAATTTAAAAAGTTATTTGTATTTTTAAAAAATATTAATATTTTTGTAAAGCGAAAGAAAAGAGGTGATGAGGGTTGTTCTTTGGAATCTTGTATGTAATTTTCAATTAGGGTGAAAGATGTGATTATATAATAGTACTATTATTTTTCTTATCTGGACTTTTTTTCTTTCTTATCCTATTAGAAACCGACAACTTTTCTTTTATTATATAAAGTCATTTTTTAAATTTGACATTTCTTGGCATCTTCTACATGAATTTTATTTATAAAATAGGTATGCCAGTTATTTCCTTTTTGGGAGATGATATTTGTTAAGGTTATAATCATTTTTTCTTACTTTTAAGTATTGAGGTATAATAAAGATTGAAAATTGATGTATATATTGGATAATGTTTATTTAGTATTAGGATGAATCTTTTATCAAAATAATTATAAATTTGTTTAATGTGATATACAATTTTGAAATTTTAATTAAGAATTATTTTGGTAAAAAGTGTATCTATGTTTTTTATTAATTTAATAGGGAGGGAGCCCTGATCCCTTACAACAAGAACAACACAACAAAAACCCAAACTTCGGGCCATTACAATCAAAAGGACAAAAACCCCTAACCTAAAACTTCAAATTTTTAATAAAAAAACACATAAAAGTAAGACCTATACCCTAGATAATCACTACCACTACCATTCTTCTTATAAACCATTAACATAGTAGTAATAACCAAAATATAAGTCTTACTAGCATAAGAGTTTTAAGAGATATATAAAAAAAAGTCCATATTAGCCCGTATAGGCCATTAACTCTTGCTTAATCACAAAAACTAATGTATAAGTAACCTAATAACCATTGAAACCTAAAATACTAGCAACATTAAAACCCCTACAAAAAACACACACCCAAAGAAAACAAGAGGTAGACGACCTCATAGAGAAGCTTCTTGAACAATGTTATTCATAAGTGATTAGCTCCAAATTTCAAAGGAGAGGTGACACAAATTCACAACCCATTCCTCGGTCTCAACATCTCGGTCCAACTTCTTCGTTCTTTAAACCTATTCAGTATCCTAGCATTTTTTTGGCATCCTTTCTCATTTTACTCTGACCTAACATGAACCCCATAATAGCCTTTCTCATTATGACAAAGAATTAACAACATTCCAAAATTGCTCTTTAGAATTTGCAAAGGAGACAACATTTTCCTCCAGCTCCATCACTCTACTTTACAATTCATTAATTTGAAATTGAAGTTGAAGCAACTTATTGTTGGTCTAAACAGGACCAGGGGTAGTGGGATTCACCCCTAGGTATTTTTGATATTATGGACTGGGAGGAGCAAACTTTGTCCATAAGCTCATCATAGTCATCAAGATCCACATTGAGGTCAATAGATTCTCATTTATCCTCTTCACTTGAATCTTCTACATTTTCCTCAAAGTCCTAATCCTATGAGTTGTCAGTAGACTCACCCCCTTCAACTCATATTCAACACTAGTCTCTGGCTCACTTTATTCCAAAATCCTTCTCCCTTTCATTTCCTTGTTAAGAAGGCGAGCAGAGAACGTCTCACTAGAACTCGTGTCAAGACAGGGATCCTCGTGTTTCTCCTCTTCTTCCATACCCTCCTCCTAGTGTTCAATCTCCACCATTTGGGTTTTTCTTTTAGACACTCCCCTAGTCTTTCAAGTCTTAGAAGGACTAGGCTCGTAGCTAGCTTCTTTACGCTTCTTAGAAGTAGCTTCCTTACGCTTCTTAGAAGTAGCTTCCAAAATCTTGGCTTGTAGAGTCTTTTTAGCAGGGGTATTTTAAGCTTCTTTGGCTTTTTTCTTTGGAGTAGGGTTAGAATTCATATTTTCTTATATTTTGGATATATTTATTTTGAGATTAATTTAATTTAGTATCATATGCTTCCACTTCAATTTTGTATAGTTGGTTAATTTTTAATTGAAATTAACACAAATATGTTTTTTATATTAATAAACTTAGCAAAACCAACATGCTAAGTTAACACAAATATATTTTTTATAATAATGACCAACTAAATTAACACAAATATACTGAAAAAGAATTCAGTTATGAGCCAAGTTTGATATAAGATTATGTCGTCTATTGATTCCTAAATTCTTAATTTTCCTGCTCTTTCTTTGGATAACCATTTTTCTTTGGTAAATCTTATAATCTTTAAGTCCAATTTCTTATGTTTCTTGGACATTATTCCTAGTTAGCCATCTTATTTCCTAGCAATAGATCCTTTATTATTATGGCTCTTCTATCCATCCCAAAATATTCTAAATATGATAGATAATATGTATTCTTTTTATTTTTCTAGTATAAAGGGCTCATATAATAGATATTACTCAAATTAGTAATTGAATACATCTTCATGAAAGGATGAGTACAAGTGCAAAAGAATTTTCATCTATGGCCTCCAAAATTAGGAAGGATCCATATATCCAAATGGCTTAATTTTCTTATCTTTCCTTTGCAACCTTTAATTTCTCGAGGAAAGAAAAACTTTGATCCTTGTCTTAAGTTTTTCCTTATTGAACATGCCTTTGTTTATATAGTTGTTGTGTTCAAGTTTCAAGTGTCTCTTAATTTTGAGTTTAATTTGTACAATATTTCAATAAATCTTGATGTTTCACTCACCTCATTATCACATCCTTTTTCATCTATCTTGTTGATTGAATGAATATTAATACATGTAATGTAAACATATGAATTTTCATGGACAGGTGTTTGACAATTTTGTATAACTATACTACACATAGACAATAGTGGATCCATGAATATAACAATGTAAGTATGCTACAATCTAGAATATAATGTACCTACACTAGCATCCACAATAATACCAACATTCATGTCATGGAATTTGAACTAAACAAGCATTATTTTAGCTTCTTGTGATGGTTGGTGTTCTTTTAGATCTTAAAAGAACACTAATGTGCATAAGAAGCTATAAATTTGTGACTATAACATGTTAGAGAGGAAAATGTACAAGATAATCATATGTTGTACCTACCTAGATTGAGATAACAAGGGGAACATTGTATCCATTTCGTTTGCATATTTATTTTACATGCTATTTACTATATAATAAAGGTAGAAGGTAACTTTTCCACTATTGATCAATCTAGTTAAATTCTCTCTTCAAAGAGTTTCCTAGATAAATACAATGTTTGATTCTCCCCTTCTTCTCTTACTAAATTACTACAAGTACAATTTAATTTAGTAGAACAATAAAAATTCTTTTTGTATAGATTCCAAAGTAAGCATTTATAAATTAATTTGGCACCAAAGCATATTATACGAAACATGTGGATTCATTAGGTTATTATATTACCACCTTCAAGACTTTTTGTGAATTTGATGATTCTTAAAAGGTTGCTTCACCCCAAGAAAGCATGTAAAAATATACCATTTGTATGTAGAAAGTAGAAAGAACTTCGTAAATTTCTAACCTTTAGCATCCATTTTAGCATGTTGTGTACACTGCCATAACTATTATTGTTTCAACAAAAATTGATACACACACAGATATCACAAATATTGCCCATGATTTTTCCATCCTAAATGTAATATATTATGGGGTTTAAAAATATTTGTTAATAAGGGAGGTGTGATTTAAATAGATCTTAAAATAGATATTGTAAAATATATGAATTTTCATGGATAGGTTTTTGATAGTGTTATAGAACCATACAACACAAACAATAGCACAATTGAGAAGACAACAACATATGTGTGAAACAATCTAGATCATAACATACATGAATTGGACCCATGACAATATTGACATTACAAACTATAAATTTGAATTGAATACACACCAGTTAGCTTCTCTTGATGGTTGGAATTCTTGAAGAAACTATAAGAATGCTAATATGTATAGGATTCTAGAAATATGTGACTATATTGGGTTGTAAGAGGGTCATGGGGTGAACAATCATATATTATCCCCTATCTAAACTGAGAAATAAATAGAAATGAGAATTGAAGAATATGACTAACAAGGGGAATATGCAAGTTGTGTGGCAAGGGGGGATCACATCTATAGCTAAGGTTTTGAATGAATGAAAGATTGGGAATATTGTATCCATTTTACTTGCATATTAGTTTTACATGTCATTTATTACATAATAAATGTAGTACATATTTTCTACCACCAATAAATCAAGTTTTTCTCTCTTTAGAGAGTTTCCAAGTTAAACATGGTGTTTAACCCTTCTCTTATTGATTTCTAATCTAACATAGTTGTCATTTAATTAATTAGAACAATAATAATTGAAAGAATTTGTAGAGCACATTTCGAAATCTACATCAAGTGGAATAGAAAAAAATACCCAATTATTCCTCAAATGGTCACTTAATAGACATGGAAGAATGAAAATCCATATTATAAGAATATATTATGGATGTGAGGAATTGATTCATCACATGTCTTGGTATAAATATTAAAATACCCCTTGAATAATTACACCAATGTCAAATTATTGATGAATTTTGTCTAATCATTGTGAATGAAAGACTGTATTTTTATTTAGTTGTGTGCTCACCAGGCTTTGTAATGTGGACCAAAACTTATGAGTCCTATGTCTATCTATATTATGGAATTAGGAATCCCAAAGTGAATCCATGTATTATCAAAGAACATCTTAGTTGCTTCTTTACAACCAATTTTACTACACATTTTATAAAATCTATAGCTACCATAAATAAGTAATCTTGGTGATTCCTACTCAAAGGAAAACCTTCGAAAAACTCCATGGAGACAATTTCCCATGACCTTGTAGGGAACAAAAATGAAAATATATTCCTTATTTCCTTGTTTTAGATTTTCTACTTACAACTTCTAACAAATTGTGGTACTTCTCATTGAATTTTAGGCCAAACACGTGCATTTACAAATGAGGGCTTATTTTACATGCATTCAAATAACTTGTGAATTTGTCCAAGATTATTTTTCTCTCATCAATATAAGCCTTGTGTTGTTGGTACACATAAAAAAATTTCCTTCCTAGTGGAACTTGACCAAGCTTGAGGATGAATGTTTCCTACAATTGCATACCCCTACAATAGATGTTCCTCATATATCTTCCCAAAGCCCTTTATCATATTCATATTCAATAAGGTAAGCCTCCTTTGTGAAAGATTCCAAGTGAATTACTATAGTGATAGTTGAAATAAGTACTCCAAAGAACACTTTATAATAATTAAGATTTATTTATCAACCACATCTTGTAGGAAAAGCTTAAATACCAAGAGCTCTAGATATGAGAATGATAGATCAACCTCAAAATCTTAAACAAAATTGAATATGGATGGAAGGGTAAGTGCACCAAGATAGTGAAAAAAGGGAGGTATAAGTGGCCTTTTTTTCCCACTGAAATCAAATAAACTTGAAGTTGGAGGAGAAATTTGAGACTCGTGCATTAAAAATTTGAAGATACCAAAAAAGAAATGTAGTACTTTGAATCTAGTTTCTAAACTACTACAATTTTTCAAAATGGATAATATTAAGAGGGTCAACTTCATGCACCAAAATTTCTTCCTTTTTTTTAGCAAAACATAACATAGTATTTGATGTGTGCGTCAAAAAAGATAGATTTGCATTTTGTATTTTAAAAAACCCTTTTGTAGAAAGATAGTTAAGAGTGAGGACTATAAGTTGTGTCCTTTTATAATTTTTTGTTGACTATTTTTTTTTATGATTTTTCAAAGTGGATGCATCCTAAAAATTAGATTACCTCTTGGTGTGTATCAAATGTTTGCACCAAACTAATTATATTATTCTTTTCTATCCCCTCTTATGGTTTTAGTTAATGGTCCTTATATTCTACTGAACTTTTTGATAAATTTTTTGTAAAAGATAGCCAAACCATTAAAAGATCTTACCTCAGTAGCACTCCTTGGAGTAGGTCAATCATAGATAGCATTCACTTTCTTTGGGTCCATTTTAAAACCATCTATTTAGACAATGAATACTAGGTACACTCACTTGTTTTTCACAAAAATGCACTTCTTCAAGTTAATTAACAACTTTGTTTCCCTTAACTTCCCAAATACCCTACAAATATGCATTATATGCTCTTTCAATGCCTTACTGAAGATCAAAATATCATTCAAGTAAAAAATAACCCTATCTCGGTTTATGCCCTTAGCCTGTTCAAAATTCCTCAAAAATTTGCTGACTTAATAAAGAAAATTTAGAAAAGGTTCTTATGGTCTAGAGTGGAAGAGAAAAAGAGACTTAGTCTTGTGGCCTAGGAAAAGATATGCAAGCCTAAAAAGATGGGGGGTCTGGGAATAAGGAGCATCAAAGTTACTAATAAAGCTCTTCTAGCTAAGCAATGCTGGAGAATTTTTGAAGAAGAGAAAGAATGGAATTTGATAATAAAAAGGAAATACCATCTTAGTAATCTTAAAGAAATCATCCAATCTCAGAATGATGTCCAGGGTTCTTTTATTTGGAACAACATTAGTAAAGGTAAGAATCTCATTAGTAAAGGTGCTAGATGGAAGCTGGGAAATGGTAGGAAAATTCTTTTTTGGAATGATAAATGGATGTCAGAAAAGCCCTCGATAGAAAATGAAGAGTGGGGGAATGCTATTCAAATCTGTAAAAAATCTATAGGAGAACTGGTCAGTGATTACTGGAAAAATGAAGATTGGATAGACCTTGGGCAAATGGATAACAAATTCAAAGAATTGAAGAAACAACTAAATAATTGGTTTATAAGAGAAGAGGAAGATAAAATTATATGGGGTCCGACGACTTCTGGAAAATTCTCGGTTGCTTTTGCATTGTTACTTCTTCTCCCCAAAGAGGCTCCGCCTCTGTGGGCGCAGGTATGGAACAAGGACCTTACTCCTAAAATTAACATGTTCTTCTGGTTGCTTGTTCAGAATAAAATTCTCACACAAGATAATCTCTTGAGAAGAGGATTCCAAATGCCCAATAGGTGTGTCCTATGTTATCATGATGCTGAGGACTACAATCACCTACTGATACATTGTTCTTATTCTAGGGAGGTGTGGGACACTTTCATGTCCTCCCTTGAATTCATACGGGTGAAACCTAACTCTATCCAGGAGTTATTTCAACAGTGGTAGAACCCTTTCCATGATCAGAATGCTAGGATTATATGGAAACTCATCTTTCCCCATTTTTCCTGGATCATCTGGAAGGAGAGGAATAATAGAATTTTTAGAGAGAAGAAGGCCCCTCCTTCTGTGGTTGCCCATTCTGTTTCTAGAAGTATTATGGAAAGTTTCAGATGCTTGGGAAGGAAAGATAGTAGCCTCTGGGACCCTCGACCAGAGAAAGACTATATGATTTCGTGGGAGAGATTAAAGAAGGGTCAGAATCATAATCCTAGAGATAATGTTAAGTGGACAGTGCCTCCTAATGGCTGGGTTAAAGGGAACTTTGATGGCTCAGCGAAGGGAAATCCCGGAAGGGCTGGAGGTGGAGGGTTAATAAGAGATAATGCTTGAAATTGCTTAGGAGCGATTGTTGTCCCGCTAGGAACTCAAACTAGCCACGTGGTGGAGGCACAAGCTGCTCTGTATTTGGTTATGATGGCGAAAGCTATGGGATGCACAAAATTATGGTTGGAAGGGGACTCTTTAAATATAATAAATGCCATAAAAGGGATCTCTGTTAGTTCGTGGACGATAGAGCATATTATCAATAAAATAAATCTTTTATTGAAGTCCTTTGAAGAGTGCCATGTCACTCATGTTTATCGCGAAGGCAATAAACCGGGGGATAGGTTGGCAAATGATGGTACGTTATCTAACGTCACCCAAAATTGGAGAGGGGAAGCGAATCTTAGGAGTGAGATTTCTAGTCTAATAAAATATGACAGAATTAATCACAATGAAGGAAGGATCACTTAAATTAATGATGGAAAGGACTAATCATTTATCGAGGCGGCTTGCTTGCAAGCTGAAGCGTGGGTACTTTACACTGTAGATAATAAGGCATGATCAATGGGTTAATCTCAAAAAACAAAAAAGCTTCGTGAATTGGAGAAGTAAGGCAGAGAAATCTGAAAAAAAGCCAAACCAGTGCATGAAAAACCAGAAAATTATGGGAGGGGGCCTGAAGAGGGAGGAACCCTCTAACTGTGAAAAATGGAGACAAGATAGAGATGTGTGGAAGAAGCTGAAGAGGGGGGGGGTCACTCAGTTTATGAAGAAGCTTCATGGCCATGACAAAAAGACTACAACATTGTTTGTGAAAGGCTGGAACAATGGTAAGGTGTTTCTTTGGGGCAAATCTTTCAAGCTTACTATTACTAACCTAGCTGAAATTACTGGATTACCTGTTGATGGAACCCATTTTCACAGAGGTAATCATAAGCTAGGAACTAATGCATTTGATATCTTTCCTAAAACTATGGAAGAGAAAGCCCTTATGACCAAGGGGAAGGGGGACTATGTGGACATATCCAATATTGAAGAATTCTGGGCTAAAATTTTTAAGGCCATGATTGAATACTTTACCTTGGATGGGAGATTCAAAAATTTACAATTTCCATTTTGTTTTTGCTAATCACTTCAGGCACAAAAGGAGAATCTCTTTTCCTTATTACCTGCTAAGTTCTTTGAATAGCAGCATTACTAGTCATAGAAAAAAGGCTTCTAACCCTGTGCTGCATGAAGGGCTGATTCTCCTTATATCTGAGCATATTAGGGATAACATTCCGGACCCTATCCCAAAAAAATCATGGAGAAAAGAAAGGTGAAGATTGAGGAGGAGATGGAACCAGAGGTGAGTAAGAAGAGAAGGATTAAAAAAGAAAAACTCCCAGCTGCCCCTGACAAATCGAGAGGAAAGGGTTTTATTGTGGAAGACAGTGAGAAGGAGACTAAAGAGGAAGAGATAAGTTATGAGAAAGAGGAAGAGGAAAGGAATGAATGGATTGAGGAGGGGAATGATGAAAAAGAGGAGAATAGTGATGATGAAGATGATGATAAGGAGGAAGCAGAGGAGGAAGAAGAAGGAACCCTTGATGGCTCTTCAGAAGATGTAACTAAAGACACCCCTATTATTATCGAGGATGCTGAGAAAGAAGAGGTCAATACTATTTCTGTGGAGGAGGTTTTTTATCCTCAGAATGTTCCTGAGGAGGGAAAAATGAATAATGCCATGTCTGAGATGGGGGAAGGAAAAACTAGTGAGGAGGAATTTAAAGATGATGATGCTTTTTCGGAGGGTGGTCAAGAGAAGGATGGAAAGGAAGCCAGTTTTTTTCCTTCGGCTAGTGAAACAGGAGAGGAGACCTCTTTAAGAGGGGAGGATGGGAAGGATGAGAAGGTCATGCTGGAGAAAAACAATAATAAAGAGGAATCTGGAACCTTTCAGAGGGATGACCTTCCGATTAAGGAGAAGATCAATGTGGAGAAACAAGAGGAGAATAGGGACTGGAAGAAGGAAATGCAGAAAATGGAAATCCATATCTAGGATATGGAAAAAACTATGAATAACATGAATACTAAAATGGGTATTATGGAGAATAAGTTTTTGGATAAGGTAAAAAATAAAGATACTAAGGATGATGATACTGCTGAGATGAATAAGAAGGTTAAAGATAAGATGAAAGATTTAGAGACTAAAATCAATAAAAATGACAACATGATAAGAGGTGTCCTAAATCATAGCAATGAGGATCTGAAGGTGACCATTAAGAATTTGAAGGTATTGCAAAATTACCTGGAAAGGAATATGCTGGAAAAAACTACTATCACTATTGAGGAGGATGCTGGAAATACAGGGTCGGGGACGAGAACTAGAGGCCGCATCCAGAGAAAGGTCCCAGAAAAATCTACTAAGCTAAAGGAAATGCAGGATACTCTCCAGAAGATGGAAGATCTCCAAAAGAAGGCTGAGGAAATGATAAAAGATAAATAGTTTGCTTGGGCTGGTAGATGTTTTGTTGTTTGACTATTTGTTTGTTGTTGTTTTTTTCTAGCTGTTAGACTGTTGTTCGCTGCTATGGGTTTCCAACAATTGTTTCATTTTGTTATCTTTTTTTCTCTATACTTTGTTGTTTTAAACTCTGGTTTCGGTTCCATGTAAAACCTATTTTTACCTTATTCAAAAACAAACTTACTCAAAAATTATTTCAATACCTCGTCCATGATCCGCATGAATGTGCTTGGTGCATTACTTAGATCAAAGACCTTGATTAACCTCTCATACAAGCCCTTCTTTGTAACATATTGAAGGTTGGTTTCCATTCATTTCCTTCTCTAATCTGGATTTGGTGATATCCACTCTTCAAATCTATCTTTGCGAAGTACTCAACTTCACTCAAACAATCCATAATGTCATCCATTCTTCAGAAGGGAAACATATACTTGATAGTAATCTTTTTGATAGCCTAAGAATCTGTACACATCCTCCATTATCCATTTTTCTTTGGTGCTAGTAATGTTGGTATTGTTCAAGGACTCTAACTCTCTCGAATCAACCTCTTCTACAACAACTATTGCACTTGTCTATTCAACTATTCACTCTTAGTTGGAGTCATTCTATGGGCTGCCTTATTCGGAAAACTAGCTCCAAGAATCAAGTTCATTTGATGACTAATCTTTCTTATTGGTGGAAATCTATCAAGTGCATTATCAGATACAATATCCTAAAGCTCATCCAAAAATCTACAACTTTCAAAGACACATCTTCTGCTTCCTTTTTATCAACTTTTAGATTTAAAGAAAAACACATATGCTCGTGCTCCATGCCTTCTAGAAACTTCTGTCTATCAACTAAATGTATTTGCGCATTAGCACATACATTTTCCTCTATTTCCTTCAATGGATTCAACTTGTGTCAGACTCCATCATTTGTCAAAGAATAGGTATTTGCATACCCATCATGTACTGCAAAACGATCCAATTGACACAGTCTCCCTAACAATATATGACAAACATCCATAGGCATAATATCACACAATACCTCATCATGATAGCCTCAAATTTTGAGCTTTACCAAATATTGTTCATTGACGAAAGCCTTGTGATTCTTTTGCAACCAAGCAATCTGGTTGGGATTCATATGTTTCATTCTCTCCAACTTCAATTTATTAACTATTTCCTCTGAAACAATGTTATCAAGTACTACCACCACCTATAGTGACATTCCATACTTTACCATTACACGTACATCTTGTGTGAAAAAAATTCTTCCTTTGCTCAAGTTCCTTCTCATCGGTTAGCAAGGCTCTTCTAGTAACAAGGACCTCTCATCTTTCAACATCTTCAGATTGTGAAAAATTAGCATCCTCATCTACATGTCCAACTTTTGCATGGCCCTTTGGTCTCCTATTTGTCCTCCCTTGATGTTGGGGACACTCATAAGCTTGATGCCCTTCTTTTCCACACTAGAAAAATGTTCCACAGAAACCTTTCTCTTCCTCTTTGATCTCCACTATTTTGATCGCAAGGACAATAGGATTATTCCCCCTCTAATTCTAACTGATACTAGAGTCAAAATTATTCTTATTGTCTTCATTTCAGCCTCCATAAGACTGTCAACTTGGCTTTCCACCACAACCTCTTCGATTTTGCTTTCTCTCAAACTTCTTGTTCAGTTTTTCTTTTAGCTTCAAAGCAAATTGATATGCATCTTCAACGGTAGACATTCTTACCATTATCAACTCTTCTTGAATACTTGACCTCAACCCATTTATGCAATATGCAACCTTCTCCTTATTGGCTTCAGAATGACCCTTTCTGTTAAGGACTTGATATAACTCTTTTGTATACTCTTGGATAGATTTTCATGCTTACTTCAATCATTGCATTTTCTTCATCAAACCAATCTCATAGTCAACAAAAATGAACTATCTCCTTAATTTTTCCACCATCTGATCCCATCTTGTTATCTTCTCCTTCCCTCTTTTGTTTCTCTCAAACTAAACCTCTTTCCACCAAATTTTAACATGACCTTTCAACTCGGACTTTGTGAATTTGAGCCTCTCAAAATCTTCTACTTCTTCATACTCAAAACATCTTCCATATCACTGATCCAATCAATCAACTCTTATGAATTAATATTTATATAAAATGTGGAAACTTCAATCTTTGGTCTCTTTCCAATCTTGGAAATGACCCTTAAAAACCTGGCCTCATCATGATCTCTAGTCATTTCATGTTCTTAAAACTCTCCTTCTTCTTCAGATTCATCCTCACTTTCATCTCTTGCCCTAATATTATCTCTTCTATGCAACTTCTCTTGTAGTACTTGCACTTGTCTCTGGAGGGCTCTAAACCCCTCTTTTATCACACCTGCAACTCTTTCACCGTGGTTCCTTTATGGAGACATTTTTTACACTTATCTCTTAGAACCACAACCACAATCATGGTGAAAAATGTCTCATGTTCGATGATCTGTCTACACACTCAGGAACTTCTTCTTTGATACCATTTGATGAAGGGTACTCCCCTTATTCAACCAAACACACACAACACAGTAGGGAAATAAACAGAAAATTGCAAGAACAAAACAATGGCAAGAACAAAAATACTTTCTTTATATTATCTTCAATGAAATGACATTTAAATATTTAGAAAAGTAACATACTATAGCCACATGGGCATTTTCATTACAATAATCTACAAGATAGAGCCACCAACTACCTTCATCCTTGTATATGTAGCACAATTAACCGCCTTATAATATTCTAGAAAGTGAAAATTTCCCATTTTGGCACCCAACAGTTCAATTTCCCTCCTTAAGTGTTTTTCTCTCTTTTTTGTATCAAATCTGGAATCTTTATGGCACAACTTTTGAAATCATAACTTGTGAATCGTGTACTTGATTGTCTATTATAATTTCTTTTTGGAAACCTCTCGAAGCGCTCTACAACTAAGATTGCAAAATTCTATCTTGAACAAGTTTTGACCCCTTTCGAGGCCTCTAAGGCCTTCAAAACTGAGTTCAAAGTTTTTGTACTACCCCATCAAAATTTTTAAAAAAATCAATATCTTCAAAACCGGACTTAATATTGCCACAAAATTTTATTGGCAGATTATATATCCAAAATGAATCTCTAAGGAACTAATTGGAACAATATGTGCTCAAACGAACAACTTTTAAAAAATAATAAATTTGCCAAAAACAATAACCCTATCCAAATATAGCCCTTATTGAAAAACTAAACAATATTTTTTAAGTGACGCAAGATTGCTCTTACACCCTAGATGCTTTTGCATCATTGTCAAGAGCCAAAAAACACAAAAAAGTTGATGGCCTCACTACAACTATTTCTTCTCTCATTGTGACATTGTCAGATATTGTTAGTGGTTCATTTTTTATATGAGTTGTAATAATTGAAATGTATAATCAATTTGATTATTCATTATTTTTTTGTTTGTTTAATAATTTTGATTCTCAAAATTTTTAGCATTCATGTTTTTTAATGATGATTTAGGATAATTGATATTAACAATAGGAAAGAACAAGTGAGGAACATTCAAACAACAAGTGGTACAAAGGAAAAGATAAAGGGAGTGCATGAGAACATTACGTGAAATGAGAAAAATGAAAGGAGAAGGTACACCATCTACACCAACTTAAGAACCAAATCAACTAAATGTAAACCAAGAATAAGTTCCAATCACCACCCCTATTGGGACAAACACAAACCAAGAAAAAATGTCAATCTTAACACCAAATGTACCAATTGCAAGCGAAGAACAGATGTGATACTTGACACCTAGAATTATTCCTAGGAGGCCAAAGTATCTAATTGACATTGATGAAAACATTTTGAAACCAATGCCCGACAAAATTTTCGATCACACTTGTAAAAGAATGGCTAATAGAACTCAAAAGAGCTATTTTGAGATCCAAAATCAAATTGGAAGGTGTCAATTGATTGTTGAGCTGATTAAAAATCATAATTGTAGACAAACCATGAAAATTCTTGGCTTAATGATATGTAAAACCAATAGAAAGAAAATTATAGTGTAAAATCTAATAAATAAAATGCAATTAAACTTATACGGATCAATAGTCTCTATAGGTCGACCACAAGGGGGAATTATGTCTTTTAGACATTATCACTATGATAATTGGTGTGTAAACTAAAAAAAAAGTAAATAATCCTTAATTAGGTGCAATCATAAGGTTAGGTGAGATAATAGCTAGTGCATTATCTCATGTTGATCACCATCAGAGAAGGGTATGCTCAGACATGTAGAGCTAGGTGGAGTCAACACTCGGTACATGCATTACTCAACAAACATTGAGAGCATTCGCACATATACATCATAGAGTCATCAACATGACATAGTTGGTACATCATAATATAAGCATATGATCATGAAAAAAGTCAATCATCGAACCTAATATGTATAACAATCTATAATAATAAACATGTCATATCCACACAATAAAAAATGATAGAATTGTATGAAGGGTGCACCACATGGATGTGAATACAAAATAATTATCATACACACAATCCAAATGCATCATTAACGATAGCAATACCAAATTAAAATTATTAAGACAGTGAAAACAAGGGAGGTACTACATTTGCCCCCTAGGACTAGGTGAACTCCTAGAAGCCTACAAAAGGGTAGGGGTACAAATCTCTCAACTACATAGCATCCTCCCAAGTAGCTAAAATCCCATCATTTTAGTCTCATTGGACCTTTACTTGTCATATGCATCAATCCTTGAAGATCAACCTTGGATGCTAAAGATTGCACATGGGTACCAAAAAAGGTTCCATGTCCTTCTCGACCTGTAAGAACCCCAATCAAGAACATAGATTGCATCAGGGATATGATATCCAGGGACTAAAACATAAAAAAATTATGGATTTAAATAGGCTAGGTGGAGAGGCAAGGCATTAGGAAACTAGACCAATCCTCTCAAGGATTTCAAAAGGTCCAACAAAACACAACACCAACATAGAGAATTTCCCATAACAAATGGGACTATTCTGTAGGAAAACTCTCAAGAACACATGATCACCCATCGAGAAGTGGCGATCTAACCTACATGCATTAACGTACTTCATTTGGCGGTCCTGTACTATAGCTAAATGTTATCTAATATGCACTACATACTACTTTGTATTTTGAAGCATCTTAGGGATCAAGACAACTTGATCTTGCAAATGATCCCAACTCAATGGTGTATGACCTAGTTGACAATAAAAGGCATGAAAATAATACATTGCAAGGAAACTGTGGTACCCATTATTAAAGGAAGACTTTACCAAGTATAAATAGTCCTTCCAATATAGTTGTTGATATATAACATATGCATGAAGCATATATTTAAGAACTTGATTATTTCCCTTTGTTTGCCCATAGATCTTAGCATGGTATGTTGAAATGAAATTAAGCAAGGCACCCAAAGCACACTATAAGGAATTCCACAACATGGATGTGAATACTTGCCTTCGTATGGAATGATCCTATTTGGTAGACCTCTTGCAAGTATACGATGTCCTCCATAAACACATGTTATAGATGCAAGAATATACGAAGACCTCATAGGGAAGAAATGAGCCACCTTGGACAACTTGTCCACTATAAACATAATAGAATCAGGATGATGTAAAGACATATGCAATCCAACTATGAAATCAAGAAATATCCTATCCCATTTCAACTTAGGAATGGCACGTGGTTGTAAGAGGTCGACTAGATGTTGGTCTTCTACCTTCACCCTTTAACACTCTAGACATCTAGCTACAAAATTAACAACATGATGCATTAACCCTACCCAATGGTACAATTGTCTAAGGTTAGCATGCATCTTCTTGATGTTAGGATGTGCTGAATAATGAACATAATGTTCCTTAAACAACACCAACGAATGAAGATCACTAGAAATTGAAGCAAAAATATGAGCAAGATGTCACAAAATTCTATTTGACTCCAAGGAGTAACCTATATACCTACCATCAAGGGCTCTCCTAGACTCAATCTTTTCTCTCACATTTTGCTACCAAGTATCACTAGAAAGTGCCTCAAGAATATAACTTTTCAAATCTACACCAAACATCAAAACTGATATCTTGCACCTCCTAGTCAAGGCATCTATAACGAAAATATCCTTGTCTTTGGTGTAGTGAACATCAAAGTGATGCTCACAAAGAAACTACATCTAATGCTGTTGTCGGGCATTTAGATTTGGCTAAGTGATGAAATACTGCAAGCTACAATGATTACTATACAACTCAAATTGATGACGCAATAGGAAATGCCTCCAATGAACAAGCGTGAGGAAAATTGTCACCAACTTGAAGTCATGAGAAGGGTAGTTTAGCTCATGGACCTTGAACTTACAAGAAACATATGAAATCACTTGTCCCTCTTACATTAGAACTACCTCTAATCCCTCTAATGATGCGTCAATGGAAGTAACAAACTCTCCTACATGATCTAGCATTGCCAAAATAAGTACAATGGTCAAACATTCCTTAACAATCTAAAACATTGTCTTGCACTATTCTGACCACAAAAAACTTCTTCCCTTTTCTCTGAAGAGAAATGATTGGATGACCTAACCTAGAATAGTCTCTCACAAAGAAACAATAAAAACCCACCAAACACATAAAATTGAACCTCAGAGATATTAGTCATTGCTAGCCAATCCAAAATAGCCTAAACCTTAGAAGGATCTACTAAGGTACCCTATCCTAAGATGACGTAGCTCAAATACCTCTTCTTAGTCAGAAAGAACTCACACTTGGCCAATTTTTCATACAAGTGATGGTGACAAAGACATTGTAATTTGGTCAATGTCAGTGTGAGATACTTCATTCATCAGACTCATGAAAAGAGATGCAACATTAGTTAACTCAAATGGGACCACAATGAACTCATAGTGTTCGTAATGAGTACATAATGCTATTCAATGAATGTCGGCTTCATGAACATGAAGCTAATGATAACATAACTTGAGTTCCACCTTGAAGAACACTCTAGCTCTCCTCATGTGATTGAACAATTCATCTATTCTCAGAAAGGGATATCGATTCTTCACCATCACCTTATTCAATTGTCAGTAATCTATGCACAAGTTAAGAGACTCCTTTTTCATGAAGATGAATGATGCTCCAAAAGGGGAAACATTAGGATGAATGTGTTCCTTCTCAAAAAAGTCCAACTGTAAACATAGCTCACTCAACTCCTGAGCGGTCATATGATATGGTGCTCGATAAATAGGCTCTACTCCCAGAACAAGATCAATGTGAGTCTATATCCTGGTTAGGCATTATGCTTGGAATTTTATTCATGAACACATCAACAAAATATCAAAGAAGACGATGATCATAAATAGATACCTCTTGAATCTCACCCTCATTAAGATCACACTCTAAAATCGCAAAAAAAATAACAACCCTGTCATATACTCCACTTTAGTTGCTTAGCTGCTCGATTATGTGAACAAAGATGGGTCTTTTGACCCCTACAAACTCAACTTGCCCACCTAGATCATCCAAGCACTTAACTAACTTACAACCACAATAAATACAAGCTTGATGAGCCTTTAACCAATCCATACACAATATGATCCCCTATGATAAGCCAAGGGTAGAATACATAGCTTTACAATTGCAGTGAAGGCCTCCAAATCCAACACAGTACCACAAACTAGGTCCAAGCACTTAACTAACTTACGCCCACAATACATACAACCTTGATGAGCCTTTAACCAATCTATACACAATATGAACCCCTATGAGAAGCCAAGGGTAGAATACATAGCTTTATAATTGTGGTGAAGGTGTCCAAACCCAACACAATACCAAAGACTAGAGAGTCTATAATGGTGTTAGCACCAATAGTCAACTCCACCTAAGAACTATCACTCTACCTCATCACCACATGCCCATAATTCTCTGTGAGAAATAGGGACATAAAATCATCTAAAGTGTCATAATCAAATAGAATGGAGATAAAAAAATCCCATACAACAAACCCAATGTCTCAATCATTGTACATTGATGCTTAGCCTTATGATAATCAACTACCACAAATAAGCTATGATATCTCACATCCCCTACTATAGGATCGAAAGTGGCTCATCTTTGACTACCTCCTAAAACTAAGCTTTGAAGACAACAAACAACTATGTGACCATTTTGACCCCAACTAAAATATCCTCCTCTACCAAATCTACAGCCTAGGGAAGGTGCACTAGAATGATAATAACTACCTCTGCTAGAACTCTGATGTGTACTATGAGTAAGTTGATTGTAATAACACTCAGAAGACCATCCCTTCCCATGATGTTTGGGAGGACAACATCCTAATCTAGGAGGTGCAACATGTACTATAGAAAATCTTGCAGGTTGAGACTAAGTGCCTTGAGCACTCAATCCTGATGGAGGTGTACTACCAATTTGAACTATTGTTTGACCTCCATGCTCCTTAGCCACATTCTCCTCAAATCAATCTCGCCTTCTCTATAGAGACTTCTAATGTGTTAGGCTCAAATACCTAAAAACCACCATTGATACTCGAACATGAGGTCCCCAAAGCGAAATTTTGAACAAACATAGGCTCATCATAACTAATACTAGCATACTTAATCTCAAAGAAGTGGTACTCATACCAATCTATGGTCATCCATTTGATAAAATTCATGGAACTCATCAGCATGCCTCTGTCAATAATGCTCTCAAAGGAAACATGCCTCGAATTTGTTTATGAAGACCTCACATGATATTGAAGAAATGTCAAGATGGAGGTTTTGTTCCTCCACACACTACCATATGCAAAGAAAGCCACTAAGATGCATGATAGCACAAGAGGCCTTGCTACTACTACTATAAGGATGCATAGAAAAACATCGATCTAGGTCTATCAACCAAGTGTCTACATTAGTGCCTACATAAGAACCATAAAAAAAGGGTGGACTTAGACCTAAGAATGTCTCTCATGTGTCCTACAAGCATTTTATTTCCATCCACTACTACATGGCCTCTAAACTCTAGAACCATTTGGACTTTGAGAACACTCAAGCTCTCCTCTACCATCTTGATTTTCATGATTTGACATGGGTGAGAATCCTGGTGCTAAGATGCCCCTAGTTGAGGACCCAAACATGCTATTATCTCCTTAAGGAGATTAAGCACCTTAGGACCCCCAAACCCACTATCTTGAGCTCCTATCTAATACTTTTCATGATGCTCTTCATGATGGTCATCCTGCAACTCCTCTTAATTAGACCTCAAAGTAGGATTAGGTTAGTCACTCTATTAGGTACCATGAGTTTATCTCTATCATTTCCCTTAGATGGCATCCTTCATAACTTAAGCACTACATGGGTTAGGATAACCATGATCAAGTCTATAATCCATACTAAGTCAATATAACACAATGATGAGCATGATAGAATACAATGTAACAAGCACATGCTACTTACACCAAACATATTTAGCTCATATACACTAGAGCTCCTTGCGTGTGAACATGTGTTCTGATACTAGACGTAATACCTCTCCAAGGAACATGTAATGCCCATATATAAATCAATATATCTATGCTCATATATATATATATATATATATATATATATATATATATATATATATATATATATATATATATATATATATATATATATATATATATATATATGTTGTGTATAGGTATGTGGGAAAAGTGAGCTCTTCTTCTTAACCCCGAATTCTCAAAGGAAAGATCCAAATTGATTAACCATGAGAAGATGGTCAATACATAAATAAATCAATTGATGGAGTATATGAAGAAAAGAGAAAACCTTATATTCCGTTATGGAAAGGAAATTAGGAAATATTAATTGAATTAAAGATAAGTACTAACCTCAAAATATGACAGATCTTAAAAATACTATTTTTTGGTGTATGTACTCAGTTTCAGAAAATTCTATAATCGGATCTGGCCTGAAAACACAGAAACGGAGAAAACCCAAAAACCTTCTACTGTTCTGAGAAAGATCGACTTTGACCCAAAATAGGGGTAAGATCTTACCTCGAGGCATAATCTTACCCCTTTATGTCAACTTTGACCTGCATTGTTCTGATGGAAATTTTGTTCGCGGATCCCGATCCTGGAAGTTCACTGAAAAGGGTACTTAGATATAATCTGCGATTCATTGTCCCGCACCTGTACCTGCAAAAAAAAGGGTTTTGTTTGTTGGGTGAGGGGTTTGCCTTGGTCAAACCCCGGTTTGGAATCAACCTTGAAATGTAATTGAAATTGCACCAATAAACAAAGTAAATTGAACAATTCACCTTGCTTATGTTGAAACCCTTGTGGAGGATTCAAATCCTTGAATCCACAAGTATGGATGCTCCAAATGAATGTAGAATTTGTATGTAAGATGTCTCAAATCAATTGCATTAGATCTTCAACACCAATCTTGAATGGATCTTGGAATAGGAAGAAGCTTGAATGAAAATGTGGATGAAGAAATCTTCAACAAGAGGGCTCCATAGAGATTGAATCCTTCAATGGCTATCAATGGATCTCCTTGATGAATTAGATCTTGAATGCTTGCATGCTTGAAGATGAATGAATGCTTGAATGTTTTCCTTCTCCTTCTTGCTTTCTTGATTGTTTGATTTCGCTTGCTTGAGAGTTTATAATGAGATGGATATGATAGATGGATTGAAATGAGAGAGGAAGGCTTCCTTTTATACTAGTCTAGGGCGCAAACTTCTAGAGAGGCCTACATAGGAGAATTAAATTCTCATTTAAACCTTAACCCCTAAAAATAGACCAAGATTAAATATAATTTAAGAGTTTATCATTCCAAAACCCGAAACAGCCGACCCAAAAGTGGGAAAATAAACTTTCTGAAGCCCGACATCTGGAAACTTCCGGAACTTGAAATCTGGACCCAGGGTCAAGGTCGAGGTTGACTCTGACCTAGGTCAGGGTCGAGGTCGACCTTGACCCTGAGGTCAAGAATCTCAATTTCTCAAGATCAGGTGCCAGAAACAAGCTGGAAAAAGGTGGAGAGAGAAGTAGAACAGGGGGAAAAAGCCGGATCCAAGTCAAAGACTCATTCAATGCGTTTGACATGACCCCAAACTACTTACTCGGAGAGCTAAACCGGTCATAAATGGAAGTGCTTCCATTTTCCGACGATACATTTAGCCCCCACTTAAGCAAGAGTATGGAATCGATGCAAACTCTTGGTAAAGTAGATCGCAACAAAAAAGATAATCTTATTGAAATCAAAGGGACAAATAAATCCTCAAGTCCCCAGGGACTCAAGTCTTCGTCAACTCCAAGATTACAATAAGAGAGACATCTCTAGAAAAGAGAGAGAAGAGGGTGTGATTACCTCACCTAATGAGAACTTATGTCTCATTGTGAACCACACAAAGAAACAATGCAACTGGAAAGATGGAATTGAACCACCTAGTGAATGTGGCTACTCACTAGTCAACCCATCAAGGATTGACCCTTAGGAATATTCTAATCCAAAAGAGCAAAGCCAAAAACAAAAGAGATCTAGTCTTAAGGACACCTTCAACTTTAAGGGATCAAAATTTTAAAAAATTTGAAACTGGAGGGATCGAGAGATCCTATAAGATAAAAATTCATGCTTTAAGGATTAGTCACTAATTCATAAAGGGAGAAAAGTGCCTTGAAAAATATATGTATTGAAAGTGCATGTGTGCAAAAAGTGAGCAGAGCATATGCCCCCATGTTAAAGTCATTGCTAACACTTTAACAGGAGCAATGACTTGAATGGAAACATAAACAACTCTACTGATTATGTTTCCACTATGAGATGCCCCCAAGCGAAGACAAATCAAGGGAAATACCACATAAACATACAAAAAACACAAAAGGGATCTATCTGTCGTGGGGTTAGTATGATCATAAGATAATATATATATATATATATATATATATATATATATATATATATATATATATATATATATATATATATATATATATATATATATATATATATATTATTGCAAATGAATTGACATCATTACCCAAAGAAAGTAGAACTACAATCACAATGGAAGAAAGAACACATAAGAGCTACGAAGAAGAGTCTTTTCAGACCAAGACATGGAGACCAAAAAGATTCAGTGCTACCAAGTCGAAAATCCAAGTGGACTACACAAGGAAAATATTTACGAACAATAGCACAGGCACAACATAACATGAAAACAACATATAGAAGAATAGAGATACATATAAAGGAATAGTACAATGGGTTTGATTCCTTTATCACCTTGCACCAACAAAGTAACAAGGGTTGTATAAAAGAATCTAACAAACATTTAGCAAACACATTACGAGAGAAGCACAATACAACAGGCAAACACACAAAAAGCTACCATGAAGGACAAGCCAATAAATGACAATAAGATACTTGTCCACTATTTCAAGACAATAAATGACTTAGGTTGAGATTGGACCTGTATGTTATCTCCCCTCTCTTACCATTGAGATATTGCAATAGAGCACACTCATCCTGACAATTCAAGGAAGTCGATGTCCGATACCTGAAATCCTGCATAAAAGATGAGCATGTGCATACATGTATAAATATGTAACAAACAATGGTGGGGATTAGTCGATCGTGTGGATCTTGCAAGCAACTACAACTTCATCCCTCAACTACATCAGGCACATCAAACATAAAAGTAAAACATATACGCTAACCATACATATGTAAGTATGGGGTCAGTAAAACCATAAATATAAATAACATCATCATATGCACAAAATTAACATGAAGAGCAGTCTAAAAGAGTTTGGCCATGTAAACTAAAAAAGAAAACTATGGGAGGGGTATTACAGAACACCCGAGGATATAAGCTAAATAGACATAAGTAACCATGTAATATTTTTTTTTGAAACAATCAAGCTGATCATATGCAACACAAAAGTTATAAAGCCCAAACCTCAAAGTTACAACTTGTTGACATGTGACATTACACAAGTGGATGACTTAAACCATAAAATGACTATTAAGAAAGGAGAAAGGTCTCCAAACACATTGGGAAAGGTTCAAAAGTGATCAGATTCACACAAGATCCTTTAATAAGTTACAAGAGTACTCAACAAATGAGATATTCTCCTAGCCCCTAGGTGTCTTGAATGTGCTCTAGCAATCGCCAACTCGCACACAAACACCACTAACACCACATAAACTTACTCAAAACACAATTGAGATGCCTTAGAGGTTCCCTAGACACTCCTAGCTCCAACATGCATCTTTGGTGAGGTCAAATTGACCCTCTGGGACCCCAAAAGCCCTACTAGACTCAATCTTAAGATACATGTGCCAACTAAGGATTTGGGTGCCTTGTAAGGACACTAGAGCACTATAGGGACACTAAAGCAGTGCACCATAGTCCTTTGGGAATGCTAGTGTCCTTTCTAGGTGCTAGTGTTCTAGGTTTCCAATCTATTGTGTTGTAGTCCTCCAAATGTGTCTATCTTGAGTAGTGAGTGAATCAAAGACATGGTACACTCACCAAGACATTGCACGCATGTTGGGGTTGACTAAACATCTTGGTAAGACCCAAGGAACACAACAATGTCGAGAAAGACATGGAGACATAGTGAAAAAACTAGACCCCCAGACATAGGCACCTAAGACATGCAAGGAAAGGAGGAGGAGAGAGACAATCACCTTCAAAACAACCTAAACCCCTATCCTAAAACAATACTCAACAAGAACCATGATCTACACCACTTGGAGACTTTACAACACTTTACAAGACAGTTTCAAAGCACCCCAAATGGGTTTGGATTGGCTTAAATCCACTTGAATTCATTAAAAATCACTTGAATCTACAAGATAACAATGAGAGGAGACTATAACACCCTCAAGACACCACAAGATACTACTAAGTTCATTTTAAGCACTAAATGAAGTGTTCCTATATAAATTATAAATTACAACATTGAACAAAAGGAAGGAAAGCATGAAAAATTGTGCACGATACTAACCTAGAAACATGCAAATCTATCTAATATCATTTCTACTATCAAAATATAGCATCAATCTCCATAAGGAATATCCACTAGACTTGATTATATTATTACATTATTTTTTAATCAATGTGCATAGTTTACATATTTCATGAATTGAAAGAACAAGTACAAGAGAAGGAAAATAATAGTGTGCTCTTGATGTGGATCATTGAAGCCAAGTTCATCGGTCCCTAATGGTGGTTTGCAGTGCCACCCAACTATGTGGACCCTTAGGTCCAACACTTCATGCTCGTGGAGATAGTTACACAACCCAAATACTCATACAAGAATACATATTGTGATATGTAAGCTCACACACACTATACACGAAGAAGACACAACATCAATGAAAGAGAGTGCATTAACCATGTATCCATTTACCAAGGACCTACTCATAGCTAGAGTGCAAAGTGTAAGGAGTGTCATCATGTGTGCTCAAAGGGATGTCACCACACAAAACTGACCATCCTCTTATATAGATGAGAATGTATGGTCATATAAGACCCTATACTACTTGAGCAGACATGCCTCTCGTGGACAAGTCCGAACACTCCATGAACGATTGTGTCTTCCTAGTACATTTGTGGTCTATACAAGCATTCGAGGCACATAAGGGGGATCCAATTATCTTATAAATGTTTTACTCTGGATTTTATTAAGTTGTCACTTGATTACAAGACCCACTTCTACTTTGGACTAACAATTTCCTTCTAATTCTCTATTATCTTCAAGTATCCTATCAACCAAATCATCGCTACTTCTTCAACTGGAAAGACTCTAACTTTGACTAAAACAATCTTGTCTTAGTATTTTAACTCACAACTTTTCTTTTAAACTGCTTGCACTTCATTTTTGTATCTTTATATTTATCTCTATTTCAAAATTGACCTATTGCTACCCCAAAATTCACATAAGTGATTTGAGCTCAACATTCTTTTATGCAATAAATTAAAAGATACCAAATAAAAATAAACAAAGAATATTAATTGTGATATTGTTGTCAAAATTCAACTTTGTAATTTTTGTGTCAAACTTATTAAACAATGTTTTATCAATAGTGTTTCACATGAACTCATTTGTCTATAGAATAAATGTAACACTCATTGCAGCTAGGTAATGTTCATAAGGACAAACAAGAATGTTTGACTCAAAAACTAGAGTTAAATTTTGATAGCAATATCACAATTTGACTTTCTCTAGAAAATATCTCTTACTTATCAAACAATCTTCATGATAGAAACTAATAAAACTATTCATCCATATGAATGAGTCTCCATGTCCCTGCTTGAAAATGATATATGTTGGATAATTGCAACAAAAAGAAGCAAGATATCCATTAGACAACAAACAACTAATAAATATTAAGATGCCACTTTATTCCAATTACAACTATTAAGGAAAGAAGAAAAAGAAACCTTTGTGCTACAATCGAAGCAAGCATACCTACCTTGAACTTCCACACTTAAATTATTGTTACTCTAAGACAAGACACTACCACCAAATCTGCATTTTATTCTCCCTACTACCTAGCATATCATTGCATAAGTAACTATATAAAGTAGTACTGTAATAGCAGAAGGAAATCCCTAAAGCGGTTACCACTTATGTGCGAAGACGCCATCCTTTCTGAAATCCTTAAGCAGGTACACACAGGCAGCTGCAGCATCTTCACCATGATCATGCCCACATACCATAAAAAGCTCGTCGACAAGGCAAATTGCTCCGCTCTCCATCAATCTCCTAGCATGTGGAAATCCTACTTTCACAACAACAAAATGCTTCTCGCTCAAATTCCTTTTCATCCACCCTCCAATTTTGCTCTGCTTCACCCGCAAAGATTCAACTCCGCTCAGATTCACAGCGGATGCAGGGGCTTCTTCATCCACTGCAATGGCATAGATTTCAAATCCCCTGTTTTGCTTCGGATAAGCCGTCACGAACCACTCTCTTATACTGCTTTCAGTGCCATTAACCCCAATTTCAACATAAACATGGCGATTCAGGCGACTTAGGGTTACAACCCTCGGCAAATAAATGGCGTTATTGTGGTTCTCCATCAATGACTCTGCGAGCTTGACTATGTTTCTGTTGTGCTTCAGGGGAGAGCAATGGTGGACGGGGTTCGATGCCAGAGCAATCTTGCGCAGCGCGATTACTGAAGAATTCTCCGCCACGGTCACATGTACAACTTCGGAGTTTCTGAAAAGGGCAGCCGTGGGGTTCAGAGAATTTAGGGGTTTCGAACCTTTGATCCCCCGCCTGGGCGAAAGGACTATAATTGCAATCCCGCTGGGTTTAAGGGTGCGTTCGATCTCGACGGCGAACAGAGCAGGAGCCCTGGCTCGAAGCACAGATCCAGATAATACGAAATCGAAGGAATTATCTGCAAATGGCAGATGTTTGAGTTTGCCTTTGCACGACCCGCGATCGATTCCCATGGCGTCAGGTATTCCATTTTCCTTCAACGCCAATACGGCGTGAGCAGAGCCACAGCCGACGCAGAGGCCTTTCAGATCAGGCCGCACGAGACCTTGCTTCAACAGGTCTCTGTAAATGCCGGAGTAGAATTTTACAGTCGGCCTCAGTGTCCAGATCTTCGTTGGGTTAGGGGATTCGATCCCTAGACCTCCGCGATCATAGAAGGGTTCGGACTCAGCCGAGAGGTCACATGGGCCGGCGTCCTGGACAATGTAGAGAAGCGGCATCAAGGCCAACACCATTGAAAAGCAAATACTGCGAAACATCAGCCGCTTGCCCACGGAACCGTACATCAGCTCCAGCTTCGTCATTTTTACAACCATAAAATCTAAAATAAACTCTAAAACGAAAATGAATTCGCCAGACGAGTTTCAAAATAATGGATCAGGCCTAACGTGATATAACCCCGCGCAGCAGGATTTGCTTTTTGCAGGATAAGATCGAGCAAATGAAAGAGGTTTACCAGCAAGCAGATTCGAACTCTAGATCTACCGTGTGCAAAATCTTGCAGCGGTATGGTTTCCACCCACCATGAGCCTGTGCGTCTTCTTCATTGCAAACAACAGCTTCACTACATGCTTCGGCATCGCTTCTGGTTGATTTCCCACCATTTTGAGTACTGCAAATTCTGATCTTGGGAACTTCATAAACCTATTTCCATTCTAAAACCGCCATTTTTGGCCAGCAAATGTGCCCTTCCGTTGAATCGACTGGACGATGGATCTCACGGCCGCGGATCACAAGCTTCTTGTGTAGCAGAAAAATTCCAGCCATCGAACTGCATTTGTATCCCATCGATCAGAAAAGCATGTTCAGGACAGTTAATTGGGGATATCGTCACTGTAACACTTCATTGAATAAGTGCCACGTATTGGCCAAATACTGTATTATTATATCTAGATAGAGTATAGTGGGCAACGTCTAAATCGTAAAATAAAACGCAGATCTTACGAAGGGGACACTCAGTTTAGTTTTTTTAAAACTTCCATTTATATTTTACGTTTTAGTTTACGATCTATCGAATACCAAACAGTCTTTATTTATAAAAAAACTCATACCACCTATAATATGAAAAGATGTTTTGAATCCACATGGGCCCACCATTAATGGAGTGTAGCAATCACTCGCACTTAAATCAATTGCTCCGTATGCTTCTCCAGCGCTAAATTATTCAATTTTGACGTTGATTTGATACTTTGAAGTTGATTTGACCTTCCTTACGTGATGCCTGCGTTCCGTTATCGCATTTGCCTCGTCATGGAATTCGTAGCGTTCCCCTTAATTAACCGACTAAAAACGATAGCGACTGTGTTGTCCGTAAACGAAACAGAGTTTTCAAATCAATATCTACCAGAACCAATCTAAATCAATTCATGCATAGGATTGTTGTCATTTTTAAAGTTTATCAGTTGTGCAAAGGTGCTTCTTTATTGTCTAATAAATCTTTATTATAGTGTAAAAATACTTTTTATAATTAATTAGTAAAGACGAGCTAGGATTAGAGTTGTGTAAGAGGGAAAGTGTCTAGGTAAAATCAATACATTTTGAATGTGGGGATTTTTACATCCTAATTTGGTGTGTCATTTTGTTTTGATTTATTTTATAAGTTGTTGCATTTTGTTTGTTTCTTTTCTATCGTTGGTTATGAAATATGTTGTTATGTTGAGCAAATTCCTTTGTCTATCAATATTTTATTTATAGTTTTAAAACTCTTTGTCTCAACTCAATTTGTAAAGAAAAAGTTTTATTTGAAAGTTGTCAACATAATGAAAAGCTTATGAAATTTGCATTGTCTCCCAACAAGAATTTCCTACTAGAGGTCAATGTATGTTTATAAATTTTAAAGAAAGCAAAGGGAAGCAAATAAATGTTAGTTTTGGTAGAGGTTGGGTGGTTCTGAAACCACCCAAAGTTATTAAAATAGGTTCAAGAGCTAATAGGCTTTGGTGGTAATCAAACATAGAAGAAAAATGCCTAAGTGTTAAAAGTGTTGAGGATTTGTACGGGTTTTGAAATCCACATCAGCTCCCAACAAGGTTTACATAACCCTGGTGAACCTTAACATTCTTTTTGAAACTTTTGAAAAGAAGTTGAAGGTGATTTGGTAAGTTGATGATTTGGTATGGTTCAAGAAACTCCCTATGTTCTCAAAATCGATTTAACCTTTGAAGGGTTTCTTAAAAAAATAAGAGAGAAGATAATGCATTAAGTGGCAAAGATTTGACCTATCATTCTCAACACATGGAAAGTTCTTGACAACATTCTAAGTGCTCACATGGTTAAAGAGTTCGCGTTGGGCGACGAACCTCTAACAACTTGTAAACCACTAAGAGAGAAGTTGACAAGGTTCTTAGAACTAATGATTTTGTCAAAAATATGATGAAAGAAAAAAGGAAGTTATCAAAGCTTCCTCAAGAATCAGGAACCAATAACCTCTAACAAGGTTCCTAGTTCCTTGGTTTTTCTTCCATAAGTGATAAGTTGGATAGTCAAAGACCAGATTGATATAAGAAGTTTGTATTAATACTTCAGGTTTCCTTTTCCTCTTTAATTTTTTCCCTTCAATATCCATGCAACCTTATCTTTTACTTCATCATAACCCCAATACTCTCAATGAACTTGGAACCTTAAGTTCCAAGTCCTTATTTCCTCACATGTCTTTCATTTTCATCAAATATCCTTTTGTTTCATTATAAGAGCTCAAGTCCTAATTGGGACTAGGTATTTATATCATGTGCTCCCATTTCCCATTGAATTCCACTCCTTGCTTGTGCCAACTTGTCATCCTCATTGAATTTTGGTTCCTAATAAGAACTTGGAACCTTATATTCTAGTTCTCCATTCTCATCCCATTTCCACTCCTTGACATCTATTCACTTCCCCTTTCATTGAAATGTAGGCCTCCGTGGAACTTGGAACCTCATGTCCAAGTCCTTATTTCCTTCTCTTTCATAATCCCATGTGCTATCTAACTAGAGTCCCTTCTCACTCATAATCCCCTAGGCTGCTTAAGTGAAGTTCCTTCTCACTCATAATCCCCTATGCTACTAAGAAGACTTTAGACTGGGCTTGGAACTTGGAACCTAATGTTGTCATGTGCACTAAGATGGTGAATAAAAAGAGGGGTATAACTAACCGCTATTTTATAAAATTAGCTAAACCTAAACTTGGAGGAGCAATTTGAGACTCGTGCACTCAAAATTTGAAGATACCAAGAGAAGATGAAAGATAATACTCTAAATCTAGTTTCTAAACTAGTAGGGTATTTTAAAAATGGATAAGATTAAGGGGGTCTTAGCCTTCACACACCAAAAATGGTTCCTTTTTTTTGGCAAAAATTAACATAGTATCTTATGTGTGTCACAAGGAATTTTGAGTTCCATTCAATATTTTGAAAACCCTTTGGTAGAAAGATAGTTAAAAATAAGTAAGTTACAAGTTGTGTATTTTTTTATAATTTTTTGTTGAGCATTTTTTTTTATGAATTTTAAAAGTGGACACATCCTAAAATTAGGTACATGTTTGTGTGTCATAGATAACTTGCATGAAACTAATAAAAAATGATTTTTTTAAAATGGTAAAGAATGAAGTGTAGGACATTAATATATAATTTATTTCAAATTTGGATAAGTAAAAAGCTATTAAAAAAATGGTACATGTATGTCTCTAAGAAGTTTGGAGACACTATTAAAAGAAATTAAAGATTAATATATTAATGTTGTTTAAATCTACAAAAAAATTATATGGTTAGAGAGCTTAGGAAGCATGTGAAATTATGATGGTAATTTTAAAAATACTGACTTGATAATGCGTAAACCTAATAACAATGAAGTTGAGAAACCAAATCGGAAGGAAAAAAACATGCCAAACGGAGGGAAATGGCACTCCCAAGCCAAAGGATTGTCATCCAAGTCTAAGCACAAGACCAAATACTTATGCAATTTTAATTAAAAAAATGTGATCAAGTTTTAACTCGTACATGTTTGGTTGACATAAATTCGTACAAAATATATATGTATATATACACATTGTACCATCCTAAAATGTAAGAACCCTTGTTAGGTGCTCATTTTTAGCCCCATTTTAAGGCATGTATGGGTTCCCACATTGATTTCACGTCCTTCTGGCCCTTTTGCATCCTTTAAATCAACATTATTTGTTCAAAACTTGAGAATGGCTCTAACTTCTATGTATGATTTCCTATTTTTCATCCATTCACATTATTTATCCTTTATCTAGGTACTTTACATACATTTTCAGATCTTGACATTTACTTTAATCTCCTAAAGGGTTACAACTTCCAATACCCCTTTTAGTACATAACCCTGAGACTACTTCAAAATTTGCCTCTCTATGACTAGGTCAAATTCGACCTAGTCCTCTCTAGGACTATTTTGATTCAACCTTGTCCTCGGGGATTAACTTTTAGTGGGCTCTAGGCCCAATGCAAGGTTATTTCTCCTAGGTGCTTAATCGAGGTCAACCTCATGAAATATGGGGCCCAGAATTTGTATAAAAGGATACCTATTCCCCCCATTTTTACATTCATCAATTGCATTCACATTCACAAGAAAGCAAGCAAGCAAGCATCCATTAGTTAAGACATTCATCATCAAGCATTCAAGTGAAAGGAAGTCATCAAGCATTCCAATTATTCAATCCATCATTTATTCAAGTCATTTCCTTCCATAAATCTAGCTTCTTTCCCTATTGGAGGCCAAGCAAAGGAGTTTACAATAAAGGGAGGAGATCTACATTCATCAAGACTTCTTATCTTTCTTCCTCAATCCAACATTGTAGAAAACTAAAACATCTATCATTCAAGGGTTTGGTTTCATGATTTCCTATTGGGGTGTTGTGGAGTCTGAGCTATCACATCAAAACTTGTGATCATCTCCAAAGAGGCATTGCATCATTAAGGTATAAGGTAATTTATATTTTAGATCTAGATTATAATTCCACATGAAATTTTAATTACATTTCAAGGTTAATTCCTACACATGAGTTTGACCAAGGCAAGCCCCTTTTGTAAGGAAACTCAGGTACGAAAACAACTTCCTACACTAATCTCTAAAGGAAAGTATTGTGCAAATTCTTTTAAATCCTTACAATTTTAGATTCGTTAACTACTTTAACAATGATATTGCAACCATATACCATGCATACAGAAAATAGAGAATGACACAAAGATTTACCCTAGGGAAAACCTTTCGGTAAAAACCCCAGCACTCCAAAACCTGCACAATGTATTTATCAAAACCAATACAGTTTACAATACAATTGCAATGCAAGTTCTTTCAGAAAATTTCCAACTCTTGACGACAAATCGCGACAGCATAAAAAAATGTTCCAACAATACACTAACTTCACCTATCTTCGCAACCCTAAAAAATGTTTGTATCATGCACTTCCCTTTTTATGGAAACTTCCAAAGATAGTCATATTAGGGTTTTACCATTCTCCGAGAAAATAGGAACCCGACTCAGGACTCCCACTGCTTGGCCAATGTTTGGTCTAGTATAGACCATAGCATACATAAGACTGCCAACTGCACTAGCATAAGGTACTCTACTCATGTCCTCCGCCTCACTAAGAGATTTTGGACAATCATCTATAGATAACTTTGTTCCCACAGAAACAGGAACATGTAGTGGTCTACAATCTGCCATGCTAAACCTGTCCAACACAGACTTCACATACTTACTCTGACTCAACCAAAGTTTTCTGTTAGACGTGTCTCTACTAATTTCCATACCCAAGATGTACCTTGCTACCCCAAGATCTTTCATCTCAAACTGTGCTGACAACTGAGATTTAAAATCAGAAATCATACTCTTACCATTCCCAAACAGCAACATATCATCAACATATAATGCAACAATAAGAAGGTGATAATTTTCAACTCTGAAATAAACACAATGATCTAATTTTGATCTTACAAATCTAATTGACAACACAAAGGCATCAAACTTAAGGTACCACATCCTAGGAGATTGCTTCAAACCATATAGAAATTTCTTTAATCTACAAACTAAGGATTCTTTACCTTTAACAATGTAGTGCTCAGGCTGTGACATATAAATCTCTTCCACCAAATCACCATGAAGGAAAGATGTCTTCACATCCATCTGTTCTATCTCTAAATCATATGATGAAGCAAGAGATAACAAAAATCTAATGGATGTCAACTTTGCAATAAGAGAGAATATTTCACCATAATCTATTCCCTCTACTTGTGAATACCCCTTTGCAACCAATCTAGCTTTGTACCTTTCAACACTGCCATCTACACAAAATTTCTTCTTGAACACCCATTTATAGCCAACATATTTTCTCCCTTTAGGCAAATGTACAAGGTCCCAAGTTTTGTTTTTCTCCAATGAAGCCATCTCATCATCCATAACCTCAATCGAGGAACCTGCATCTTCCATGCCCAAAGCCTCTTTCACAGATCTAGGCTCATCAATGTTAGTAATCAAAGCAAAAGAACAACTGGAATCTAACATAGAATAACCAAACCTTTTTGGTTGCTTTCTTTCTCTCGTGGATCTCCTCAAGGGATGAGGTTGACGTTGTTCTTCCTCTTCTTCCAAACTATCATAGCTCTCCTCATCATTAGTCCCAACATGGTCTCTCTGTTCAATCTTCTCAGGGGCAGGAGGAAACTGAACAACATCTTTTTCCTTTTCTTTTTCATCAGGTTGTAGCACAATAGGAGAAGGTGTTAGCTCTCTAAAAATAACATTTCTACTATGCAACACCCTACTAGTCACGGGATTCCAAAGCTTGTATCCTGTCACACCAACACTGTATCTGATGAAAATACATTTGACAACTTTATTTTCCAACTTAGATCTTTTCTCCTTTGGAACATGTGCATAAGCTTCACAACCAAAAGCAAGAAGATGTCTAATTGAAGGCTTCTTACCAGACCACACCTCCATGGGTGTCTTACCAAATAGAGCTGATGTAGGAGATCTATTAACCATATAGCAAGCAATGGCCATAGCTTCAGACCAAAACCTTTATTCTAGACCAGCTCCACTAAGCATACTCCTAGCCTTCTCCATCAGTGTCCTATTCATTCTCTTTGCAACTCCATTTTACTACGGGGTATAAGGAGTTGTCTTATGCCTCTCGATACCTCGTTCTTTATAGAACTGTTCAAAATCTGTGGAACAAAACTCACCACCATTATCAGTTCTCACACACTTGATTCTTTTACCAGTCTGATTCTCTATGAAAGCCTTAAATTTCTTGAACCGACTGAAAACCTGTGTCTTACTTTTCAAGAAATATATCCAAGTCCTTTTGTTGTAATCATCTATAAAAGATAGAAAATATACAGAACTAGAGATAGAAGGAACTTTTACAAGACCAAAAACATCACAATGAATAAGATCCAAAAGTCCATAACACTTGTGAGGACTGGAGTAGAACTGAAAATGATTTTTCTTACCATAAACACAGTGTTCACAGAAATCGAACTCAAGATTATAATCATTTATCCCCTTGACAACATTTTTAGTTTTCAAGGTCCTAAGACCCTTCTCAACATTGTGGCCAAATCTCGTATGCCACAACATTGTCTTTTCTGCAGGAAGCTTGCCTTCCAAAGTGTTTGTACCCTTAGGTACACTTACTACACTACCATCAGAACCCATTGCCATAGACTTCTTTACTACTCGTTCAGATGGTGGGGATGAAGTGATAGCCACTCTCTTCTTTGAAATAGAAGAACTATTGCACTAAGCAATGCATGCATCAAGCTGAAACAAAGTACCTCTCCTAGTACCTCTAGCGAGTACCATAGAACCTCTCATCATCTTGCATCCATCTTTCAAAAAGACAACTTGCACACCTACATCATTCAACATACTTACAGATAATAGGTTTCGTGCCAAACCCAGAATGTGCATAACTTTGTTGATTCCCTTTACTCGTCCATCAAGAAATATGATAGTGACCATTCTGCATGCAACTATCTTTAGGTGAGAATCATCACCCAAGTATACCTTTACACCATCGAACTCTTCATATTTTGAGAACCAATTTTGATGAGAGGTCATGTGAAAAGAAGCACCCGAGTCTACCAACCACACATCATCAGATGCATGGGCTGCCAAAGCTGAAATAAAAGCATCTCCATCTTCTTGAGATTTTTTGGAAGCTGAATCTGAGCCTTTCTTCTTCTTCTTTGGTTCTTTGCAGTCCCCCCGAAAGTGCCCAGATTTATCACAGTTCCAACATTTTGCCTTGGACTTTCCAGGAGTCTTAGAACTCCCATGGGATTTGGATCTGCCCTTCTTTGACTTGTTGTCATTCTACTTTCCTTTGTCGTTGGATCTCTCGTGAACAACAAAGACTTCCTTAGATGAATCTGAAGTCTTTCTTCGTATCTCCTTAGATAGCAACAAAGACACCACATCATCCATACGGAATGTGACTCTAATACTTTCAAGAGCCATCACAAGATGTTTCCAGGAATCCAGCAAGGAACAAAGCAAGGTCATACAATGACCCTCCTCCTCGATCTTGGCACCAGATGATGCCAACTGTGCAATCAATAAATTGAATGTGTTGAGATGATCAATTATGTATCCACCTTCCTCCATTCTTAAAGAATACAACTTATTTCTTAGGAACAACTTATTGACCATAGATTTGGCCTAATACATAGACCCAAGTCGTTTCCACAAAGAATTTGTAGTAGTCTCATCAAGAACATTCAGAAGAACGACACCTGCTAGACAGAGTCTTATGAGACCCTTAGCCTTCTGATCCTTGATCTCCCAATCCGCTTGAGATATTGTTGCAGGTTTCACATCAAGTGAAGCAACCTCCCATAGATCATGGTCTTCAAGCATGTCTTCCATCTTGAGTTTCCACAACTCAAAATTAGTGACATTAAATTTCTCCACCTCCATTCTACTATATGAGGAACTTGATATCTCAATTTGCAAATAAGATTGAGAATGCTCTACACAAAACTCCCACTCAACTTGAGATTAGCTCAAAAAACCCTACCCAACAACTAGGATCAAAAGTTGATCAGGCTCTGATACCACTTGTAAGGAAACTCAGGTGCGAAAACAGCTTCCTACACTAATCTCTAAAGGAAAGTATTGTGCAAATTCTTTTAAATCCTTACAATTTCAGATTCGTTAACTACTTTAACAATGATATTGCAGCCATATACCATGCATACAAAAAATAAAGAATCACACAAATATTTACCCTGGGGAAACCTTTCGGTAAAAACCCTAGCACTCCAAAACCTGCACAACCCCACAATTGTAGAAGAGTGTACAGTACTCAACTTTATCAGTTGCCACATGTCTTGCATGTCTTCACCCATCATTGAATCTTCCAGACATAGCTCTTACGTGTCATAGGAATCCGTCGTAACCATTTCAGCCATGATCTCCTTACACACAATTCAAGATGCTGACACATCAAGTGGAGTGACACATCAACATGCCAACTAGACATGTACACTCACACTTAGTTACATTATTTGCAAGAAATACATTTAACAAAACAAATAATAAGAATAGGAATTATCCAAGGTTGAGACACCTTATTCCTAACATTCTCCCACTTGGCGAACACCTTGTAAGAGCAACAGGAACATAACAGGAACTAACTGCTATAGGCCAAAAGGCCCATAGACTCTGAACACCATCTAAACTTCTCAGTGCCCACTAGTTTCATTAATGCATCTGCAAAATTCTTCACAGTATCTACCTTCTCCAAATTTACCTTTCCATCTTCTACCATATCTCTCACAAAGTGAAACTGCACATCAATGTGCTTCGTTCTGGCATGAAAAGTTGAATTCTTCGCAAGGAAAATACTACTATGACTGTCACACCAAATAGTAATCTATTCTGCATCAACACCAACATCAAAACATAATCTCCTAAGCCAAATGGCTTCCTTAAAAGCATGAGTAATAGCCATGTACTTAGCTTCTCTAGTGGACAAAGCAACCATAGGTTGTCCCTTACTCATCCAACTAATAGCACCACCAAACATAGTGAACACATAAGCTCTGGTGTATCTCCTACTATTAATATCACCTGCCCAATCTGAATCCACAAACCCACAAATACAAACTGAATGCGAAGATCTAGAAAAGTTACCATGGTAACATATGGAGTAATCTGATGTACCCCTCAAATATCTAAATACTCGCTTAACTGCATCCCAATGTACCCGTCCAGGGTTAGCCATAAACTGACTCAGGACTCCCACTACTTCAGAAATGTCTGGTCTAGTACAGACCATAGCATACATAAGACTGCCAACTGCACTAGCATAAGGTACTCTACTCATGTCCTCTACCTCACTAGGAGATTTTGGAAAATCATCTACAAATAAATTTGTTCCCATAGAAACAGGAACACATAGTGGTCTACAATCTGCCATGCTAAACCTCTCCAACATAGACTTCACATACTTACTCTGACTCAACCAAAGTTTTCTGTTAGACCTGTCTCTACTAATTTCCATACCCAAGATGTACCTTGCTGCCCCATGATATTTCATCTCAAATTGTGCTGACAACTGAGATTTAAAATGAAAAATCATACCCTTACCATTCCCAAACAGCAACATATCATCAACATATAATGCAACAATAAGAAGGCGATCATTTTCAACTCAGAAATAAACACAATGATCTGATTTCAATCTTACAAATCCAATTGACAACACAAAGGCATCAAACTTAAGGTACCACATCCTAGGAGATTGCTTCAAACCATATAGAGATTTTTTTAATCTACAAACTAAGGATTCTTTACCTTTAACATTGTAGTGCTCAGGCTATGACATATAAATCTCTTCCTCCAAATCACCATGAAGAAAAGCTGTCTTCACATCCATCTATTCTATCTCTAAATCATATGATGAAGCAAGAGATAACAAAAATCTAATGGATGTCAACTTTGCAATAGGAGAGAATATTTCACCATAATCTATTCCCTCTACTTGTGAATACCCCTTTGCAACCAATCTAGCTTTGTACCTTTCAACACTGCCATCTGCATAGGATTTCTTCTTGAACACCCATTTACAGCCAACAAATTTTCTGCCTTTAGGCAAAGGTACAAGGTCCCAAGTTTTTTTTTTCTCCAATGAAGCCATCTCATCATCCATAGCCTCAATCCAGGAACTTGCATCTTCCATGCCCAAAGCCTCTTTCACAGATCTAGGCTCATTAGTGTTAGTAATAAAAGCAAAAGCACAACTAGAATCTAACATAGAATAACCAAACCTTTCTGGTTGCTTTCTTTCTCTCGTGGATCTCCTCAAGGGCTGAGGTTGAGGTTGTTCTTCCTCTTCTTCTGAACTATGAGAGCTCTCCTCATCATTAGTCCCAACATGGTCTCTCTATTCAGTCTTCTCAGGGGTAGGAGGAAACTAAACAACATCTTTTTCCTTTTCTTTTTCATCTGGTTGTAACATAATAGGAAAAGGTGTTAGCTCTATGAGAATAACATTTCTACTATGCAACACCTTACTAGTCACAGGATTCCAAAGCTTGTATCCTTTCACACCAACACTGTATCTGATGAAAATACATTTGACAACTTTGTTTTCCAACTTAGATCTTTTCTCCTTTGGAACATGTGCATAAGCTTCACAACCATAAGCATGAAGATGTCCAATTGAAGGCTTCTTACCAGACTAGACCTCCATGGATATCTTACCAACAAGAGTTGATGTAGGAGATTTGTTAACCAAATCGCAAGCAGTGGCCATAGCTTTAGCCCAAAACCTTTATTCTAAACCAGCTCCATTAACCATACTCCTAGCATTCTCCATTAGTGTCCTATTCATTCTCTTTGCAATTCCATTTTGCTGTGGGGTATAAGGAGTTGTCTTATGCCTCTTGATACCTCGTTCTTTATAGAACTATTCAAACTCTGTGGAACAAAACTCACCTCCATTATTAGTTCCTACACACTTGATTCTTTTACCAGTCTGATTCTCTACAAGAGCCTTAAATTCCTTGAACCGACTGAAAACTTGTGTGTTACTTTTCAAGAAATATATCCAAGTCCTTCTGCTATAATCATATATAAAAGATAGAAAATATACAGAACTGGAGATAGAAGGAACTTTTACAGGACCAAAAACATCAGAATGAATAAGATCCAAAAGTCCAGAAGACTTGTGAGGACTGGAGTGGAACTGAACATGATTTTACTTACCATAAACATAGTGTTCACAGAAATCAAACTCGAGATTACAATCATTTAGCCCCTCGAGGAGATTTTTAGTTTTCAAGGTCTTAAGACCCTTCTCACCAATGTGGCCAAATCTCATATGCCACAACATTGTCTTTTCTGTAGGAAGCTTGCCTTCCAAAGTGTTTACACCCTTAGGTACACTTACTGCACTGCCATTGGAACCTAGTGCCACAGTCTTCTTTACTGCTCATTTAGATGGTGGGGATGAAGTGATAGCCACTCTCTTCTTTGAAACAAAAGAACTATTGCACTGAGCAATGCATGCATCAAGCTGAAACAAAGTACCTCTCCTAGTACCTCTAGCGAGTACCATAGACCCTCTCATCATCTTGCATCCATCTTTCGGAAAGACAAGTTGCACACCTACATCATTCAACATACTTACAGATAATAGGTTTCATGCCAAACCCAAAATGTGCATAACTCCGTTGATTCCCTTTACTCATCCATCAGGAAATCTGATAGTGACCCTTTCGAGTCCAACTATCTTTAGGTGAGAATCATCACGCAAGTACACCTTTCCACCATCGAACTCTTCATATTTTGAGAACCAGTTTTGATGAGAGGTGACGTCAAAAGAAGCACCTAAGTCTACCAGCCACACATCATCAAACGCATGGGCTGCCAAAGCTAAAATAAAAGCATCTCCATCTTCTTGAGATTTTTTGGAAGCTGAATCTGAGCCTTTCTTCTTCTTCTTTAGTTGTTTGTAGTCCCTCCGGAAGTGCCTAGATTTCTCATAGTTCCAACATTTCACCTTGGACTTTCCAGGAGTCTTAGAACTCCCACAGGATTTGGATCTGCCCTTCTTTGAATTGTTTTCATTTTGCTTTCCTTTGTCGTTGGATCTCCCACGAACAACAAGGGCTTCCTTAGATGAATCCAAACTCTTTCTTCGCATCTCCTCAGATAGCAATGAAGACACCAAATCATCCATACAGAATGTGACTATAGTACTTCTAAGAGCCATCACGAGATGGTCCCACGAATCCGGCAAGGAACAAAGCAGGGTCATACAATGATCCTCCTCGATCTTGGCACCGGATGATGCCAACTGTGCAATCAATAAATTGAATACATTGAGATGATTAGTTATGGATCCACCTTCCTCCATTCTTAAAGAATACAACTTCTTTCTCAGGAACAACTTATTCACCAGAGATTTGGTCTGATACACAAACCCAAGCCGTTTCCAAAAACAATTTGCAGTAGTCTCATCAAGAACATTTAGAAGAATGACATTTGCTAGACAGATTCTGATGAGACCCTTAACCTTCTGATCCTTGATCTCTGATTAAGGGTGCTCCCATTAATACCACAAACACATAATAGAAACAGAGAAACAACAACAATATGCAAGAATAGAAAATTGGCTTCTTATTATCTCCACAAATGTGGAATTACAAACTTTCAGAATTACAATATGCAAAGCCACATGGGCATTCCCTTACAATATTCTGTAGGACAAAGCCTCGAATCGTTACCCAGATCTACCTAGAACTACCCTAGACAACACTACGGGCCTTCTTTATATAGGCATTTTCCACCGCCCGAGAAGGTTCCAAAAATTTATCCCTTAGGGCCAACCAAACTTAGAATTATTTTATTTTTCAATTTATTACATCAAGGTCGGCTCAAAATAACTTTTGAAACCCGAAATTTTTTTTTGAAGGAAAAATTATTTTTCACCATTTCAGGTGGCCCAACTTCCAGAGACCATAACTCATCACCAGTTGACCCGATTGACTGTTATAACCCCATTTCAGAATGACCACGAAGCGCTCTACAGGCTTGATTGGCACAAGTGCTTGTCTTCTAAATTTTTGACCTCATTCGGGGCCTCTAAAGTCTTCAAAATTGAGTTGAAAGTTTCTGTACCCTGCTGCCAATACCAAAAATCTTCAATATCTTCAAAACCAGACCTGATCTAGCCATGAAACTTTACTGACAGGCTGATATGACTGAGATGAACCTCCACATGTAAAATTAGAACATTCCAAGATCATATGACCAACTTACTAAAAATAGTAAGTTTCCATAAATAGTAGCTCTGCACAAGATAGCCCTTATTGAAAACAAAACCAGAAATATTTTTAGGTGATGCAAAATTGCTCTTACACCCAAGATGCTCCTATATCAGACACTCTAGGTAATTTGAGAAGTGATTCCGTCACATCTCAAGTGTGAAGAGGAAAACCAAGATGGTTAACCTCCTCCCTTGTCAGCCATGATGAATCTTCAACAAGTCATCCTTTCCACTTGACTAGATATTCTTCATATGTCATGTTCCATGTGCTTCTACCAATAGGACTATCCAGTATGTCCTCAATGTCCTTGTATTTGAACAATTTGCTGGAATACTCCACTGTGCTACTGTAATCTCATCTTCAACACCTCCTTCATGATACTTGTGTGTGTTTGAATGTGGACATCTAAATCAGGCACAAATGCAACATAGTCATTGCTCAATCATGAGATGGCGAGTATGAACATGAATTGTCCATCTCACAACATCGATTGAACCGACTTGTTGCCTCCTATGTAGACGGGGTGTATAATTACTCTCAAATTGGAGAGCCAACAACCATAAGACCGATTCTACAATGGAGGATTTTCCAAGAGCTATGAAGATGAGCCAACTGAAATTGAACTAAATGAATGCAATTTAATCTAAGATACTTGAAAGAAATATGATACTATTCTAAATAGCTTGAAAGAAATATGCAAATTATTCTAAGAACTTGGAAATAGCAATGATATTAAACTATGAGCATGTAAGCAAATTAATCTAATATGAAAATGCAATACTATGCTAAATGATAAATTAATCTAATTGCAAATGAAAAGCTTGAAAATAAAGTGAGACTAAAAAGCGCTATAGTTCAATTGCTCTAAAAAATTGTCTCCTTTCAAATGAGAAAAAGAGGTCCATTAAATAGAAAAGCCAGGAGAGGAATGAAGAGTTTCTTGATTTGAAACTCCTGACTCTTCATTCCTAATTGAGACCAAACGGCATGATTTATTTAATTAAAAGAATGGAATTTGCCACATGTGGGAGGTGACCTTTCAAGTAATTAAAATTGTTAAATTTAAATAAAGAGGTGTCCATTCAATTAACTAAATATTTATTAATTCCTTTTATGGGTAATTAGCCAAATGGGGTGGATTTAATTTAATTCTAAGCACTTAAGACTTTTAGGATTAAATTAAATTATCCTAAATGATGAAATCCAACCACTTCGTTCTGTCTAGAGTAATAGGTTCTTTACAAGCTTTCCAAGCTTCACCAAAATCAGGACCCTCTCGATACAAATTCTTGAGTTCTTTGAACACAACCACCTCAATCTGCATCTCTGTTAGCAATAGTTGCCTTCTGCTAAGCGCATCTGCAACCTTGTTAGACTTTCCACTTTCATGTTTTAAAATAAATGTATAACTCTGTAAAAACTCAACCCATTTCAAATGCCTTTGATTCAACTTTCCTTGACTATTCAACTATTGCAAAGCTTGATGATCAGTATACAAAACAAACTCCTTAGGAAGCAGATAGTGTCTCCACTTCTTCAATGCCTAAACTATAGCATAAAATTCCTGATCATAAACAAAATATTTTCTCTTGGCATCATTTAACTTCTCACTGAAATAAGCAATAGGTTTACCTTCTTGGCTCATAACAACTCCTATTGCAGTACCACTAGCATCACAATCTACTTGAAACACCTTATTAAAATTTGGAAGTGCTAAAATAGGTTGTTCTATAACTTTTTGTTTCAACAGTTTAAAAGTCTTATCTGCCCCATTAGTCCACTTGAACTCTTTTCTATCCCCTCTCATTGTTTTAGTCAAGGGTCCACAAATACTGCTAAAATTTCTGATTATTTTTTTGTAAAAACTAGCCAAACCATGAAAAGATCTTACCTCAATAGCACTCCTTGGAGTAGGCCATTCAAGGATAGCCTGTACTTTCTCTGGGTCCATTTTTAGACCTTCTGCTGAAATAAAAAATCCCAATTACACTAACTCCTTCTTCACAAAACTGCACTTCTCCAAATTAATCAACAATTTCTCATCTCTCAGCTTCTCAAACACCATACAAATATACATCATATGTTCCTCTAATGTCTTGCTAAAGATCAAAATATCATCTAGGTAAACAATGACAAACTTACCCAAAAATTCTTTTAGAACCTCGTTCATCAGCCGCATGAAAGTGCTCAGTGCATTGGTTAGCCCAAAAGGCATGACTAACCACTTATACAATCCTTCCTTTGTCTTGAAGGTAGTTTTCCATTCATCTCCTTCTCTGATTCAAATTTGGTGATATCCACTCTTCAGATCTATCTTTGAGAAATACACAGCTCCACTCAAAAAATCCATAATATAATCCATTCGTGGCAATGGAAACCTGTACTTGATTGTGATCTTGTTTATTTCCCTGGAGTCTTTACACATCCTCCATTTTCCATTCTTCTTTGGTGCTAATACTACTGGTATAACACATGGACTCAAGATCTCCCGAATCAACCCCTTCTGAAATAACTCATGTACTTGTCTGTTCAACTGTTCACTTTCTGCTGGTGTCATTCTGTGTGCTGCCTTGTTTGGCAGACTGGCTCTTGGAATCAAATCCATCTAATGATTGATTTTCCTTACTGGTGGTTATCCATCAGGTACATTATCAGATACAATATCTTGAAACTCATTCAACAAATCTGCAACCTCTACACGTACATTCTCTACTTCCTCTTTACCAGCTTTTGGAATTAAAGAAAAACACACATGCTCATGCCTCATACCATCTAGGAATTTCCTTCCATTAAAAAAAGTTATTCTTGCATTACCGCATACCTTTTCTTCGGTCTCCTTCAATGGCTTTAGCTTATGTCGCACTCCATCCTTTGTCAGAATAGGTATCGCATGACCATCATGTACAACACATCTGTCAAACTACCATGGTCTACCAAACAACATATGACATGCATCCATAGATATGATATCTCATAGTACCTCATCCTGGTACCCACCGATCTTGAGCTTTACTAGGCACTGTTCACTGACCATGACCTTGTGGTCATCCTGCACCTAGGCAATTTGATATGGATGGTGTTTCTGTCTCTTGAGCTTCAACTTTGTCACCATCTCTTCCGATACCAAATTTTTAGTGCTTCCACTATCAATAATCACATCACAACATTTACCGATACACTTGCATCTAGTGTGAAACAAGCTCCTCCTTTGCTCAGGTTCATTCTCACCACTCAACAGGACTCTTCTATTGATCAACATTTCTCCTCTTTCAGCATCTTCAGAATTTGATGATTTGGCATCTTCATCTACATGTGCTACTCTGGCCTGGCCTTCATTCCTCCTATCCGTCCTTGGCATTGAGGACATTCAAATGTCTCATAACCTTCTTCTCCATAGTGAAAACATGTTCCACAGAAGCCTTCTCTTCCTGAACCTTGTCCTCTTCCTCTCTGATCTCTATTGTTCTGATCTTGGAAATGATTGGAATTATTTCCTCTTTGATTTTCACTACTACTTGCCTCATCCTTCTTTTTTGGATCTTCATTTTGGCCTCCATATGACCGTCCACCAGATCATCCACCGTGACCTCTTCGATTTTGTCTACTCTCGAACTTCTTGTTCAGCTTTTCCTCCACTTTTAGGGAAAACTACTATGCCTCTTCAATACTATTCATTCGAACCAGATTCAGCTCCTCCTAAATGCTTGGCCTCAACCCATTAAGGTAACGGGAAACTTTCTCCTTATCAGCTTCCGCATGGCCTATTCTCATGAGGATTCGATAGAACTCCTCTGTATACTCCTGAACAGATCATCTCGCTTGCTTAAAACTTTGCATTTTCTTCAGTAGGTCAAGCTCATAATAAATAGGGATGAAATGTCACTTCAATTTATCCACCATCTGATCCCATCTTGTGATTTTATCCTTTTCTCTTCTATTTCGCTCCAATTGAATCTCTTGCCACCAGATCTTCGCATGACCTTTTAGTCTAGCCTTCGCAAATTTGACCCTATCAGGATCCTCAATATCTTCATACTCAAAATATTCTTCACACTCATTAATCTAGTTGATCAATTCTTCAGGGTTAAGATTTCCAAAAAATGTCAGAACCTCGATCTTGGGTCTTTTCCCAATCTTGGAAATGGCCCGAAAAAGCCTTTCTTCTTCTTGATTCAAAATTTTGCCTTCTTCTTCTTGATCATCATTTCCTTCTTCGGCTTCATCCTCACTTTCATCTTTGACATTAAGATTCATTCCTCTACGAATCTCTTCTTGCAATGCTGACACTTGTCTCTAGAGCGCTCTAACCTCAGCTGTTAAAACACCAACTCTTCCGCCATGTTCCCTTCATGGAGGCATTTTCATGATTCTCACTGAAACCCTAACCACGGTCCTGGCACAAACTGCCTCACAGTCAGCGATCTATTTACACACTCAAGAACTCCTACTCTGATACCACTTGATGAAGGGTGCTCCCCTTAATACCACAAACACATAACAAAAACAGAGAAACAACAACAATATGCAAGAACAAAAAATTGGCTTCTTATTATCTCCACAAATGTGGAATTACAAACTTTCAGAATTACAATATGCAAAGCCACATGGGCATTCCCTTACAATATTTTGTAGGACAAAGCCTTGAATCATTACCCAGATCTACTTAAAACTACCCTAGACAACACTACAAGCCTTGTTTCTATAGGCATTTTCCACCGCCCGAGAAGGTTCCAGAAATTTAGCCCTTAGGGCCAACCAAACTTAGAATTATTTTATTTTTCAATTTATTACATCAAAGTCGGCTCAAAATAACTTTTGAAACATGAACAAAAATATTGAAGGAAAAATTATTTTCCACCATTTCAGGTGGCCCAAGTTCCAAAGGCCATAATTCATCACCAATTGACCCAATTGACTATTATAACCCCATTTCAGAAAGGCCACGAAGCGCTCTATAGGCTTGATTGGCGCAAGTGCCTTTCGTCCAAGTTTTCAACCTCATTCGAGGCCTCTAAAGCCTTCAAAACTGAGTTCAAAGTTTCTATACCCTACTGCCAATACCAAAAATCTTCAATATCTTCAAAACCAGACTTGATCTAACCATGAAACTTTACTGGCAGGATGATATGACTGAGATGAACCTCCACATGTAAAATCAGAACATTCTGAGATCGTATGACCAAATTACTTAAAATAGTAATTTTTCATAAATAGTAGCTCTGCACAAGATAGCCCTTATTGAAAACAAAACCAGAAATATTTTTGGGTGATCCTAGATTGCTCTTACACCCAGGATGCTCCTGCATCAGACACTTGGGGTAAATTGAGAAGTGACCCTGTCATGTCTCAGGTGTGAAGAGGAAAACCAAGATGGTTAACCTCCTCCCTTGTTAGCCATGATGAATCTTCAACAGGTCATCCTTTCCAATTGACCAACTAATCTTCATATGTCCTGTTTCATGTGCTTCTACCAACATGACTATCCAGTATGTCCTCAATCTCCTTGGTATCTGAACTAGTTGCTGGAATACTCCACTGTGTAGCTATAATCTCATCTTCAACACCTCCTTCATGATACTCTACCAGATCTGAAACATTAAATACTGGTGAAATATTCAGCTCAGTAGGCAACTCGACCTCATATGCATTTCCTGAATCATGCTTATTTAGTATCTCACATGGCCCAAACTTCTTCATTTTCAGCTTGTTATATGTACCAACCAGAAATCTTTCCTTCCACAAATGAACCATGACTTTATCTCCAACCTGAAATTCCTTATGTCTCCTTTTCTCATCTGCCTTAGCCTTATACTGTGCATTCATCTTGGTAATGTGCTTCCTTACCTCCTCATGGATGTTCTTCAAATATTCTGCAAAATCCTCAGCTTCACTACTTATTTCTCCTTTATCTATCTTTTTCAACTCAGATGTATTTCTTGAACTATTTCCATATACAATTTAGAATGGTGATTTACCAGTGCTCCTGTTGACAAAATTATTGTATGCAAATTTTGCCTGCGGTAAAATCAAATCCCACCCTATTGGCTTATCTCCAACCAAACATCTCAACAAATTCCCCAAACTCCTATTCACCACCTCTGTCTATCCATTAGTCTGTGGATGATGTGATAAACTGAACTTCAAATTTGTCTTCAATTTCTTCCACAATGTATGCCAAAAGTATCCAATGAACTTAGTGTCCCTATCTGAAACTATACTTTTTGGCAAACCATGTAGTCTCACCACTTCTTTGAAAAATAATTCTGCTACATGAACAACATCATTAGTCTTCTTGCAGGGAACAAAATGTGTCATCTTTGAAAATCTCTCAACTACCACAAAAATTAAATCATGTCCCCATTGTGTCCTTGGTAAACCAAGAACAAAGTCCATACTGATATCCTCCCAAGGCTTCTCTGGTATAGGTAATGGCTGATACAACCCTGTATTCTACTTCACACCCTTCGCCATCTAACATACTCTGCAACTCTGTACAAACTTCTTGACATCTTGCTGCAACTGTGGCCAATAATAATTCTCACTAACCAAAGCAAGGGTTTTATCTTGACCAAAATGTCCAGCCAATCCTCCGCTATGCTTCTCCTTGATGAGATTCTCCCTCATAGAACTTCTTGGAATGCACAACTAACTCCCTCTGAACATTATATCATCCTAAATGATGAAATCCAACCACTTCGTTCTGTCTAGAGTAATAGGTTCTTTACAAGCTTTCCAAGCTTCACCAAAATTAGGACCCTCTAGATACAAATTCTTGAGTTCTTTGAACCCAACCACCTCAATCTGCATCTCTGTTAGCAATAGTTGCCTTCTGCTAAGCGCATCTGCAACCTTGTTAGACTTTCCACTTTCATGTTTTAAAACAAATGTATAACTCTGCAAAAACTCAACCCATTTCAAATGCCTTTGATTCAACTTTCCTTGACTATTCAACTATTGCAAAGCTTGATGATCAGTATACAAAGCAAACTCCTTAGGAAGTAGATAGTGTCTCCACTTCTTCAATGCCTGAACTATAGCATAAAATTCCTGATCATAAATAAAATATTTTCTCTTGGCATCATTTAACTTCTCACTGAAATAAGAAATAGGTTTACCTTCTTCACTCATAACAACTTCTATTGTAGTACCACTAGCATCACAATCTACTTGAAACACCTTATTAAAATATGGAAGTGGTAAAATAGGTTGTTCTGTAACTTTCTGTTTGAACAGTTTAAAACTCTTATCTGCCCCATTAGTCCACTTGAACTCTTTTCTATCCCCTCTCATTGTTTCAGTCAAGGGTCCACAAATACTACTAAAATTTATGATAAACTTTTTGTAAAAACTAGCCAAACCATGAAAAGATCTTACCTCAATAGCACTCCTTGGAGTAGGCCATTCAAGGATAGCATGTACTTTTTTTGGGTCCATTTTTAGACCTTCTGCTGAAACGACAAATCCCAAATACACTAACTCCTTCTTCACAAAACTACACTTGTTCAAATTAATCAACAATTTCTCATCTCTCAACTTCTCAAACACCATACAAATATACATCACATGTTCCTCCAATGTCTTGCTAAAGATCAAAATATCATCTAGGTTAAAAATGACAAACTTATCCAAAAATTCTTTTGGAACCTCATTCATGAGCCGCATGAAAGTGCTCGGTGCATTGGTTAGCCCAAAAGGCATGACTAACCACTTATACAATACTTCCTTTGTCTTGAAGGCAGTCTTCCATTCATCTCCTTCTTTGATCTGAATCTGGTGATATCCACTCTTCAAATCTATCTTTGAGAAATACATAGCTCCACTCAAACAATCCATAATATCATCCATTCGTGGAAATGGAAACTTGTACTTGATTGTGATCTTGTTTATTGCCTTGTAGTCTATACACATCCTCCATTCTCTATTCTTCTTTGGTGCTAATACTACTGGTACAACACATGGACTCAGGCTCTCCCGAATCAACCCCTTCTGCAATAACTCATGTACTTGTCTATTCAACTCTTCACTTTCTGCTGGTGTCATTCTATGTGCTGCCTTGTTTGGAAAATTGGCTCTTAGAATCAAATCCATCTGATGACCGATCTTCCTTATTAATGGTAATCCATCAAGTACATTATCAAATACAATATCCTGAAACTCATTCAACAAATCTACAACCTCTACATGTACATCCTCTACTTCCTCTTTATCGGCTTTTGTAATTAAAGCAAAACATAGATGCTCATGCCTCATACCATCTAGGAACTTCCTTCCATCAACAAAAGTTATTCTTGCATTACCACATACCTTTTCTTTGGTCTCCTTCAATGACTTTAGCTTATGTCATACTCCATCCTTTGTCAAGGAATAGGTATTTGCATGACCATCATGTACAACACATCTGTCAAACTGCCACGGTCTACCCAACAACATATGACATGCATCCATAGATATGATATCACATAGTACCTCATCTTTGTAACTGTCGATCTTGAAATTTACTAGGCACTGTTCACTGACCATGACCTTATGGCCATCCTATACCCAGGCAATCCGATATGGATGTGGGTGTTTCTATCTCTTGAGCTTCAACTTTTTCACCATCTCTTCTGACACCAAATTGTCAGTGCTTCCACTATCAATAATCACATCACAACATTTACCCTCACACTTGCATCTAGTGTGAAATAGGCTCCTCCTTTGCTCAGGTTCATTCTCACCACTCAAGAGGACTCTTCTATTGATTAACGTTTCTCCTCTTTCAACATCTTTAAAATTTGAGGATCTGACATCTTCATCTACATGTGCCACTCTGGCCTAGCCTTCATTCCTCCTATCTATCCTTCCTTGGTGTTGAGGACATTCAAATGCCCTATGACCTTCTTCTCCATAGTGAAAACATGTTCCACGGAAGCCTCCTCTTGCTGAACCTTGTCCTCTTCCTCTTCCTCTCTGATCTCTATTGTCCTGATCTTGGAAACAATTGGAATTATTTCCTCTTTGATTTGGACTGCTACTAGCCTCATCCTTCTTTTTTGGATCTTCATTTTGGCCTCCATATGACCGTCCACCAGATCGTCCACCGCAACCTCTTCCATTTTTTCTACTGTCAAACTTATTGATTAGCTTTTCCTTCGCTTTTAGGGAAAACTGGTATGCCTCTTCAATACTGTTCATTCAAACCAGATTCAGCTCCTCCTAAATGCTTGGCCTCAACCCATTAAGGTAATGGGAAACTTTCTCCTTATCAGCTTCCGCATGGCCTATTCTCATGAGGATTCGATAGAACTCCTCTGTATACTCCTAAACAGATCATCTCGCTTGCTTAAAACTTTGCATTTTCTTTAGTAGGTCAAGCTCATAATAAACAGGGATGAAATGTCACTTCAATTTATCCACCATCTGATCCCATCTTGTGATTTTATCCTTTCCTCTTCTATTTCGCTCCAATTGAATCTCTTGCCACCAGATCTTCACATGACCTTTCAGTCTAGCCTTCGCGAATTTGACCCTATCAGGATCCTCAATATCTTCATACTCAAAATATTCTTCACATTCATTAATCTAGTTGATCAATTCTTCAGGGTTAAGATTTCCAAAAAATGTCAGAACCTTGATCTTGGGTCTTTTCGCAATCTTGAAAATGGCCCGAAAAAGTCATTCTTCTTCTTGATTCAAAATTTCACCTTCTTCTTCTTGGTCATCATTTCCTTCTTCGGCTTCATCCTCACTTTCATCTTTGACATTAAGATTCATTCTTCTATGAATCTCTTCTTGCAATGCTCACACTTGTCTCTGTAGCACTCTAACCTCAGGTGTTACAACACCAGCTCTTCCGCCACGTTCCCTTCATGGAGGTTTTTTTACGATTCTTGCTAAAACCCTAACCATGGTCCTGGTGCAAACTGCCTCACAGTTGGCGATTTGTTTACACACTCAGGAACTCTTGCTTTGATACCGCTTGATGAAGAATGCTCCCCTTAATACCACAAACACATAATAGAAACAGAGAAAAAACAACAATATGCAAGAATAAAAAATTGGCTTCTTATTATCTCCACAAATGTGGAATTACAAACTTTTAGAATTACAATATGCAAAGCCACATGGGCATTCCCCTACAATATGAGAAGGTTCCAAAAATTTAGCCCTTAGGGCCGACCAAACTTAGAATTATTTTATTTTTCAATTTATTACATCAAATTCGGCTCAAAATCAGTTTTGAAACCCGAACAAAAATTTTGAAGGAGAAATTATTTTCTGCCATTTCAGGTGGCCCAAATTCCAGAGACCATAAGTCATCACCAGTTGACCCAATTAACTATTATAACCCCATTTCAGAAAGGCCATGAAGTGCTCTACAAGCTTAACTTGTGCAAGCGCTTGTCATCCAAATTTTTGACCTCATTCGGGGCCTCTAAAGCCTTCAAAACTGAGTTTAATATTTATGTACCCTGCTGCCAATATCGAAAATCTTCTATATCTTCAAAACCTGACCTGATCTAGCCATGAAACTTTACTGGTAGGCTGATATGACTAAGATGAACCTCCACATGTAAAATTAGAACATTCTGAGATCATATGACCAACTTACTTAAAATAGTAAGTTTCCATAAATAGCAGCTCTGCACAAGATAGCCCTTAGTGAAAATAAAACCAGAAATATTTTTGGGTGATGCAAGATTGCTCTTACACTCAGGATGCTCCTGCATCAATCTCCCAATCCACTTGAGATATTGCTGCAGGTTTCACATCAAGTGAAGTAGCCTCCCATAGATCACAGTCTTCAAGCATGTTTTCCATCTTGAGTTTCCACAACTTGAAATTAATGCCATTAAATTTCTCCACCTCCATTTTACTATATGAGGAACTTGCCATCTCAATCTGCAAATAAGATTCAGAATGCTCTGCACAAAACTCCCACTCAACTTGAGATTAGCTCAAAAAACCCTACCCAACAACTAAGATCAAAAATTGATCAAGCTCTGATACCACTTGTAAGGAAACTCAGGTGCGAAAACAGCTTCCTACACTAATCTCTAAAGGAAAGTATTGTGCAAATTCTTTTAAATCCTTATAATTTCAGACTCGTTAACTACTTTAACAATGATATTGCAGCCATATACCATGCACACAAAAAATAGAGAATGACACAAAGATTTACCCTGGGGAAAACCTTTCGATAAAATCCCCAACACTCCAAAACCTGCACAACCCCACGATTGTAGAAGAGTGTACAATACTCATCTTTATCAGTTGCCACATGTCTTGCATGTCTTCACCCGTCATTGAATCTTCCAGACATAGCTCTTACGTGTCATAGGAATCCGTCATAACCGTTTCAGCCATGATCTCCTTACACGCAATTCAAGATGCTGACACATCAAGTGGAGTGACACATCAACATGCCAATTAGACATGTACAGTCACACTTAATTACATTATTTGCAAGAAATACATTTTACAAAATAAATAATAAGAATAGGAATTATCCAAGGTTGAGACACCTTATTCCTAACATTCTCCCACTTGTCGAACACCTTGTAAGAGCAATAGGAACATAACAGTAACTAACTGCTATAGGCCAAAAGGCCCATAAAATCTGAACACCATCTGAACTTCTCAGTGCCCACAAGTTTCGTTAATGCATTTGCAACATTCTTCACAGTATCTACCTTCTCCAAATTTACCTTTCCATCTTCTACCATATCTCTCACAAAGTGAAACTACACATCAATGTGCTTCATTCTGGCATGAAAAGTTGGATTCTTCACAAGGCAAATAGCACTCTGACTTTCACCTTTCCACAACAATTTCCCCTTTTTTCTTGTGTGCAGGAACATGTGACAAAGTTACAGATTCAGGGTTTTTGGAGTTTCAGAACTGATGGCTGATCCTTCACAAAATTCAACATTTTTTGTGCTTTTAAGACTAGGTTGAATTGGGTCCCAAGTTGTCATTTTCCTGGGGCTCTGCAATTTTCACAATCAAGAGTTACAAATCTCAAGGTTCTAAATCAGGATATGAAGTTCACTTGTATTCTCCTAGCCCTCAAAGTGAGTTCATTCTTCTTATTTTCCTTTGGTGTTCACTTTGATACATTAGATCTGATACCTTGTTAGTTATATTTTCCTTTATCATTGCATAAGTGTTTATTATACTTAAATACTTTTCATATACATACATTTCTATCCGTACAAGGAATACCCCAAAATCATCGCTTTTGCTAGATCATGCATTAGCACCCCTTCATCTTGTTGGGTTGTGCTAATCAAATTTTTCCTAAGGGTGGGTTTTGTATTCCAATGGATATAGAATTTTGTATTGTACCATTGATCACCATTTTCTATATCACATTTTGATGAACCCGACTTATAACATTTCCATTTTGATTTTGGTGTTACATCCTCTTTCTATGCAATTACATATCTAGATATATTTTGTATGCATTTCCATCATATTGCTACAATCTATGCATTTATATATTTTTGGTAGTTATATTCTCTTTGTATGCATCTAAATCTACTTTATATTCATTTTTCTATCACATTTTTGCTACATCTTGCATTTCCATAGTTGTTGCATTTCATTGATTTGAATGTACTTCTTTCTTTCTTTTGATGTTGCAAAAGTTTTTTAAGGAATTATCCCAAAACCATTCTATAACTTTTGAGATCAAACAACATCCTCCTATTAACCTGCCTTTACATTATGTTACCACTAAATATAATCAATTTAATGTATGTGATGTTGCTTTGCCCTCTCTTCTATCACCTTCTAAGGATATATTGGAGCAAGAAGATAATTTTAACCTTTCTCTTAATGATCTTCCTCTTTGGGGAGGAGAGTTGAGAATTGATGTTAACTCTTCTCCTAATATAAGCCTTATCTATAAGGTTACTTTGGTACAAAATGATGGTACTTTACCTTATATTCCTTTCAATTCCTCCCCTTTTTGAGATCAAGCTTTAATAAACCATGACTATTCCTCTTCTAAGATGTGCTTTATTCATAGAGATGTTCCTACCCTTGATGATTCTCCTATTTTAGATGAACCCTTGGATAATGACATGAATTACTCTCTTCCTCATGAAGCACCTTTGGTAAAATAAGATAATATAATGGTTGACATTTCTTCTACTTCCTCTCAAGATGATGCATTCACATTCGATGTTTCTTCTTCTTCTAAAACATACCCCCTTTATGAGGATATTTTAGAGCAAGAAGATATAATAAATACTTTCCTCAATACCACCTTACCTTCATTTAACATTCCTTCTAGAGATGAAGCATTAAAGGAAGTTCCTAATCCCTCTTCTAAGGACATCTTGGAAGATGAGGATTATATTATTCCTAGTTCTCTTAATGCTCTCCCTTCTAGTGGTGAACCCATGGGAAATTCTTCCTAACACAACCCTCTCTTCTACAAAGAAAGCGCACATTGATGCCCCCAAGGATTTCCAAATGAAATTAGTGAATACCATCAACCAATTGAATGCTCAGCACATCAGGGATATCAATCCAAGGGTTCAATGAAACCAAGACAATATTATCCATATGTGGAAGGGTCATTCTGGTCCCATCTATCTTGATGATATTTCTAAAAAATTTAATCATTTGTGGGTGAAAATACCACAAAACAACAAAAATATCTTTAATTACAATCCATATAGGGAAGTAGAGGGAAAGAACCTCCTCACAAATGGAGTCCAGAGACCATTTGATGGCTCTAAAAATACAACTCCCTATAGACCAAAATTATTTATCAACCACCATGGATTGGGCCTTATGATCATTAAAAGGGAATTAAAAAATCCCTTTTCCAATCACCATACAGAAGTTAAAGGAAATGCTTAATTTAGTAATCAAGATTTTGGAAATCCAATCATCAAAAAATTTTGTGAAGGGATTTTTAAGATATCAGTAGCATTAAAAAAATCCATTTATTTAAGTCTACCAGTTTCCATGAATATTGCTGTAGACAAATCTTCATTTCGTTGAAAGCAAAGAGTATTAATAGTTAATGGAGGGGGCTTACCTTGTCGGTATCCACCCTCTTGCCCTTTTCCTTTTCCATATTGGATAATGACATATTTTTCAAATGGAGATACCTTAGATTTAGACCTAATTAGTGCTTCCACAAAAGATTTAACTTGTTTAGGGTTAGTGCCATCAAAATCCCCTCTTTCAAGGCCAAGGTCAATTGGCACCCTTGGTTTTCCAGGGAAGGGCCAGTCTCTAAAGTACAATGCTAAACAAAAAAACCACCAAGAAAAAATGAAAAAGCCAAATAATACCACACCACATGCAATGAACACGCTACACAAAGCCAAGGAAAGAGAAAACGTTGAATGATGGAAAGGAGGGTACTAACCACTTACCTCCTTGCGCGTGCCAAGCCTTGCAAAGAATGTTTGTATCTCTAAAACTAGGGCTTCAAATCAAGTAGATCCTATTGAATGAAACCATTTTTATATAATCATTTTACAACCTAAGAGTATCAATGCAGATGCATTGTCTTTGATACCCTTGTGTTCAAAAAATCAAAGTTTCAAATCTCTAAATAGATCCTAGGGTTGAACCTAGATAATTCTCATCATGGTTTTGCTCCACCTCCAAAAATATATGTTTGAAAAAAATTATATCATTATACGATAGAGGAAGTTACAAATATTTTGTGAAACTATCAGGATGAGGACACATGCTAGGGTTCTTGGCCTTCGTTTATTCCTTTGCTTTCTCATCTTCTCAAGGGTGGATATATTTGAAAAATGATCTCTTCATTTCTATTTTTTATATGTGTCAAACTTAGACCTTTATGTTTGGCAAAGATTTATATTCATTGGAAAAATAGAAAATTAATATTGTAACCAAACAAAAAATATTAGAAGTTCTATGTTTCAAAATTTTTAATTTAAGGGTAAGTGTGATTAGTGCAAACCTAACCTGTTCAGAAAATGCGTAGACATTCAAACATTACCTTAAGCATCATATACCAAACTTATAGTAAATTTATTTGCATGATACCTCAAATAGAGCTTAAATGGGAGCACCCTATCACCGTTTGGTTTTCTCTTGGATTAAGGATGTGGGCGTGCTCTCAAAACACTAGGCACATGTCCCAAATGTAGATTAGGAAGGTTTAGGATCATTTAGGGATCAAGGATGCCCCATAGTGGAACATAATCAAGTATGGTGAACCCGATTTTCCCCTAGAGCCCCAAGGATCCAAATGAAGCTAGAATACAGATTTGAGCTATGAATGCTTATGCTAAGTTGATTTTACCGAAAAGATAAGTGTGATATGATGCAAAAATGATATGAAAATCTTGATAATTAACTAGGTTAATCCATTAAGCTATTCTAGGATGAGTTACAAAAGTTTGAAAGATAAGTAAATCTAACAATTATGCTAATGCTATAGTGATCTAGATGCAAATTGACATGATAACAATGCATGAAATGATAAAAACTAAGCTAATACTTTGCTCTTGGAAGTGAGGATATTTATAGGATTTGAAGAAGGGATTGGGTTAGGAAGGGGAGTAAGGATTAGATTTAGGGTTAAGGGTAGAGTTAGGGGTATGGTTAGAGGTATGGTCAAGGGGATAAGGGTTGCTCACACATATGTGAGCAACACTAGGGAAGTGTGCCTAGGGGACCAAGATGGAAGAGGAGACATAGGCTTCATTAAGAGGATGTAAGAGCCTTAATGAGGGTGTCAGGAGCCATTAATGAGCATGTAAGGCTCATTAATGAGGGGGGTTGACCAAAAGTCAAAGGATGAGGGTTTAGACTAAGAGGGTTAAGAATCACCCTCTAAGTAGGTTTAGGGAGTGATTAGGAAAGTGATGATAGGTTTAGGGTTTTCTAGAATATTTCTAAGGTTTTAGGCTTTTAAATAAATATTTAATTTATTTAAAGGATTTTGAAACACAATTTATTAAATAATTAATAAATTAGAGGGAATATCATTCAAATTGGATTTAAATGCTTTTGGGAGGGATTCTTTTAATTAAATGTTTTTAATTAAAATAGGAGAGAATAATGGCTTTAAAATAAATAAATAAATAAAATAGATAATTAATTAATAAATGATGATATCATCAGGGATTTTTGGAAACCAAAATAATCTTAATTGAAAGATGAATTTTTAGGTGTCTACATTTTACCCCTCTTTGATGTGATGCTGCAAGTGGCGTGGTGTCAAAGACAAGAAAATAAGATGCCTTAGGCTAGAATAGAGGATAAGGGGTTGTGCCCCCTCGAGAAAATAATGCAAAGAGGAAACTTTGGGGAATTTTATCGAAAAGGACGCAGGTTGGAAGGAGGAGACGGGAAGGAAGATAAATAGACGACCTTCCAAGAGAAAAGATGTATGAATGCAATATGATGTGAGATGCAGGATGCAACTATATGAAGGATGCAAGATTACTCTATATGCAATGATTGGGGTTTGGGGAGCTCATAGTGTTGGATATTTTTGAGAGCACAACCTTGTTTGATATAGCAATGCTAGAGACCTTCCAACGTTACTGGGAACTCAAGGCCTTTTCACCAGTGTTGCATAGGACTGACACAATAAAAAAGCACACAAAGGGTTTCCCCAACATCACACATGAAACACAGAGGAGGCATGGTGGAAATGATGCTGGAGGAACCTAAAACAAATGACTGACTCATAGGTAGAAGAAAAAGATCAAAAGACCTTGCCCCAGATTGTCCTCATTCATAGTGCACCATGATATTAAGGATCATGGGGACTTTGAGTAGAGGACAATAAGAAGCCGTAAAAGATAAACAAGATCCAAAGCATAAAACACAAGATTGCAGTGATAACTCCACAAGACATCCTTTTCCAAGGAGAAAGATTTATGGTTGATGGGGGAGATTAGGTATGAATGTGAGGAAGGATACATCCTACATGGACCCATTTGATTGATGATGGAAGATTAAGTTAGACATGAGGAAGGATACATCCTGCAAGGACCCATTTGATGAGGAGAATGATGTGTTGTTGGCAAATGATGAATCTAGGATAATCACGTGATCAAAGATAGTGGACAATAGATGTTGTTGAAGTGCAAGGCTAGGTGAGACAAGATATATGATCAAAAGTTATTGCATGAATGATGAGGATATGTACAATAAGATGATATAGTACAAAGGGGACCCAAAAGCTAAATAAAAGATCCAAAGGAATAAATGAAATAACAAGTATCTCACAAAACCTTTTTCCATAGGTAGGATGATGGATGATGATTGATTGATTGAGGATTGACGAAGATGGTGGAGGATGGTGGAGGATTACTAAGTGTCAAGGATGAGTTGTGGCTTCCTGATGTAGGATTAGAGGGGATTGGATTGTCAACCTAAGATAGACTATTGATCTTCAGAAGATGGGATCCTTGCCAATGTATGCCAATCTCTTGCTCGAGATGATGAGGCCTACAAAAAAAGTACAAGATGCCCTAGAAAATGCTTAGTCAAAGGGTAGTGTTGGGATGATTCTAATTTAGGATAAGGATTAAGAAGACTCAAGGATATGACACAAAGTGGATCATGGATAACTGGATAAGGATTCCTATGACAAGAGATAGGTAAAACACTCTAACCTCAAAAGGACAAAGTGATGATTATTGAAGCATCTAGCTAGATAGGGTCAAAGGTCATGATGACACAAGGGCTAACAGATGTAGAGCATGGGACCTAAAGACATATATGTACAAATGAGCTTAGGTGGAGACATGACTGATGCTAGAGTACAAGACTCAGGATACGATGTACAAGGGATCTGGGGATGAAGCTGACGCTGCAAAGATATATAAGATGATGCCCCAGATGGGCTATAAATCGAAGATGGATTGATGGTGGATAGGATTGATGGATGATGTACCCTGAAATGAAATGGATTTGGGAAGGACACATCCCAACAATGATGATTTGATTTAGATCAAGTCTTTCCATAAAACTAGGAACAAGACTAAGGATGTGATTGGATAGCTTGGCTTGATGTTGGATGATTGCTAGGAATGATTGGATATGGATGGATGTCATTGGATTGCATGGGGGTAGCCAGTAGCTAGATACCAATGACAAGGGAAGTGATAGATGATGGAAAGATGGAGGAAATGCTTAGGGATGTGGCTAGAGGAACTGCTAAGGGATGAGGATAGAGGAAATGTTGAGGGATTTGGATAGAGGAATGCTGAGAGATTTGGATAGAGGATTTGCTAGGAGATGTGGATAGAGGAATGCTGAGGGATTTGGAAGGGGGGATTGGATTGGGAGATAGAAGATATGGATGGAAGAAGGTCTCCAAGGAATATGTCACCAAGGAATAAGATGCCCCTACTTAGGATAGTTTCATGCATTTAGAGGCATTATGAGGGGGTACGATAGGATGGAAGATAAGATGACAAGAGGCTGAGGAAGGTAGATGGAAGCTATGATAATAGGATGAGGGAAGAAACTGGAATATAGTATGATAGGAAGGATGGATGGATAGAGGAAGGGTGGATGAAAGTTGTGATGGGAGATACGACAGGATGGATGGATGCAAAAAGGTGCCCAAAAGAAAGTATTCTTGTTGGTCTCTATTTTCGTATCAAGATTTGAAGGAGGATGGCGAAGGCAAGAGAGAAATGGGATGGAGGAGATGCTGGATAGGATGTGCTAGAAGGGATTTCCCCCAATTGCAGAGAGGAACTGGATGGATGGATTACACATGACGCTTGTTTGCCAAGTTTTCACCATGGTACTTGTCCAAGGTGCTTGAATTGCCATGTTTTCACCATTGAATGAATATTTTTCTCTTTTCTTTTCTTCTTTTTTGATATTTTTCTTGATTTTTTGACTATTTCTCTTACTTTCACATTTGTCATTGACTTTCTGATATGTTGCCGACCTTCTAATTTGTTGCTAACTTTCTGATTTGTTGTTGACCTTCTGATTTGTTGCTAACTTTCTGATTTGTTGCTAACCTTCTAATTTGTTGCTAACCTTTTGATTTATTCCTAAATTTTTGATTTGTTGCTAACCTTCTGATTTGTTTGGATGTTGGTACAACTTTATTAGGATGGAAGGATTATGAAAAGGCATGGATGAGATGGGGTAGATGGGGAATATGCATGGGATGAGAGATATGATTGTAGAAAGTGCTTGGATGGAATGATGGAAATTTATCATGATAGGGGGATGTTGTTAGGACCAACATTGGCACATGTTGTGATGGGGGTGGATGAAGTGGATGGGAGATGGATGGTAGATATGGATATGATGGAGGATTTTTGCTAAGAGATCTTGGGACATAGGGACCCAAAATAGATTTAGAAGATGAAGGAGGGGAATGAGTAGCTAGTGGATTAGCAACTTTGGATGCCATTGTGGATATTTCTTTTAGATGCAATGCATCTTTTTTCTTTGGGATCCACATAGTTTTTTCTTTTACTTTTGCTTTAGTGGGCCTTTGTGGCCATTGGGATGCATTGGATTTGGCTTTTTCTTTGATGGGCCTTTGTGGCCATTCAGATGCAGTGGCTTCTACTTTTTCTTTGATTGGCCTTTGTGGCCATTGGGATGCATTGGATTTTTCTTTTTCTTTGGTGGGCCCTTGTGGCCATTTGAATATAATAGATCCTTTGATTGGATTTTTATTTGCTTGAGCATGTCTTTTAGAGTGGTCATGGAAATCTTTAGATCTTTGTGGATATTTACCTTTATGAATTTTGGATATGGCATCCAAATCATTGCAAGGAATATTAGAAAAAATATGAGGAGGTGCGCGTGATGGAGGAGATATGGATGGAGAGATGGAAGGAGATTGGCAGATAAGAGATGTGGGAATGTGCCTTTTTTGATCTTGACTAGGTATGTTTAGATATTGGATGAAGGATTGAGTAGGATAAGATGGGGGATGATATTTTGGGATGTAAGGCCCCAAAATGGATTTGGTATGTGGAGGATACGTGCTAGAATATTTTGGGATATAGGGACCCAAAATGGATTTGGAGGATGAAGGAGGAATGTAATAGGTTGTTTTGGGTTGCAATGATGGAGGAGGAGGAATAGTGTTGTATGATTTGGAGGGATGATGAGAATATGTGGTGGTATTCTTGGAAGGATGCTTGAATTTGGCTTTAGCTATACCAATTTCTTGGAGGAAGTGTCTTTAGATGTGTGACCAATACCACATGAATGTGGATGTTTTTTTGTCTCGAATGGGCTCTAGATTTACTTGTTCATGGGCACCCAATCCTTTGCCTTGATAATTCCATTTCTTGAGCATTTTATCCAAACACGGATATTTCTGACTTGGGGAATAAGATAAACATCCAGTATTAGGTGTTGTGGTGGAAGATATGAAACTGACCTCTTCTGCTTCAAGTGGGCTTTCCTTGACAAAATTAAGTGGACCAAAAGGATAGAGTGATGGAACTGGGATAGTTTGGATTGGACGAGCATCAAGTGGAGAGGATGGGATGATGGAATCTTGACTATGATATGGAGGTAGTAATGGATCTTGAGATGAAGGAATTGGGATGGTAAGATCTTGAATTGTAGGAATTGGGATGATAGGGTCTTGGATAGGAGGAATTGGGATCATATGATCTTGGATTGGAGGAATGAGGATGAGAGCATGTTGGATTGGAGGAATTGGGATGGTAGGCTCTTGGATTGGAGGAATTGGGATGGTAGGAGCTTGGATTGGGGGTGATGGAAGCAATGGATCATGTAACAAAGGAAGTTAAGGGATAGGATCTTGATTTAGGTTGATGTATACTTCAACATGCTTTTGGACAAGACCTTATTTGGATTAGATTGTTGTGGATAGAGTGATGGGGGATGTATGGATAGACTCTTTAGATGGAGTGGATGGAAGGATGGGAGATTCTATAATTATGATGGAGGGATGAAGGATGGACTCTTTAGATGGCATTGATGAAAGGATGGGAGATTCTACAATTATGATGGAGGGAAGAAGGATGGACTCTTTAGATAGTATAGATGAAAGGATGGGAGATTATGCAATTGTAATGGTGGGAAGAAGGGTGAACTCATGAGGCTCATTGGATGTGGTTTAGATAATGCTAGGAGAAGGAGATGTGGATGGGGATTGGATGGAATCAGCAGACAGAAAGGACCCAATGATGCTAGGAGATGGAATGGGATCAATATTTGGGATAGATGGAAGAAGATCAATAGATGGGATAGATGGAAGAGGATTAATAGATGGGATAGATGGAAGAGGATCAATAAGTGGGGTATATGGAAGAAGGATAATAGATGGGGTTGATAGAAGAGGAATGATGGTGGATGTAGGAGGTTGATGGGCATCATCACCAATGGCTTTCCATGAGGGAGTGAGATGAAATGGATCATCAACATTAGTAGAGGGATTTTTTGCTGGTTTTTTTGTGAAACTCCTTGGAGACTTTCGTGATGGAGTTTGAGGTGAAAGATTGGAGTGTGTAGAAGATGGAGAGCTAGGATAGTCCACGCATGAAGGTGGGATAGTGGATTGTGAGTTTGGTTGAGGGGATGATAGTTTAGAAGAGAGATTGTAGGATGACATGGCTAGATAGTTCACATAAGTAGGCATAAAGGAAGCTTGTGAACTGGATTGGCTAACAGATGGGATAGTGGTGATGGATTGAGATATGGGATATGATGCAGATTGAAGGATGCATTCTTCTTGTGAAAGGGGATTTGTGTCAATGTAGGTAAGAATGGAAGATGTTGGATTAAGATAGGATATAGTGGATGGTGGATCAAGATAGAATGGGGGATTAGGGTAATGGATTAGAAGACTAGGATCTTGGATTTAAAAATGGGTTGGAGGATAAGGAGATGATGGAATTGGATTAGGGATGTAGCTAGGAGTGTTGTTATGGAAAGATGGTGATTCAGATATGACCATAGAAGAGGATGGAGGCATGAATTATGTATGTAGGGAATATGCAGGCTTAAGATAGGAAGAAGGTGTGGATGAATAAGATAATGAATTTCCATTGTCAAAGGCATGATAAGGAGTATTAGTAGATATGCATGAAGGAATGATGAGATAGTTTGGATGAATGATTGGATTCTGGAAGATGTTTGGAGCAAGCTTACTAAGGTTTTCAAAGTACTCATCATGATCAACAAGACTATCATCATCATTGGGATAGGGTGGAATGGGAGAAAAGACATGACAACCAAACTTATCGTAATAGATTTGAGACATGCTGAATTGTAGATGATTTGGATAGGGATGAAGGATGAAGATGGAAGGGAGACTAAGACTTAGATTGGGATGAACAAGATGCTCAGAGTGGGATTGGATTTGGCTCAAGATAAGAGGAAATACTAACTCTAGAGGAAGACAGAGAGGGGATGGGGGATGAACAAGATGACTCTGCTAACCTAGGATATGGAGAGAAAATTAGGAGAAGACTAGATGGGGAAGATGTTGGATGATAGGAAGACCATGATTAGGAGAGTAGGATGACAAGTTTCTGAAATCTCGGATGACTTATGGATTTTGGAGGATTTGGATTGACATGGAAAAATATTTTTGTGTAGAAATCTTTGTTTATGTTTGTTCAACAAACATTTTGCACTGAGTTTGAAAACACATCAATAAGAACTACCTAAGGACATGATATTATCAAAATCTTTTCCCACAACTTGGTACCCCAAAAAGGAATACATATGGTGAATAATCTTTAGGTGATCTGGGAAACCACTTGGATCACTCCTTGCACAAAGATTTTGATACCTTTGGTTTTAGATTGGGAAGCCTCTGATTACTAGGTATCTGATTTGGTTCATGGCATCCTCCCAATTGGTTTGTACACACATGACTCAATTAAGAGCCTAGTTGATGATGCCAAAATAGTAGGGATATTCACCTACGTCGAGCTACAATCAACATGCATCACCTGAGCTTGAGGGGATGAAGTGAGAGTTTTCTCAATGCTTTATTTCTATACAGACCAAGGAAGTACCAATTTGAGGTTGTTCTCCAAAGAGGAAGCTCTTTTCTCTCTGGACATGCCTCTCTAGAAGTAGAACAAATGAAGTTGTCCTTGTTCAGTTTGTTTTACGTCACTTAACAACATTCACTTTAGTTGAACCAAAGATAATGTCAACACTTCATCTTCTATCAACTTGTTTTAGCACCCACCATACTATATTCCCAACTATTTGGCCAACATTCACAGACATGTGCATATCATAAAGACATCTATATTGTGCATTCATCCCACAAACATCTATAACTAATTTGGTCGTTAGAGCATTAACCTATCCTATTCTTAGTAGTGCAACACAAGAATGGACCACCAATATTGGGACAATTGCCAATCAACCATAAATCTAACTCCAGCTCATTCTGCCATTACAATGTATGAACTATGGCTATCTCTGCATATGTTGCAGGAACTAAAAATAGGATTTGGAGAATTTGAAAGAAACTCCTAGAAGCACACTAAAAAGAGTTCTTTTCCAAATTGATTAAGTGTTTTTTGACCCAAGACTTGCAAACACATATGTTTAGGTTTTTTATTTGTTCATTGTTTGAAAGAAAGAAAAGAAATATCTTTGAAAGATGTTTGCAAGTATTTTACCCCTTTCAAGATTGAATTTTGTTCTTTTAGGATCCCAATTTGAACTTTGAAATGATATAAAGTTGCTTTGTTTTCACTTTGGGCATTCGAGATTGTGTTTTTTCTTTAGGACTCTAATGTAATGAATCTTGATGTTGACTTTGATTCATTTCTTTAGGGTCATTCAAGATTTTGTGTTTTCAGATTCACTTTTAGAGCCAAAATGAGGCGTTCTTAGATTGCTTTAGGAATGCATAAAACTTTGAAAACACTCAATATTTTGAAAAGGAAGTTTATTTTAGCCAAGAATAATGCATCAGGATTGATTTAGGAACATTTAGGATGGATTAGGATTCGTTAGGAATTGTTTAGAAATGACATGTAGATTTTATCCTTTTTAAGCACTCAAATTTTGAAGTGTTCCTAGTTTGCATGAAAAAACCCTAAAGCACTTAAGTTTGGATGAATGAAGTTCTTTTATCCTAAAATGAAACATTGTGAGTGATTTTTATTTCTTTAGTCTTGATTAGGAAACATTTAGGAAAGATTTACAGATTGGTCCATTTAAGGCATTCAAGAGTGGATGAAAGTTTGTTTTAAGCCCAATAAATGAAGTTTTTTAGTTCCTAAACATGTAAGAAGGTTAATGAGCCTTAAGGATTTGATTTTTTAGTGATCTTATTTCCCTCCAAGAAGTACCTACAAGATCATGGGGTTAGAACTTACAAGTTTGAAGCTTAGGGTCACTAGGAGCCCCAAACAGACCCTAAAAGTCAATAAAAACCAAGTTTAGGCCTTCATACAAGCCCTCTACTTGCCATATGAAAATTCAGACCAGGAATTTTTTCAAGAACCAATGTCATACAAAATTACATAAGTACCCATACGACAATACATGAGTACCCATACGACAACTGAGCTAGGAGGTGGGAAAAAGCCCAAAATAAATGTAATTTGGCTCAAATGACAATACATATGTTCCCATACGACACTTGGGGGGTTTCCATACAACACTTAATGCTAGTGAAGGAATTTTGTATGACCTGACAACAAAATTTGTCCAGGAAGCCTAAAAAAAGTGAGTTTTTGGCTCAAAAACCCTAAAAAAAGTAGTTGTGAAGCGTTGTGGGGTCCCACCTGGCATGCCAAAATGTGATCAGTACAGACCTAAACTATTCAAAACATGTGTATAAATTCATAAATTATCCTAATAAGCATATAATAAACATATAGTAAATCTATTTGCATGAGACCTCAGATAGAGCTTAAACGGGAGCACCCTGTCAATGTTTGATTTGCTCTTGGATTAAGGATGTGGGTGTGCTCTCAAAACACTAGGATAATGTCCCCAATGTAGATTAGGAAGGTTTAGGATCATTTTGGGACCAAGGATTCCCCATAGTGGCACAAAATTAGGTATGGTGAACCTTATTTTCCCCTAGAGCCCAAAGGATCCAAATGAAGCTAGAATGCAGATTTGAGCTATGAATCCTTATGCTAAGTTAATTTTAACCAAATGATAAGTGTGATATGATGAAAAAATGATATGAAAATCTTGATAATTAACCAGGTTAATCCATTAAGCTATTCTAGGATGAGTTACAAAAGTTTGAAAGATAACTAAATCTAACAATTATGTTAATGCTATAGTGATCTAGATGCAAATTGACATGATAACAATGCATGAAATGATAAAAAATAAGCTAATAATTTTCTCTCAGAAGTGAGGATATTTATAGGATTTGAGGAAGGGCTTGGGTTAGGAAGGGGAGTTAGGGTCAAAGTCATGCTTAGGGGTAGATTTAGGGGTATGGTTAGAGGTATGGTCAAGGGGATAAGGGTTAAGGGTTTCTCACACACATGTGAGAAATACTAGAAAAGTGTGCCTAGGAGACCAAGATGGAAGAGGAGACATAGGCTTCATCAAGAGGCTGTAACAACCTTAATGAGGGTGTAAGGAGCCATTAATGAGCATGCAAGGCTCATTAATGAGGGGGTTGACCATAAGTCAAAGGATGAGGGTTTAGACTAAGAGGGTTAGGAATCACCCTCTAAGTAGGTTTAGGGAGTGATTAGGAAAGTGAGGATAGGTTTAGGGTTTTCTAGAAGATTTCTAGGGTTTTAGGATTTTAAATAAATATCTAATTTATTTAAAGGATTTTGAGACACAATTTATTAAATAATTAATAAATTGGAGGGAATATCATTCAAATTGGATTTAAATGCTTTTGGGAGGGATTATTTTAATTAAAATAAGAGAGAATAATGGCATAAAAATGAATGAATGAATTAAATAGATAATTAATTAATAAATGATGATGTCATTAGGGATTTTTGTCAGCTAAAATAATCTTAATTGACAGATAGATTTTTAGGTGTCTACAGTTAGAATCATAAAAAATCTTTTTTCATAAGAAGGTCATTTGATTGTTGAAAATGCCTTGAGTCAATTTTATTTATTTTTTGTCAAAAATAAGTTGACAAAAAATTCAAGGCCCAAATAAAAATGTTCTAGTAAAGGACCTTTATTTGAAGATCATTGAAAATGACTAAAATGATATCATTCAAACCTAACACATTATGGGCCTTGAAATGCTCAATAATTTTCCCATCCTAAAACTTACTTTTTTGAAAAATCTTACAAATGATACACATTTATATTTCCATTGTGCATAATTTTTTAAGTTCAAAATATTTCTTTACAATCCCATCAATACCATCAAATTAAAAGACCTTAACATGAAAAATATAATATAAATAATAAAATAGAGAATAACACTTTACCCAATAGAAGAGATAAAAAAAAGATCACAATTATCTCACAAAGCATCCACTTGTAGACACCTAAAAATGGTTCACACCTTATGCATCCCCTTTTTAACATGTCTTCTATCATGTACTATTTATTAGTTGATCAACTACTAACATATCTCTCATCTTACATCATAACCTTGATCTCTTTGGTCAAATTGATCAAGTTCAAGTTATCATTGGAATTGATCCTAAACATTCCTAAGTCAATCCTAATCGATCCTAATCCATATCAAACCTTCCTAAATCAATCTAAATTAGTCCTAACCCCTTCCTAATCAGTCCAAGATCCAAAATCATTTCAAACACATTCAATCATTTTCAATTCAATTCTAGGCATTGTCAAAGTTCATCGATACCTCCTCATTTTCGAACCGATTCAAGGCATTGCCAAAGTCCATCGATGCCTCTACATTTTCCACCTTATCTTAGAATAAAACTTGATCAAAGTATTTTTTAAATCGATCCAAGGTATTGCCAAAGTTCATCTATGCCTAATCATCAATCATTTTTATCATTACTTGAGCGCATTGTCCAAGTTCATCAATATCATTCCTAAACCTTTTTAAAATTAACAAAATAATCAAAATCAAGTCAATTTTGCATCATCATCAGCAATTTGGTCAACAATCAACTAATTTATCCCTTAAGGGTAAATAACCCATACTTTATCTGTAGCTTTGAATAAATAAATTGATTTGATTTATTCCCTCTTTGTCATGTTTCATGCAATTAATTAATTTATATTAATTAATTGGCTAAATTGCATCATTTATGGAATTTCTTAATTCCTATTTCTAATTTCCATTTTGGTGGGAATTAATGATTTCTTAAAATCAAAATTAATTCCCCCTAATTGTGGTTCATCTCCTATAATCATGCTTCATGATTTCTTACATCTTTCCCTATCCATTTTCCACTTATTTGGCCTCCAAATTGCCTACTAATTTGCCTCCACTTTCTTCTTCCAAATGCCCTCAATTTGTGGATATGATTATGATTCCATTTTTGCATTTAATCATGTCATAATTATGCCAATTTTCCATTTGCACATTCAAGTTGCCAAATCTGTATTTTGGTCTCTCATCTCTATAAATTCAAATCAAAGTTATCAATTCAAACTAACCATCATTTTTTAATCTTTTCGCCATCACTATAGTCAATATTGCTTTCATATTTTAAGTGCATTATGTCAATATGAAAGCTACATCAATACTTTTGGAGAAGCAAGAAAGGGCACAATTGTCAAATTGAGGGAGTTTTCTTTTTTGCATATCTTTTCTCTCAATTTATTGTGTGTTACAATTAGGATTGATTGTGCATACTTTTAGAGTTTGATGGTTCCTCTTGTGTGCATATTTCCCTTATATTTATGTCCTACATCACCAACTATTTTTTAAAATCTCTCACAAAAGATACATGTATTTGCTTCCATTGCACTTAATTTTTTAAGTTAATCCTCTTTCTTTATAGGTCCCATCAATACCATCAAAGTAAAAGATCTGAAGATGAAAAATTAAATATATAAATAATATAATAGAAAGCAACACTTTCCCCAACAAGAAAAGATAACAAAGGATCACAATTGTCTCACATAGCATCCACCAATTCTTTGGAAAGACTAATAATGTAGGTCATGTATACAACTCTCTCGCATAACATCAACACTTTTTTGAATTTTCTCACAAAAGATACACATCTATTATACCTCCATACTGCATCATTTTTAAAGTTAATCCTCTTCCTCTATAAATCTCATCAATGTCATCAATTTAAAAGAACTTAATATAAAAAAGAATAATACAAAAAGTATAATAGAAAATAAGACTTCACCTATAGAAGAGATTTAGAAAGAAAAGAGTACAATTATTTATCATAGCATCCACCAACTCCTTGTAAATGCTAATCATGTAGATTATGTGTACACCTACTTTATATCTATAACTTTCCTCTTAATAGCTAAAAGTTACAATCTATATAACAATCATGCCTCATTTTAAAAGTTAATCCTCTTTCTTTACACATCCCGTCAATACCATCAAATTAAAAATTCTTAACATGAAAAATATAATATAAATGATATACTAGAAAATAACATTTTACCAAACAAAAAGAAGAAAAAAAGAACACAATTATCTAGCATAGTATCCACCAACTCTTTATAAAGACTAATCATATAGATCATGTGTACAACTACTTAATATCTATAACTTCCTTATTAATAACCACAATTTACAATCTGTATAACAATCATGTCTTATTTTTAAAGTTAATTCTCTTTCTTACCCATCAATACCATCAAAATACAAAGACTTTAACATGAAAAAAATATATAATAGAAAACAACATTTTATGCAATAGAAGAGATAAAAAAAGATTTACAATTATCTCATATAAGATTTCAAATCTTTAAAACTCCTTTTATTTAATTTCTTTTATTTTTAGGGCTCACTATTTTTAGAGGGAGTAGGCCTAATTTTATACTTTTCAAAATTTTATATGAAAATTTCAATTCATTTCTAACTTTTTGTATCAACTTATTTGGTAATTCCCTTGCTTATTACTTAAGTTTCAAGATCACATCATCAAATATTATTCCAAATCAACATGTTTCTAGCCAAAATATCAAAAAATATCCAAAGAAAAAATGAGACCAACACTTGTGCACTAAGTCATATTTTATTGGTGTGCTAAAGTGGCATCACATGATAACATTGAGCATTAAAACAATAAGTACTATCACAACTCTTCGAACATATTCAAGTACTGGTTCCTTTCGCCTATGTTTGTTTAAGATGGTGCAAAAGAGCACCAATTATTGCCCATGTTCTAATTAGGTATCATTCATTAGATTTTGCTAATTAAAAGTCCACTAGAAAATCATCGAGTGGACCAATAATTGTCCATTGGTAGTAATTAGATCAATTGCCCAACTTTTTGGTATCAATAATACACAATTATTGGGACATTTGTGCTTAAGTATTAGATCACTTGTTTAAATTTTTTGGTTGTTAAAGTAAATGAGTAATGGGTCAATAGTGAATATATTTCCAATAGCACTTTGAATTGACCACTTTTAATACTTCATATAAAAAATCATACATCATTCATCTTTACCATCTAGAAACTAGAATAATAAATTATATTGTGTAGGAAAACAAAACAAAATAAAAAATTATTAAAATCCAATACATTGTTTAGAAACTTATTATCTTCAAATTTAAAGATAACGGCCACCAATAATCTTCCCTTGTTCGTCATTAAAAATGAATCATCGGAAAGGAAAAATCAATCATTTCTCATTTTTTTTTTAAAGAAAAAAGAACATCCAATGGACAAACATAAAGAAATCCAAAAATAATCTTTTCTAATCTTGCCATGCAGTAAACTTTGGCAGCATCCAAAGTCGTCAAGGAGGAATAAGATTATTGGCAGAGAATTTAATGTTAAGATTATATCGTAGTCTCTATATTCATCTTTGTTTTTGAGCCATCCATTTTGTAAAGAGAGTAGGTATGTTATTTTACTTGTTTTGAAAATGGGGGATTCCTAAATTTCATAGAAAAACCTGTGCAAATGCCAAGAAATGATTATAATAAGCTCAGATGTGAGATTCTTCTATTTCCCTGTGGAAGGTTTAAATTAAAAAAATTAAAAAAAGGTTTAAATATATAAAAAATTTGCGAGCATGTTTTAATGTTGCACTGGAATTTTGTGAAAAAAAAGTTTTTTTTATAGTAAAAGACTGCAAGTGAAATCATGAAGGAACAACACAGACCAGAACTTGATGTACAATGTGATGGACCTTTTATCCAAATAATAATAAGTAACTTGATAAAATTTATTTAATATTATTAAATTTTAGTTAATAATTATTTTGGTAAAAGCACGTCGGTGCTTGGGTAGTGGTCACATGCTTCCCACTTTGAATGTATTTATGTTTATTTTTTTTTGGTTTAAGGGTAGGTAACCATGTTTGGACAGTGGTCTTATGTTCAACTTTGGATTTATTTGTGTTTATTATGTGATTGATTTAATTGTATATAAGATAGTTTCATATTTTAAATTAAGCAATAATTTAAAAGTTGAAGATAACTTAAAGAGGGAGGGGGAACAAGAGTTACATACCTTAATTTTTGGAGTGCGTGTTGTTATGTAAGTGTTAAAAATTTGTCATGTGGTTGGAGATATTTCAATGTAGTTATGTTTTCTTGTAAGGGATTCAATGTATGATAAAAGTACATAAAAGAAAGATGTATATACACGTTCTTAGGTATATAATCGATGAGAGTTGTTAATGTTATAAAATTTGTTTGTCATTATTAAAGAATATGACGCATTTATCTAATGTGTTTCTTATAATGTGTGTTATTTCAATTATGTGTCTTATGAGCTTGATCTCAACTATTGTGAACTTATTCTAATCCATAAAAAGGATATAATCCATACTAAATGAATTAAACAACAAAATATAGCTGACAATCTATTTTACTCCATCAACTAACTATATGGATTTGTCAAGGTGATGTCTAGACACATCTTAAGGAAATTGTCAACTTGACAGGTGCATAAGCTCTTCTATGTCAAACCCCTTAGTGGATTGGATTAATGAAGATGAAAATAGATTAACGATAATATTTGTAGACATGCAAATAGCATATATGGTGATGCAAAATTGATTCATTTATTCTCCTTATTAAGTCTCCTTGAAAGGAAGCAAAGGTGTGGAATACATTTCCAATACTAAAATTTAATGGGAGGTATACAAAATAATTAATCTTTACAATTACATACAAGAATATACAAAGAGATTATACTGAAACAAGATGACTAACATCCCTTTGTAGGAGAAAACTATCACATTTCAAAATAAAACTAATTGTATTATTTAAAAACTATGAGGTTAAAGTACAAATGATCTCGATCTATTTCTTTACAAGAGTATCTATGATATTAATATTTTGAAGGAAATGTGACAATATAATGCTACTTATGAATCAATCATACAACTCATACATGGCTCCAATCTAAGCATCTAATATAAAGAAAATCTAGTGCAAGAAACCATACATGATAGACCACAAATAATTATCTAATTATAATGTCGTAAATTGTTCTCGCTCATAATTTCACATTGTGTTTTGTACCCACTTTGGTGTATGTGATTGATCATAAGTTAATGTGCTTATCACACGCCTTGATTAGCAAACTTCACAATAAACCCACTATAGCACAACCAGGAGCACCGCGTTGGCAGTCATATTATCGGTGTTGACTGAGTGATCCCTGCCTTGCACAACCTCATACAGGAAATACCCTCCAATACTGTCCATGATAAACTAATACAAAATACTTAACACTAGTCTCGTCGCACGCTTTACTTTGATGAGATTTTGGCTCTTCTTCTTCACCCCTAAAAAAATCCAGTCTGGTCTAAGCTGATATGAATCAACATATACCTACAGTTGGAATTGAAAACAAATGTGAAATTGTCGGAGAACAAAAACTCAAATACAAACTACTTGTTTGATACACTGGAAGGGCCCACGTTTGCGGTAATAAAATGACATAGGTTGAAGCCCATGTTAAAATAACATGCACAGAGGCCACGTCTAATTCTCTGCACAGAACTCCCCACAGCTTGCCATGACAAGCACCACTGCCACCAGTTGCTTATGCAGAATTTTGTGTGAAGAAGATTAAAAAGATCACCCAAGAAAATGGGCCAAGCCAATGATAAAAGAGAGAAATACATTTTAATAGGCATAAATATAACGACCATAGGATATAGCGGAAGTTGGATGATTTTCACAGTTACCAAGAGTATATACCTTTATTCAAGACACACTTGTCTTTTACTCAACCATATTAAATTGTTGGTTCTCTTCTCCATATCAAATCTGACACATAAAAGTTAAAAGTGAAAGTTGTTTTGCTCAGTTCTATATTATTATTAGTTCCTGCCAAAGGCAGGAAAACTACTGCAATCATTCAGTTTACTTTTTCATTAATCTAACCAATCAAAATAAAGAATTAAATTTTTGAAGAAAGTTACTATAGTTTTATTTAATTTTTTATTTTAATGATTATAAAAATTAGTATTTATTTGTCTTCCTATTGGCTTGAAAACATTAGGGAGAAAAATATTTTTTTTCCATTTTAAAATGTAATTTGTACATAATCATTAATAATCTGTACATATGCATTAAAATCTATGCCCACATGTTGTACATCTCCATCGGTGGAAGCCACGAGGAAAGGGGAAGCATTAACTTTTATGTGTTGCAGCTGCAGAAACTTCAAAAGCATATCTTATCAAGGGTTTTTTTTAAGTATATATTACGTATCATTAAGTTGGCTTGTGGCTGCATTTAAAAATTATATTACATATAATATATAAATTTTTTATTTTTTTTTAATATATATTATTTTTTATATATCTTATATTAAAATAAATTATAATAATATAAATATTATTTAAATTATATATAATATTAAATTTACACAAATTAATTTTGTCATTAACGATATAAATTAAAATCAATATAATTTTTACATTTATTTTTTAATATAAATCAATTTTATTTATTATATGTAATAATTTATTTTGATCATAATTGTTAATTTTTAAATTATTTCATAGTGAAATAGAAAATATTTGATAAATTTTTATACTAATATTTATTTTATTTTTTTTCACTTTTATGTTTTTTGAAAAAAATTAAAAGCATCAAGAATTTATAATATTAAAATACAAATCTTTCCATATGACTTGGATGCTTGTGGATGCTTAACATTAAGACAGACTAATTTTTATTATTTAAAATTATTTCTTCAATATAAAAAATAATTCTTTAAAACTTTTTTTGTTATTACATTAAAAGATAATAAATATAATATTTATAAATAAATTATGCCTTTTCATAATTTATATGTTGTAAAAATAAATATATTAGTAAATCATAATACGTTTATATTTAAATATCTTTACTATCTAAATAAATAAATAAAAATTAAGCCATTAATATATTATATTTACTATTGTTTTAATATGACTTTAAAATATGTTAAAGTAAATAAAAAATTAATTTAACTATCATAAGTATTAACAAAATTATAATTAAAAAGACTTAGGTAGGTAGGTAAGTATAAAAAGTTTGAAATAACAAAGTTTCTTTTCATCACAATAGATATGCATTTACCATACCCGGTGCCCAATAATAACTGGTCATGTTTATATGCCTCATACATTCAGACAAACTTTTCATTGTGTAGTTTTTTTTAATTTTTTAATGGGAAAAATTGAATTTTATGTTTACAAAGTTTAATGTAGACAAATCAAAGAAAATAAAAATTTATATAATCATGTGAAATAGATAATAGCTATAAACTATAAATAGTAGCCATGGGAGAAACATTCTTCCTATTAGGGAATGCTTGCCACAATTAAAAAAATTGGAGCTCTTACAACCAATCATATTAGTAAAGCAATGAAAATAGGATTATGATTAGCAAAATGAGAAAAACTTATAAAAACAAACTAACATATAATTATAGTGCATTCTTGTGGGTAGATAAAACAACCCTACAAAAACACTTCATATAAATAGATTTAAAATATATTTAAACATATATTTATTAAAAATATCTACCAAAAATAAAATAAAAATTGTTTATATTTTATACTTATTAAAATTCTAGTAATATTAGGTATATTTTTATTTATAAAAGATTATAAATTAATATTAATATCTATATAAATATTATAATTATATTTTTAATTGTGTTTAAAAAGTTTATATATTAAACAATAAAACTTATATTATAATATTAAGTCAAGTGCATACTAGAAGCTATTGATATCTGATTTAAAGCAATTCTTTTTTCATTGCATTTATGCTTAATTTATTAATCTTCTAAATCTTTATTCCATGCAAGAAGCCCTCTCCATGCACTTGACATGCTTCAAGACCTATAGTTCATGTTCATCACAAACATTTATTTCCCAATAGGCAAAAGCTTGGGGTTGTTGTAAAGCAATTTTATGTACTAGAGTTTCCAAATAACATGAAAATTGTGCTCTTATGTTTATAGTAGCTATGATTGCAATCCATAAATTGAGATTCCTAATAGATCTTTATCCCTTGCTGGTAGAATCCAAGTCTGTCAAAAGATGTTGTCTTCATATAGCATATATTACTCATCTACTTGGATGTTCAGTAATTACCAAATTTTGGAAATCCAAAAGGCCATTAGGAGCTTTCTCTGGTTTGATGATAAAGGCAATAGAAAAATGCATGCGGTCAAATGGGACTGGTGTCATACTGACAAACTCCTTGGGGGTTGGGGCTTAAGGACCTTAAAACTCAAGGTATTGCTTTATCCGCCAAATGGATCTTTCATTCTATGGATGGAAACAATCCATGGAAAGTGTTGGTCAGGCATAATATTGAAAGAGGCTTTCCTAAAAAAGCTAGAACTTGGAGGAATCTCTCATTTTGTGATTTAATTGTTGGGAACTTCCCGGTCATTGTCCAAGGCTCTGCTATATTCAGATCCATCTGTAGAGCCTCGGACCATGTCAGGAATTTTGTCACCAATAAGGACTTCCATGATGCTAAGCATCTATACAATGAAAGGTCCATTTGGTGGAACCTGCACTTGGCTGGTAAACCTCTAGCCCTCTCCCAAGGATGTTCTGCCAGGCTGTGGTCTAAAATGGGGATCTCCCAGCTTGCTTATCTTTTTGAAAATGATAAACTCATCAATTGGGATGAGCTTAAGAACAGATTCAATATTCTGGATTCCCAAAAGAAGACTTATAACATGATTGTCAAGGCCACTAAGGATCTGCCTACAGATTGTCAGGTGGACTCTCATAGATACTTAAAGTGCAAATGGCCGGATGGGGTCATTATGGCTAACCTCAAAGCCAAGAATATTTATAAAATCATTGATCATAATGAAAATATTATTAATCATATCAATACTATTTGGTACTCTTCTTTTGATGCTATGTCTTGGAAGAAGTATTTTGATATTCTCTGGAAAGGTCATGTTAAGCCTAAAATCAGATGTTTTAAGTGGCTGACTCTACTTGATAGACTCCCTATTAGAAAAGATGGTAACATGACTGATATTTACAGCCTTTTTAGGCTTCCTAAAACTAGTAGACATATCCTCTTTGATTGTATCTTTGCTAAAGAAATCTGGAACATGTTTGGTATTTTTTACCCCTTAAATGTGAATATTCTGGAAATTGTTACTAGTCATATTGTTGGGCTTAAAAAGGATGTTAATTTATTTTGGAATTTGTTGTCTTCTAACATCCTTTGGCAGATCTAGAAGTGCAAGAACGAGGAAAGGTATCAAAGCAATCCTAGAGCTCTTACTGAGTTTTTTTGAAAACTCACATTTAAAAAAAAAAATTTGCAAGTCCACACCGTTATGATGATGGATAAAGACAAGTTGAAGAGATTCTTAAGGGATGGTCATGCCACCTTTTTGTCTATGAGCTAAAACATGGATACGAATGGAGGAGGACTTTTGATGATCTCCAAATGTTCGAACAAACCTGCAAAAGACTGAACCAAGAAATCAAACAAAACCTCAATTCCAGGAAGGATGAGATCTTCATGCTTATGCAAATCCAAGAGTGAAAGAGCATCGTCTAGATGGAGGGCCCTCTAGGTTGGACTGCTTGGGTTGATATCCATGATGATACTATGCACTAGTCTTTTCCTTTCTCTGTATTTTTGCTTATGCACCTAATACTCTGAGTTCATGTTGAGGCTGGGCCTCTTTTTTGGCTACTCTCGGTTAACTCTACTATAACCTTTTTTTTTATCTATCTATATATAGTATATAAAAAAAAACTCTAAATTGAGATTTGGCCAAGTGGAAAACTATAAACATAGGACACACTAAACAAAAATGTAATAAATTTGGTCAAAATGCAATAAAGTGCACACCACTTCTTATATAATTATTATTACTTTTATTTGGTTCAATGTGTCATGCTATTTCTTCCTTCTTCTACAAGGGGACTATGTTTGTTTTCCTAATTTGGCCAAAGATATATAAGGCTTAGTTTGAATGCATTCTTAATTCTAATGTACAAACATTTTACGTCTTTTTCATTCCTCCAACTTTCTTATTTTTCCCACTTCATCTTAATTCTATAACAATTATGCTATCGGTATTGGCAAGAACTATGATGCTTTGCGTCTCTTGTTAATTTGTGTTTTGTAGACCGTTTGATTTTTTTTCTCTCTCTTGTCCATATATTAGATGGTTGTTCAGGACACGTGTACGCACGAATGATTTTGAATTTAGATTTTCTTGGAAGAAGTGAGACCCCTTTACCTCTTATTTCATGTTATATGTGAAGCATATGACTAAACTTCAAGATTTGTCAAACAATTACATTTAGAACGATTAATTTATTGGGTCATAATTTGGTTCATTTTTATTAGTATGGAATTGGCTTTTAAGTTTATAAAAGTAATGATTATTTGTATGTTTAAATTTGGTAACTTCGAGTTTGAATTTTTTATTTTTTTTATTAAAGTGATTTTATATGGAAAGAAAGTGATCATGAAATAGTAATTAGAATCATATTCTTTGAAGGAATATTGGTGGTATTATATGTCCTCTTTTAAGAGATTGCAAACATAAAATGTAGAAAAAATTGATTAAGATGAGTGAAAGGTATAATAGTATGAAATTATATAAGCATGGTAAGAAGCAAGAATATCATTGTGTTAGAAATATAATAAGATTCTATTGTGAAAGCATATGTTAAAAAGAAGTGGTGTGTCCTAATATATTGCCTTCCATGAGGGTCGATAAGAAGTATTAAAAGTTATAAATGTTTTTGATATTAATAGCAGCAAAAATATAGTTGAATGAATTTTTTAAAATAAATAAATTAAAAGAATATAATATGGTGATTTGTATTTTAAATAAGTGTATTTTTCATATAATTATTGTAAAGAATTATTTGTATACATTTTAAATTTTTGAAGTGAATTTTTATTTTACAATATTTAATTTTTTAATGAATATCATTTACGAACATTTCAATCTATTATTTAAGACGATATCAAATGTGCAAATGTAATTGTCTATCCTTTTTGTTTGAAGGGTAACTATACTATCAAATTCATTTGAACATTGTGAGAACCTCACTGATAATGAATTAGGCCATTGTACTCCATGGTACTTGATTTTGGATGAGTTGTTTTCTTGAATTTGAACATGGGTCTCTATTATCGGACACAACAAAAATCTAACTATGTATTACAAATTTATTTGGGTTATGAAAATAATGTTTTCCTTTCCAATGTCATATTGATGTCATCATTAGGTAAATCAACTTGTACTAATTTATCCTCATTGTTAATTAATTAAATGCTAAGATATGATGTTGGGTAATAAATGACGAGTTAATTATTTTTTATTCTTATTTTTGTTGCAACTAGTTAATTATGATTTTTTATATTTTTAGTTAAATAATCACATCTCTTCATTTTAAACAAACTTAATTATGGACATCAATCTTACAAATCTTCTCACTCAACCTCCACCATAGATCTCTCTAGTAAATCGCAACTTTTGATCATCCTAACAAAAAAAATACAATGAAGCTTCTAAGATCCTCCTAAACATCCACCATTTTTTATACTTTTTATTTTGGAAAAATGCATTTATATTAATAAATAAATAATTTACAAAGTAGATGATCATTTTCTATACATTTTTCATAGATTTGATACAAATTACTTGAACAACTATACTACAAGTCATTAGTTTTTTAATTGTTCACCTTCACAATCAATGGAATTTCTATTTAATAGCAATTGCATTGTTCCAACCTTTAAAAAAACAAAGTTCAACTTTGAAACTTACAAGCTATTTTTGTATTGGGAATTTGAATTTATGTTTACTTTTTTGACCTCAAATTAAATGTGACAAACTCAACTCGTCTATTCAATATGAAAGAATTCATTTTAAGAAAGTTCATACAATATGTAAATAGCAAAAACAAAAAAAATCATTGTACTATAAAATGTGTGACAGAGATTTGAAAGAAAATAAATATCCTTATAAACATAATTTAAACATAAAAATAATCTAGCCTTATAAATCTTATTAAAAATATTTAAATCACATATATCAACAAAACATAACCTCATTTATTGTTATCTTAAATCTGTAATACCCCAAAAATGGGCTATAGGTTCATTAACCTCCTACATCTTCAATTCGAACGAAATTGACATCGAAGTCCTAACCTAAGGCACATCTGCACATTATTGAAATGCTAATTGATTTTATCATAAATTCTGCATCGGGGAATATTCCTTATTCCTATTTATCCTAATTATCTTTGATTTAATAATTATTTGGCAATAAATCATATTTATCCTAAAGTTTGATTAATTGAATATTCTGAATATTTAATTAATTAGATTTAAATACTGCCACTTAATTATTTAATTGGATTTAATTAATTTATTCCTAAATGGTATTGTTTCATTTTGGCAATAAATCAAATATCCTATGACTAATTGATTAAATTCTTATTTAATTAATTAATGTCAATTGTCAAATTTAATAATATAGTTTTTGAATAAAAGTTTGATTTAATAATTGATTAACCCATAAATCAATTTTTTTTTTTAAAAAAAAATCAGTTAAGTTCAGGATAAATCAATTTATTTATTAAATTAATTCATAATTACTTATGCACATCCAAAAAATAGTTAAGCTTTAAATCAGAAAATCAATTCAAGTTGTTTTAAAAATAAACTCAACTCTTTTTGAGTTAAAAGCTGATCTCAACTTCTGATTTAAGTCAAAAAGCTGATTTGCATGATTTTGTGAGTTAATCTATCTCTAAATTCTTGATAACTCAAAAATCAACCTGAGTTTATCAAGAGTGATTTATGGCTTTTTCCATGCACCTCCAAAGTCCAGGATTTCTATAAATTAAGGCCCCAGCTCTTCATTTTGGATCCATCCACGAATTGCATCCTCACGCTGGCGAATTGGTGATCGAAGAGTCAATCTTTGCGAATCAAAGTTGTTGTGAGATTTTCATTATTTTGAGCATTCATATCATTTAGCATATCATTGTTAGATTACTTGCATGTCATATCAGTTTCTCATATAGAATAGATTCATATCAGTTTATTTCATCTTATTGCATAGAAAATCCAAAAACATAAATTAATTTGCATTCATCTCATATCTAGATTCTGCATTCAAATCCTTCGTTTAGGTGTCATCGAGGTCACCGATCTCGGTCCAATCTGAGAATAACATACTCGCACCTATTAGAAGGCAGTAAATCGCCTGGTTAGATTAGTTTCCATTTCATTGCACGATTTTGATTTCTGCTAACCTCTAATGTTTTACTGAAGTGTTGTGTCTACAGCTAGGTACAAAATTCACACACACATTTCTCACGCCCACCGTGGGGCCCTGAAATAGGTTTCCATTCAATTTCTATCAATTTCTATCATCTTCTTGTCATTTTTGTCTCAAGCTGCGATTTTTAATTTATGTCCATATAATTTTCGTTTGAGTTTTGTCAGAAACTCATATCAAGAAGTACCCACTGTCGTATGCCAGTTGATTTGATTGAGGATCATACCATCAAAAACACAGTGTCATTTGGAAGCTCTTTTGTCGTATGATCTGATACCCATTGTTGTATGAGTTTCTGGATTATTGTCTAGTAGGTGACCCACTGTCGTACAAGTTTCAGTGCCAGGTTTCAATTGTCATTTCACTTTTTCAGCGAGTTTTCCAAATTTGGATTGACAGCTAACATTAACAATTGAAATTTGTTGTTTCTAATTGATTTCTGCTGATTTTGATTGGGAAGCACAAGAAAAATTGTTAAAAATAGGTAAAAATCTAATAAGTGCGTTGTGAGGAATTCAGGTAATCTTCTTAGCTGATAACATTTTGATTTGGATTAAAAAGAACTCTTGCATGTCAAGCTTGTGTGACCTCTATTGCTTTCATATCACAGATTTCATTTTGGGCTATAAGAACAAACATAGATTTTCTTTTCAGCATCTTTGTTACACATAGTAAATAGGCCCTATGAACACTATTTGTGGTTCTTGAGAGAGTGGGTTTCCAGTGAAATTCTTCTCAACAAAGGAACCCTTGTAGGTAGGGAGGTTACTGAGAGCGTCTCACATTCTACTAGATTTGTGCGTCTTCAACTTCTGATTGATACATTCTCTCTCTAGAGAGTTTGATAGATCATAAGTGGTTGACATCATAGATCTTTGTGAGATAATCTTGGTCTTAGCATGTTAGATTAATTTGTCTACTTTGTTTGGGTTAAAAGTGAAAAGGCTAGAGGACTATGCTCTACTCCCTTTTTGGGTAGTATCAGAAACTCAGATCCTTGAATCTGGAACCAGTCACCATGTGGTATCTTTTGTGAGTCACCTTTAGAGAGGGTTAACCGTAGTGGACATTCCCTTAATTGGGTCAACCACGTTGACAGAACCTCAAGCAGTAATAGCCATTTTCATCGTGGTAGCAACAACCACTATATAAATGTCCTTGTGGAGGAAATCTTCACAAGTGTGGTCTCTTGTTGGGCTGTCAGATCTCCCTAGTAGCTCTTAATTGATTAATTTCTCAGACTGTGTCAAAACCCTAGTGCACCTAGATTGGAGTTCACCCTCTTGAGATTAAAAAAGTTGCAGAGTCAGACCATTACTAAAAACCCTAGTGAGGACAAATTTTCATTTTCTAGGAATATGTGCATTATTACAAAACTTTTTGGAACATACACTATTAGCACTCCTAGGGATTAGCACATTCAGTCACTTGGTTGTTCATGTGTAGGGTTGCTTTGTCCCCTGTTCATTGTTTTCAAATGTGCTTGAAATCACTTGCTTGTTGTTTTGTGTGCTTGTTTATCTATCTGGTTACTAAGAATGAATCAATCTGGTACTATCTTCAAATCTAGACAGACAATTTTGTGAACAATTTGAAACTAAAAACCTGAAAAATTGCAAAATCTAATGTCAAACACCTTTTTGGAGTCAAAAGTCATCTTGTAAAGTCAGAAAGTTGTACGACTTTTGGCTATTGTCATTTCAGAACCCCCAGATTGTCATATGGTAGCGGATATATTGTCGTACAAGTTTTGTTGCCAGTTAATTAAAAAAAAAAACCATGCTATCAACTCTCGTGTGAGTTTTGTAACTATCGTATGAGTTTGTCAATTGTCATTTCATAGCCTACCCACTGTCGTACGAGCCTGTAGAAAGTTGTTTGAGAAATTTTGAAAAATTGCCAGAAAGTTGTCAGAATTGCCAAAGACCTAGCTTTTCTAGCCTATTTCCAGAGTCTGTCAAGAAAATCACTATGTCAGGAATAGAGTAGCAACTACTGAGAATCCAATCATTTTCCTAAAGTGGCCTTTTGAATCCAATTTAACTTTCTATTTAATTGATTTGAGTCATTTTCATCTTGTGTCAAAACCTTGTCATAACTATCAATCTTCAATCCATCTTCAAAATGGCTAAGTGTTGTGAACTCATGTTTGCTATCTTTTGGGCATCTACCCATACATCCAGGGCACAGTATCCTTCATTTACATCTAATCTAAGCTTCAATCAATCAAACCTTGACAAGGTTGCATCATTTGATCTTCTTGAATCAGATCTTTCTTCAGTTGTGTTCGTCATATTCTTTTGCTTCAACCAAGGTTAATGGTGGAAACTAGAGCTTCCTCTCACAAGAAATTAGGGGAAACATCTCATACCTTACCTTTGACTCATATCCAGGGTCCAACTCTTGAACAACTATACAATTCTAGTCTTTACGAAGACGACGGTCTTGGCAACTTTTGATTAAAAACTGGTTACATTCCTCCACCATCAACTCGCGGAGGTAATCAACAAAATCCTCCTCGATCTATCCCAGGGAGCCCTAACACTCCTAACATGTCTCAAGCAGGGACAAACCATGGCTCTCAAAGAGCTCAGACTCAACATGGTGCAAATCAGGAACCCACACCTGAAGAAATTGCTCGATATCAAAATGATGATGACTTCAAAAGAATGATGAAGCATTTCTTGAAAGAAGATAGAGAAACATACTTTTTTACAATTAGCTCATCAAGGAGCTAAAATTCCTCCCAATTTTAATGTGGAAGATATCATTACACATGAGGAAGAAACTCCTATTTTGGCTATGATGAAACAAATGCATGCCATGCAAGTAAAACTTAACAAAATGGAAAAAGAAAAAGAACCTAAGGAGTTCTCCATGGAGGCCCTATGTCCTTTTCCATTCGATAAAGACTTGTATATGCCACCATTCCCTAAAAGGGTGGAAATGCTGAAATATGATAAGTATGATGGAAACTCTGATCCTCAAGATCATGTCAGAGAATTTTGTACTCAATCTATGGAGTTCATACACGAAACAACCTATCTGATGCATCTTTTCCCTCGATCTCTGGGAGGGGCAGCCATTCATTGGTTCTCTAGGATGCCACCTACAATCAAAAACTTTGAGGAGTTGATCAAATTGTTCTATCAGAAATACTCCTACAACATCCAACATCCAGTCACCATGATTGATATCTGCAATCTCAAACAATAACCAGGAGAACCATTCTTGACATTTCTCAAAAGATGGAGAAAGAAATTCTCTCTAGATGCTAGGCCTATTCCAGAAACTGAGAAGCTGGAAATCTTTATCAACAATCTTGTTCCAGAAATCAACTACCCTTTACAAATGAAAAATCATACATCTTTTGACAAGATGGTAGATAATGCAATCAAAATTGAAAAAGTACTTGTGAAAAAAGGAGACGTCACACTTCAAAAGGACAAGTATGAATCTAGATCTAAGGACAAGAACAAAAATTGGAACAATAATAAGGGCATTGTCACAGATGGTTTTGTTGATAATCATGCCCCCTCTAAGGCACTTGCTTTCAATCTAACCATTGGTACTCAAGCCATCAAAGCTTTAGAACAAAAGGTGTCTGAATCATCTCAAAAGAAGCCAGAATACAAATCTTGGTCCACTAATAATAAATGAAAGTTCACTCCTCTTGGAGAATCTTTGGAATTAGCTATGAGAACTCTGTTGGCTAATAACATCATTTCTTTGCCTGAGATCCGACAATCTGATCCTGATCCTAAGCTAAAATGGTGGAGAGAGAATTAATTATGTGATTTCCATCGGGGTAAAGGTCACAAAACTAATAACTTCTTGCGCTTGAAGCATACCATTGAAGATAAGATTGATAGTGGAGAAATCATGATTGATAATCCTAAGAGCAATAATGATCACACATCATTCATTGAACCATTTCCAAAGCATAGCCAAGGAGATTCATCTTCTCAGCCTAATGTGGGTGCTAAGGTCAATTATGCCTATCCTGGAAATAATAATGTTATCAATATGGTTGAACCAAGCCTATCTGAGCGTTGCTAGGTCATCACAATTGTAAGAAGAGATAGAGAAAATCAATCAGTTAACGCAGTTACTTGATCACAAGCTCAGACACACCTACAAGGAAAAATCCCAAATCAATCAAATGTCCCTAAGGTACCTTTCAATCTATCTTCTGCTTCTAAACAAAGGGCAACATCTAAATCTTCAAATCCTAAGGACACAAGGCCTACTTCATACAGTATCGTTCAACAACTCCAACATACTAATGCTAAAATCTCTATGTTTGAGTTGCTTCGGATATCTCTAGCTCATAGAGCCATTCTAGACAAAGCTCTTCTCTGATCCAATGTTCCTGATAACCTTGATTTAGACAGATTCTAGGCTATGGTTGGTCATCTTATGTCTCCATAGTATATCTCCTTTTCAGAGGATGATGATAACTCCTTGAGTCATCCACACAACCAGCCCTTACATATTGAAGTCTTAATCCAAAACTGTCATGTCAAACGTGTGTTGATAGATGGAGGTGCTGGTCTCAATATTTGTTCTTATAGCTTGATCACACAATTGGGATTTTCATAAATGACCATTGATCCTAGAAAGAAAATAACTATCAAAGCATATGATAAAGAAGAAAGATCCTCCAAGGGAACAATTGTCTTGCCTATTAGAAAAGGTCCTGTCATTAGAGATACTATATGTCAATTTCTTGATATACCTTTGGCTTGCAACATCCTTCTAGGGAGACCCTGGATACATGAGATGAAAGATATTCCTTCTACATACCATCAGTGCTTAAAATTTCCTTGTGACGAAGCAGAGGTAACCATTCTAGCTGACGTGTCAACAACTTGCAATGCATTAAAGGCAAATGCGGATAAACTTGTTCCTAATAACAGAGAATCTTCCATTAAGCAAACAGATGTAGCATCCACCTCTAAGATGGAAGACATTACAAAAGAGGTCAATATCAAAGAAAATGGTATGGGAGAATATACTATAGAGTTGGTCTTGTCTTTGATATCTCTGCCTATCTTGCCTAAGTCTTATGGGAAAGCTCAAAAATAGTTCAAACCAGAATCTAAGGAACCTCTTGAGGCATATAAAGGAAAATTTGTTGCAGAGAAAGTACCTAAGCAAGAATTTGAAGAAGATGAAGCTGTGCTTGCATGGCTTTACAAAGATGAACCTGAATCCCAAGTTGTTCCACACAATGACTCTAAAGTATCAAAGGTTCCTTCTAAGTCATATGACACAGGGGATAAACTGATAGCTAAGATGGGATATAAAGGAAAAGGACCTCTAGGACTGTAGGTTAAAGGTCTTTTGTCACCTCTTGAACATCGTGGTCAAGCCAACAAGAATACAAAAGGTCTAGGATACATGAAGAAGCCTTTCTATCTTAGCAAGAACTCCCCACATGTTCTAGAACAAACTGAGCCTTCCGTAGAAAATCAACTAAAAAAGGAAATAACTGAACAATCTGATAGTGATGATTCAGACACCACTGATGAGCTCATTCCTTATGAGTGTTTGCCTAAGGAAATAAAAGATCTCCTTGATGCTGAAGATGATCTAATAAAAATAATTAATTTAGTAGAAACACAAGAACCTACTATAGAGTAAGAGATAGTTGCAACACAAGAACCAGCTAATCTCGAAGACAATCAAACAGACAAAGAGGAAGGTGGTAGTTATTCTAAGATAGATTCTCATGAGTATGAATTCAAATTAGAATCTAAGGGTAACCCTTCTTGGTGTATTCATCCTGAATTTACTCATGTTCTTAGATTTCCTAGAGGCATAGATGAAGAATCTAATGACTATGAATGGGAAGCCATTCCAAAAGAAGATGAGCTTATTACAAAGAAACATGTTGATGTTATTCAAAAATATGCACCTAAACCCAACATAAGTCTAGAGAGAAATGATGAACTTATCGAGTCTAATCCACTGATGGCTGAAGTGGACTATCACAATGACATTGAGCCTATTCATGAATTGAATGTCTTAATTTGTAATATCACCTTTGAACTCAAACGTCAGGTTAGGACCAATGATGATAGATCCATATCCATAAACACTCTTTCCCAATCTTTCACCACTTTGACTATCCAACATCTTGAACTTCTTGATCAAACCTCCACAAACCCGAGCCATGGTATTTATACCTTCCCGAATGACTATGCCCTTACTTGCTACCTCAATGCAGTTGAGCCTATGAGGACTTCCATCAGTGAACCAAGCATTAGCATGACAGAGTCAGACATCAAGTATCTTAGTCAGAAAAATAAGAATAAAAATAAAAAGAAAAGGAGTTCTAAGGGTGAAAACCACTTTATGGTAGTCTCAGAACCTACAAAAGTAAAAATAAAAGATGTATCCGAGGGTGAAAACCTCTTTGAGGCACCTAAGGATGAGATATTTGATGTCCTTCCAAGTCATTTACAATACAGATCTCCAGTTCTAATTGAGCCCACTCAATCTATCAACTTAGGAATAGCAGAGGAACCATAGTTGATCCATGTAGCACAATCTCTATCAGAAGAGGAAAAGAAAAAATTTACAACATTCCTAATAGAGAAGAAGATCAACTTTGCATGGAAATACTCAGATATGCCAAGGTTGGACCCTGATCTTATAATGCACCATTTATCTATAGCTCCTGGAGTAAAACCAGTTAAGAAAAAATTGAGAAAGATGCATCCTCATGTTGCACTCTTGGTAAAAGCTGAATTAGAGAAGCTCCTAAAAGCTGGATTCATCCGAGTTATTGATTATGCAGAATCGATCTCTAATATTGTACCTATTTCAAAACCAGATAAATCAATAAGAGTGTGCATAGACTTTAGAGATGTAAATATAGCATGCCGTAAGGATGATTTTCTAGTACCTAACATTGATATGATAGTGGACATGACTGCGGGCTTTGAGATGTATTCTTTAATGGATGGTTTTTCTGGATATAATCAAATAAAAATTGCTCTAGAGGATCAAGAGAAAATTGCTTTCACATGTGCATGGCGCACCTTCTATTGGAATCTCATGCCATTCGGGCTTAAAAATGTTGGTGCTACATATCAAAGAGCCATGACATCTATTTTTCATGACATGATGCATAGGACTATGGAGGATTATGTTGATGATACTTTAGCAAAATCTATGATTAGAACTAAACATCTAAATGACTTGAGCAAGATACTAGAGAGAATGGAAAAATTTAGTCTCAGACTAGATCCTAAGAAGTGTGCTTTTGGTGTCACTTCTGGAAAGCTCTTAGGATACATAGTTTCAAAGAAGGGCATTGAAGTTGATCCAGCTAAAGTAAAGGCTATAATGGAGATGCAACCTTCCAAGAATATTAGTCAAATGAGGACATTGCAAGGAAGAGTTCAATCTATCAGACGCTTCATATCTCAGCTAGTAGACATATCATAGCCTTTTACAAAAATATTACATAAAGGTGTGACATTTGCGTGGAATGAAGAATGTGAGAACAACTTTAACCATATCAAGAAGTATCTATCAAATCCTCCTATCTTGATGCCTCCCAGTCCAGGGAAGCCTTTGATCTTATATGTCTCCGCTACAGATACATCACTGGGGGCATTTCTTGCACAACATGATGAGAACAAAAAGGAAAGAGCTATATACTATATCAGTAGGACATTGGTGGCAACAAAAAGAATTATTCTATGATTGAAAAGGCTTGTCTAACTTTGATCTTTACATCAAAGAAACTGAGACACTACATGTTGGCTCATACCATACATTTAGTAGCTAAGATTGATCCACTAAAGTACCTACTAAACAAAGCTGCCCTCACGGGTAGATTAGCTAAATGGGTCATGCTCTTAAGTGAATTTGATATTGAATATGTTGAAAGAAAAGCTATAAAAGGACAAGTTATTGTCGATCAATTAGCAGATGCAACTATGATTGATGATACACCAATGCAAATGGAATTTCTAGATTCCTCTATCATGACTCTTTCTTCTAGAGAATGGCAGCTATTCTTTGATGGCTCCTATACACAGAATGGATTTAGGAGCAGGAATATTATTTTTAACTCCTCAAGGATACTCCATAACTAAAGCATTCAGATTAAAGTTCCCTTGCACAAACAATATTGCAGAATATGAAGCCCTTCTTAATGGCATGAAACTAGAAATTAAGTGGAGATTAGCAAAGATACACATTCATGGAGACTCTCAACTTGTTATCCATCAAGTCAATGATGTGTACCAGACTAAAGATGAAAAGCTTATTCCATACAAAAGAATGGTAGATGATTTAAAGAAGTATTTCATATCTATCACATTTGAGAAAATACCTAGAACAAAGAATAAGGTTGTCGATGCAATGGCAACATTATCTACTTTATTATAGTAGCCTGAACATGAGCTACGCTATGAGTTCCTGGTGGAAGCACTATCTTATCTTGCATATGACTCCCCTAAAACCCACATGATTTGCACTGTTGTAGGTCATGATTCATCCAGATATAAAAACCTGTTCTCCTATCTCAAAGACCAAATCATTCTTGATACCTTCAACTGCCATGAAAAGAGATACCTTATCCATAATGCCTCCTGATATGTCATCATTGGTCATGATTTGTACAAATGAGGTCTAGATGGTACGCTACTTAGATGTTTAGAATGGGAAGAGTCTCAACGTGCATTAGAGGAAGTCCATGATGCTATTTGTGGGTCACACTCAAACAGTTTAACACTAGCTCGAAAACTTATTCGGGCTGGATACTATTGGCCTGAAATGGAGAAAGAGACTATCAAGTTTGCTAAGAATTGTCAAAAGTGCCAAGTGCATGGCAACTTAACTCATGCCCCAGGGAGAGATCTAATTCCCTTCACTACACAATAGCCTTTTCATCAATGGGCATTTGATCTTATAGGAGCTATACATCCTCATTCTTCTAATGGACATACCCATATAATCACAGCTACAAATTATTTTACAAAATAGGTAGAAGCGGTCCCTTTGACACAAGCCACTAGAAAACAAATATCTATGTTCATATTGAACTATATCATATGCAGATATGGGATACCTCATTCCATAATTATAGATAATGGTGGACAATTCAAGAACAAAGATCTAGATGATTTATGTGCTAGATTCAAGATTACCCAACATTGGTCATCTATCTACTATCCTCAAGGGAATGGACAAGTAGAGGCTTCTAACAAGAATCTGTTGAAAATCTTACACCGTACAGTTAATAAAAATAGGAAGAGACTGACATCTCATGATCAATCTAGCTCTCTGGGCCTACAGAACAAGTATAAGAATGCCTACTGTGGCTACACCTTTTTCTTTAGTTTTGGGTCTGAAGTGGTACTGCCTATTGAGGTTGAAATCCCATCACTAAGAATCAGAATGCATGGTCTAGTAACTGATGATGACTACAAAGTGTCTAGGTTGCAAGAAATTGAACTACTAGATGAGTGCAGGAAAGCAGCATATGATCATCTCAGAGTATATCAGAAGAGAATGTCTAGAGGTTACAACAAGAAAGTCAGACACAGAGAATTTCAGGTTGGCGATCTAGTCTTGAGAGAGAATCCTAAAAATCAATCACATCAAGAACGCAAGGGGAAGTTTGAACCCAACTGGCTGGGTCCCTTTGTAATCACTACTACTTTTGGTTTTGGTGCCTATCAACTCTCAATGACTGAAGGAGAATAGCTTTGAGAACCAATCAACATTCTCCATCTGAAGAAATTCTACGCCTAAGGCATTCAGTGTATGGTAAAATGTCCTGAAAAAATTATAAAAATTAGAAAAATTCATGAAAAAAATGAACATCTTGGTGAAAACCTAGCAATGGGTGCCTTGATGATTCACAAAAAAAGTAAAAAATATCAAAAGTACAAAAAAATTGGAAAAATGAAAAAAATACAAAAAAATGAGAAAAAAAAGAAGTGCCTTGGTGAAAACCTGGAAACAGGCACCTTGGTAGCAAAAATAGAATCTCTACCAAGATGGTGAAAACCCAACAAACGGGTGCCACTTGTTTCAAAATGCTCCATGTACCAGCACAATCTTGGTCTTTCCCAGCTTTCAGTCTTTCTTTAGTTTGTGCATATTTCCTGATTTGTTCTTACTTTCCTATTTTTAATACGTCAGTCTGTACACCAATCAGCTCAAGCGTTTGTATCCTATTAATGCTTAACACTTGGGGGCAATCAATGTCATATCCTATGGCCTCCAATGTATCTTAGACGTATCATATCCAGTCAGAGTCCTTTGAAGCTTCCTTTGAGTTAGTTAGTCAATGTTGTCTCCAGAAAGGATTTTGCATCTACAACAATGCAATCAAACATCAAACACAAACTGAAAACAATCTTTACTTCATGCTTTTATCTCCTTGTATGCTTACTGATTTGCATTGAGATTTTTGCATATTATGTTCTTTTGAGCTCTTCGATGATGTCCTTTATAGGATTTAGAGAGTGATGACTGGGGGCATAATCTTTTCTTTGTCTTATACTTGTATGTGAAAATCTAACAACTTTGGCAATTCTGGATTGAAATGGTGTCCGACTGTAAGAGCCTCTATCTTGAATTGGATGGCCATGCGTACCTTGAGCATTGATACCCAAAAATTTCAAGGAATTTTGATCTAACTATTGTCTTTTTTTAGTAAGTTCTTCTTCCTATTGTGAAATGCGATCTTACCGAAGGATGTGAATGATAAAGGGTCACTATGGGTAATTCACATTGGATTTAGAATGATCTCTTGACTATTTGATGTGTTTGTAATGCAAGGTGTATTCTAGTCATCACGATGTTTATGTTTTGATGCTTATACAAATTGCTATATCAAAATGGACATGATATTGAGGTCATCTTGGCGTTTGTGCCTTGGTGCTTATATCTAATCTGACATTCTGAACACAAAATCAATATTCATATATCCATGGTTTCATAATCAGTGGGTGTTGTATTGATCCTTGCGCATACAAATTGATATTCATATGTCTATGGTTTCATAACTAGTGGGCATTGTATTGATTTATTTGGTTACCTAAAAATTCAATGATGAGAATGACTGACACATGATCAATGACTAGGTCCTAGGTCCTAAGTTTGCATTTCATTTTTCATGTTTGCATGATCTCACAAATGGCTACATAAACTTCAACGCTCAAACAATTCTTCTATCACCTCTTCAAATCTCACAAGAGCTGACACTTAACTCGAAGGTCTCTTCATTGAACCACAAGCAGTTATCCTCCTAGGTTAAACATCCTTTTGACATAAGACGGAGCACTTGTCTTCATCAATTCCTACAAAACATATCATGTGTATCATTACATTTACATTTCATATCATAACCAACTATTGCATTACAATACATCCACATGCATAAGCATAAAATCATACATACATCTTTTCATAATCAAAATACATTTGCATTACATCCATACATATGAAGGAAATCATTGCATTGCATATATCCATACATACATTCTACTCTACTCATCGCATAAGCATCACATGATATCATCATAAATCAAAACATGACAAGTACAAATGAAATCATAACCACAATATCGATCTCATATATATCAACAATCTTGAACTAGTCAGGGGTGCACTACTGGCACAGTATACAAAAGAATACGCTCATGTGAGCTATCAAAGTCAGAATAGTATATCAATGATCAAAAGGAGCACAGTATATTAGAACATATCAAAACAGATCAGCTGTCAGCCTAGTCCTTTGCATCTAGTGGAGGTGGAGGTGGTGCATCTGGTACTGCCTCTGCTCTAGGTGCTCCGGCTCCCTCTGATGCCAACATATATTAAGAGTACGTAGGGACTCTTTGTGCAACAGGAACAATGGTGTAATATGTGTACACATAGTAAGTTGTCCATGCAGTCTGATGAATCACCTCGGCCTGCAATCTCTGCACCTCTACACGAAGCTCAATGTGTTGTCTATCTGCCTCTATATACCTCTCCTCCCATCGAGCACTGTGAACCTTCAGGCCCCTGACCTGTAATCTGAGTGGTCTGATAGTCTCTTATCGAGTAAGAGGAACAATAGGATCAACATCGGCTGCTGGCATCTTAGTATGTGGGGCGATCTGCTCTATGGTCTCTGCTCTTTGCACCTTACGTCGTCTAACCTCTGCACCTAGATCAAATCTAGTATCCTCCTCTATACCACCACCCACAACCTGCTCTCCTACAAGTACCTCATCAATTGTGCCAACACTCCCTAAACTACCACCCTCTTCCCTAGTCTGTCTATGAGCACCTGTCAATCTACCTGCTGTAGAACTAGTGGGATGAGGGGGCCTCATCTTTCCTGATGGTCTCTGTAGAGGAGCCATCGCTCTCGGTCTTGGAGGTGTGGGATGCACAATAGGAACCTGTGTGGGTCTGGGACCCTGTCTCATCAGTGCTCTGGTAACATCCACAGCCTCCTTTATGGAGGGTATAAGCTCTGTAGGATCTGAGAACCTATGGATAGGATGGTCAGCAAGCCAGGCAATGAATCTGTCTATCACTCCAGCATCAAGTACATTTGGTCTATACTCCCAATCTCTGCCGACAATAGCACTGTACTCCTGTGAACACAAAGCATAAGAGAGCCTCATGGTCCATCCGAGTCCAATCTCACAAGCTATCTGAGCATATGTGGCATAATCCTCTAGTGCATCCTGCACTCGTCCATACTGCCGCCACACCGTGGTGATAATGAATCTCTCTAAAGTGGAGGATGACCTCCCAATCAGCACACAACTCTGAAAGAAGAAACTAAACTACTCTCATGTAGTAGGCCAAGGCTCTATACCCACATATGGTCTCCATCGAACAAAATTCATATCATCGAGGCATTGCCTCCAGTACTCTACATGGCCCATCCACCCCTGTATGACATACCCAACATATATATATAACGGGCTCCTGTGGCTGCCTCTGCGAGGTACATACTGGTCTCAAAACTGGGATATGCTCCCATGCCCAGATCTATAAAACTAAAGCTCCAGCTGCAAAAGACTTGCTCTCCTGATACACTACCTCGTGCATATCATAGAACATATGGGCCAAAAGACACTGACCCCAAGCCAACTCAGAAGGTGTCACCATCAAACGTGAAACCATCAGGGCGCAGCCCATCAATAGATTGTTGTCCTGATGATCAGACATGATAATCCCTCCTATCATCCTGACAATAATACACTCTAGCTGGTGCGTCTGTCCATAACATTGTACTAAGGTCTCCCAAGAAATAGAGGCAGTCATCTGGGTATCATCTCCAAAGAGATGTATGAACGCTAATAGACCTGAGTTCCCCGAACTCACATACTCTAGCCACCAGCCTGCATGGAAAGGAATGCACAGTATACAATACACATCCTCGAGGGTAATAGTGATCTCCCCAGTCGGCAGGTGGAATGTCTAGGTCTCCGAATGAAATCTCTTAATCAGAGCAGTCAAAAGTCTACGATTTACCCTAATCTTGGGTAAATGAATAAGGTACTCAAATCCACAGGAAGCAAGGTGTACCCTCATAGGGTCTGGTAGTGACACACATAATCTCTGAGTAGCTAGATGTGAAATCCGTACATGAACATCTGGATATATGACCTACACAGTACAGAAACAAGGAATCCTATCAGTAATTTGGTCACAGAATGGGTTACAATTACAGGAATTAAACATATTACTATGTCAGAAGGTAGGTTGAAAGGTTAGTAATCAGGCTAAGAGATTAAGAAAATAAAAAATTTGACCTCGTAATGAGTTTTTGGCTCACTGTTTTCCATACGACACTTCAAACTGGCAGGAAAAGTTGTATGAGTTTATACATCATACCATACGACAAAGCATAGTGATACGACAATGCATTCCTCCTCGTACGAGTTATGAGGGACCCGATGAAACGTCGTACGACTCTTGGGTCCCTCTGATACGAGTCTTGGGGGTTAATGAAATGACAACCTATCTACAGTTCAAAAGTCGTACGAGTTTCCATGCATTCAAAAATTCAAAATTAAAACGCATACAAAAAATGCTATAAATGCTATAAATCATGAACAAATTGACTTTTCAGAGAAGCAAAGAGGTCCACCTATCGGATGTCCATACTGTCGAGGTCTCTGGTGTCTCCAGCTATGCTCAAATCGATGCGAACTCACATGTACCTTTGGTTCTACCATTTTCTTGTTCATAGGGCTCCATAAGATTTCTAAAGTCAAAAGGTTGAAATGAATTGAAAATGACCCTTCCGGCCTTTATATAGCTTTTGACCTAATTTTCAAAAGTGCTCCGTTTTTCACAAAAATTGCACCCCTGGCTAATTTTGACGTTTTGAATCCATTTTCGGGATCAAAATCAAAATCTAAGATCATTTACTATGTCAAAATTATGATTTAAAATTTTCGGACCCAAGACGGTCTACTACTTGCATAATCGAACTTCCATTATCACAGAAATCCAATATTCAACTTAACTAATTGTCTTACATCAAACTATCAAAATTTCAACTTGGTCAACCATGGTCAACTTGTGGTTTAACCTAGTCAAACTTGGTCTCTAGGACCTCTAAACGATGTAGAATGCATTCCCAGATGTGTATAACCACTTCTCAAATCAATTAACATGTTTCTGAACTATTCAACGCTGACTTTTCTTGACAAATTTCAATTTTTATCCCGAAGGGGGCATGGTATTACACATCATTCAAAGTCTGTAAATCTAAATTTGAAATCATATCTTTCCTCAGTAATCAAGACAACAACCACGTCTAGTTGCTGATTCATCAAAAAGACCTCATCTCTTGGGGAAAATCAATCATCACTTGGGGCATATTAGATTCATCGAGATCCATATCAATCTGGTATTCTCTTAATCTTGCAAACTGTATCAGTCTTTTGTAACCATCGGTTCATTAGAGTTATTTCCTTGGTTCTTTGTAACTGAAGGGTTCAGATGTGATACCAATGTGATTCTTATCGACAATCGGGTCTCGAATTGGTCACTCACTTCTTCGCAATCATAAGGTTCAGAATCGAGTGTTTCGACACTTCTTCCCAATCATCGGTTCATTGCTATTATAGTTAACATTATCTTTGGTCATTCAGGACCTAATATCTTCATATCAATTTCATTCAAGTTTCTGTTTCATATCAATTTTAATTTCAAACATCAGTTTCAACATCATACACAGACTATCTTTGAACCACTGCGCTTCGCACAACAATTCAAAGAGGGGCAAAATGTAATACCCCAAAAATGGGCTATAGGTTCATTAACCTCCTACATCTTCAATTCGAACGAAATTGACATCGAAGTCCTAACCTAAGGCACATCTGCACATTATCGAAATCCTAATTGATTTTGTCATAAATTCTGCATCGGAGAATATTCTTTATTCCTATTTATCCTAATTATCTTTGATTTAATAATTATTTGGCGATAAATCCTATTTATCCTAAAGTTTGATTAATTGAATATTCTGAATATTTAATTAATTAGATTTAAATACTGCCACTTAATTATTTAATTGGATTTAATTAATTTATTCCTAAATGGTATTGTTTCATTTTAACAATAAATCAAATATCCTATGACTAATTGATTAAATTCTTATTTAATTAATTAATGTCAATTGTCAAATTTAATAATATAATTTTTGAATAAAAGTTTGATTTAATAATTGATTAACCCATAAATCAATTGTTTTTATTTTTAAAAAAATCAGTTAAGTTGAGGATAAATCACTTTATTTATTAAATTAATTCATAATTAATTATGCACATCCAAAAAATAGTTAAGCTTTAAATCAGAAAATCAATTCAAGTTGTTTTAAAAATAAACTCAACTCTTTTTGAGTTGAAAGTTGATCTCAACTTCTAATTTAAGTCAAAAAGTTGATTTGCATGATTTTGTGAGTTAATCTATCTCTAAATTCTTGATAACTCAAAAATCAACCTGAGTTTATCAAGAGTGATTTATGGCTTTTTCCATCCACCTCCAAAGTCCAAGATTTCTATAAATTAAGGCCCCAGCTCTTCATTTTGGATCCATCCACGAATTGCATCCTCACACTAGCGAATTGGTGATCGAAGAGTCAATCTTTGCGAATCAAAGTTGTTGTGAGATTTTCATTATTTTGAGCATTCATATCATTTAGCATATCATTGTTAGATTACTTGCATGTCATATCAGTTTCTCATATAGAATAGATTCATATCAGTTTATTTCATCTTATTGCATAGAAAATCCAAAAATATAGATTAATTTGCATTCATCTCATATCTAAATTTTGCATTCAAATCTTTCATTTAGGTGTCGTCAAGGTCACTGATCTTAGTCCAATCTAAGAATAACATACTTGCACCTATTAGAAGGCAGTAAATCGCCTGGTTAGATTAGTTTCCATTTCATTGAACGATTTTGATTTCTGCTAACCTCTAATGTTTTACTGAAGTGTTGTGTCTATAGCTAGGTACAAAATTCACACACACAAAATCAAATATTAAAAAAAGCACCTAAATAGAAATTAATGTTCCTTCAGACAAAAAATGCAGAGGTTCAGGAGTTGACAGATCTAAGAGACTTGATTGGTCTCATCAGTTGTCAGATGATGAAGCTGCTCTAGCTTTGAATATATCCTTCATTGATGGTGATCGATGGTTGGATTTACACAAATCTAATGTTACACAATTTAGAGAATAATAGTAAATGATCAAATTTTCCAAAAACTAGATATCATAAAGCCACTAGTTTCTGTTATGAAATGGCTCAACTGTTATAAATTTGATTTGTTGTGGAAAATTTCTCCTACTTATCATAAAACCATCCTTCCACTAAATGGTAGATTGTGCTTTCACAACCCTAACACAAAGGGAAGAGTGGGGAAGGTAAACTTGTATAGTTTTAGGAACAATCTCAAGCCTACACTAAATATATGTTTCTATATTATTATTATTTTTAATTGAAATGATTAATGTAATTACAAGAATAAAGCTATTTGTAAGTAGCTGAAAGAAATTTGAAACTAATTAATATAGATAGTAGTCAATAATTTTTTTTGAAAAATTAGTTCACAAATTTCCAAATCCTTGGACCTTGATTCTCAATGAGAACATACAACCTATATTTGACCACAATAGCACCAACTTCGAACATTTGACCCTGAGTAAAAGAAACACATTTATTTACATGGTATAGCCCAAAAAGCCATAAAACAACCATTATTGCTTAGCCATAACTTAATTGTTATCTTTAATATCTTATTGTAATTAGACCTTCTAAAAGTAAAATGGGAAACTTGCTAAAATATAAAAAATCATTAAGTCGTAGTTCTTAATATAGTCCCTATTTTATTACATGGCTAAAGGTCAACATAAATTCTTCATGCTAGTAATCAATGTCCCCTCTTTTAATTTTCTAAACTATTTAATCTATGATGCAAAGACCTGTATACACCAAATATTTTCTCAAAGCTTTCAAACATGATTTCCTTTCAATCTTAGTTCTTTTTTGCATTAGGCGGGACTCCTACTGTTGCATAGCTCTTTTTTTTTTTTTTTTTTTGATCGGTAAAAGGCCGAAGCCCTAGATATTTTTATTAATATAAATAATTATATTACAATGTGACCCCGCTCACTACAGGTGCTGGTAGGAAAGAGCGGGGTTGAGAAAACCTCCAGCCTTGCCCGGGACCATAGGTCCTGACCTTATACAAAAATTTACATGGGCATACCCACGACTCGACAATTGTCGAGATTTGTTAAAATACATATTTTCCGTAGGCATACCCATGGCTCGATACCTATCGAGATTTGTACATAATTTACGTAGGCATACCTACGTTCCGAAAAACTCTAGATTGATTTTTTTTTAAATCATGAATTATACATAGAAAGGCGATTAGACAAGGATTACATCATTTGTACAATTGAAGCAGAGTCTCTGATCCTCCTACTATGTCAAGTATATGTGTTGAACATCCGAATGATAGTCCTTCCTGAAAAAAAACAAGATAAAATTCCTCCGAGACCAAGGTTAACCTGCATCAAGATAAAAATTCTACATCTCTGCTACATAACCTATCTAAGAATATTTGATATTGACTATGAAGCCTATAGTTAAATACTTTTATTATTGACAATATAATAATAGAAACAAATACTCTTGTGATTAAAAATCCTTACCGCTAAAGATTAACAATTCCTGCCACAAGAGTCTTAACATTTTAGGCATATTTACATCAGAACTAAATATACTCCTCAGTACTATACTAGTGTTCTAACTAAATTCAAGTCATACCTGGCTAACTATGAGAAAGAAGATAATAGCAGAGTTCATTATGGGCCTCTAATATTTACATCATTCAGAAAAAGCTGCAAAGATTTCCAAGCTCCTCAAATTGTAAGGCAAAAAATAATTAGTTTGAACATATGGTTATATATATATGTAGATTATATATATATAACCATGTGTTCATACCCTTACCAGATCTATGAGATCTCAATGTTCCACAATCCCTTTATAATTTGGAACAGACTCCTTGTCGTTCATTATCTTCTCTCATCTGCCCGGTTTATGTCGTCGCATGATCGCAAGATATTGTTTTAATTCTTGCGATCATGCGACATATGCGGTAATACATCTAAGAGGACGCTATATTTGAGTTTGGCATCCATTGAATAATTCTCAGATTTGAACTTATGCCATTAATCTAGTAGCTTTTGAAATGAATGACCACGATTATATCATCTCCAACAGTTCCTTTAAGACTCAAGTCCCACAAGCTACGTGTCAACATCCCGCTGAGTCGCAAAGCATCTTTCTTCCCATAGCGACTAAGCGACTACCATTGATTTGATATCGCATACAAACTCTTTCGGCCCCACCTGGACACGTGGAAGGATCCCGCTTAGTTGCAAAGCAACTTCCACACCATAGTGACTAAGCGACTGCCATTGATTTGATATCGCATACAAACTCTTCGGCCCCACCTGGACACGTGGAAGGATCTCGCTTAGTCGCAAAGCATCTTCCACACCATAGCGACTAAGCGACTACCATTGATTTAGTATTTATAACTCTTTTGGTCCCATGGCTACGTGTCAATATCCCGCTAAGCATTTTTCTTTCCATAATGTCAAAGCGGGAGCCGTCGATCAAAAATCTTATGCAACTTCCTTCTGGACAACTTTTCTCGGGCCCACCTTTACACGTGGAAAGATCTCACAAGTTCACAAAATTATTTGACAGGGATCATGATTATGTGAGGGCTGTTGGATCCTTTCCTTGTTCCACCATAGGTAAGTTCGTTGACTCGGGTCCCACCTGGTCCTCCATTGTCGCATGATCGCAAGAGTGTTATTTTATTCATGCGATCATGCGACCGCTTTATCATTGGCACATGAAATAATATTTAATACTATCCTTGTCAGGCTCAGACTTATAACTTTTCATTATCGCATCTGCGCTGTTAGCATACGTGGGTCCTAGTAGAGCGCATTCACCTGCCCGAACTCCATTGTCGCATGATTGCAAGGCATTATTTTATTCCATGCGATCATGCGACCGCTTCATGATTGGTGCACGTGGATTCCCAACCTGGCTCATTTCAACATCAAATCGTACACCATTTTCACTGTTAGGATCATGGAGACTTAAGGAATCGATTTATACATTCATTTTAGGAGAACATCAGTTTCTGTTGTTACTTGAAAATGCATTAGATCGATGAGTGTTCAGCTTTGCAACGTCAGTAGTTCGAACTTATTATTAAGTCCTTCATAACAACATAACACTATTCTTAGATCCCAGGAGATTCCATAAAAACATATGTCCCTATCTCTTGAAACTACATTCTTAATTAAAGAAAAGATTCAATTACAAGTTGCCCATTAAAGCAAGTAATAACTTTATTTGTTGCTCAATACATCCCTAGTTCTTATCATACATGTATCCTGTGCTTTCCTCTTTTAGATTATTTTTTGGAGGTGATCAAATGTATATAAATATAGATATACTGTTATCAACATATCTATATTTATATATATTAAACTATAAAAGGTAACAGGATTGAAGACTTCCTGATTTTGATCTTGCAAATCATTATATCTTAGCTTTAGGCATCAGTATATATATCTATATATACTATTACTAGTATATATATATATCTATATACCTAATATAAACTCTAACTTTAGGATCCTTTAACTTAATATAGGAATACCAATTGTGACTATGTTCCATACTGTATTCTCAAATGCATTAAATGTGCCTCATCTTCTGTAACACGAAATGCTTCCCTGAGTAAAAATAATGCTTAGAAGACCTTGCTAGCTTAAAGTAAGATAAGATGGTATATACATACGTTTATATATACATATATATAATGTGCATATATATAAGCATGTGTACATACCATTATCCTATCTGAGGTCATCATTAATACAACACTTAGCAAGGTTTGTTAAGAAGAATATGAATATATGTATATACCTATACATATATTCATATACTCTTACCCATGTCTAGCTGTGTAGCAAAACAGTAAAAGTATCCATTGACCCCCATCCCAGGGGCATCGCCTCAGGGATTTTATTAACTCCTTACAGTAACATAATTAACATGACTTAGTCCATATAATGATAAAAAATTAGCTATGAATACCTTCATGTCAAAGGGAAACCAATCATGATTATCAATTCCAAGTATTTTCTCTAAGAGTGTATAATAATGTCACCCATGTATTATGGAGACGCCCTTTAATCTGCTGTTGTGAAAGTACTGTTGCCCAAAATTTCCTTATCATTCCCTTTTTGGCCGCATCCTGTTTGTTCCAAGAAATGCTCGTGTCAAAGCCCACTATGTTTTCTTCCTTTTGGCCCGAAAACCCAGTGTGTTTTCGACCTTCGCTTTGGAGGCTCAGGATGTTTTTGACTTTTGGTCCAAAAATTCTTTGTGTTTTCGACCTCCAATTAGAAAACCTTCTATATTTTCAACCTTCAAATGCGCAACTCTGACCAAGCGGGTCCCAGATCCTCATAGCCATTCAAGTGCAGTGGAGATCTGACGGCTGTTGCATAATCTCATGGAATCTTTTGAGCTTTTCAAAGTTGTGCCAGCGTAGAGAAGATCCAACAGCTGTCGCATGATCTCATGGGATCTTTCGACCCCATGAGATCATACGACAACCGTTGATGTGGTATCAGCAAAGATTGGCAGTGGACCCAAGGTGAAGGTCGAGTTATGGTTAAAAATAGGTCTTGCGGGCCCAGACGTCTGGCGGTTAGCTCCAAGCAGTCAATGGGTAGCAACTATTGGCTGGTCGCATGATCGCTTGCGGATCTTCCGATCCCATGCGATCATGCGACAAGCCATAAGCGGTCGCGAAGAGGTTCAAGGAAGGCAATCAGTGTAACAGTTTCAAGCTTTCCGCATGATCGCATGGGATCTTCTGATCCCATGCGCCCATGTGACAAACCGTCTATGGTTACGGAGGTTAAATGCCGGTCAACAATCTTGAGGCAAGGTAATGAAAAAGCTTGCAATTGCATGCTAGTCGCATGATCGCATGCGGCTTCCTAACCGCATGCGACCATGTGACAAGCCTCTAGCGATCAATTAAAATAGGATTTGACGATGTAGCATGGTCCCCATAGATGCAAGATCTATGGTGGTCGCATGTTCGCATGGGATCTTTCGATCCCATGCGATCATGCGGCCACCATTGGATTTTGAGGGTATTTCCTATGGTGCTGTCGTACGTTGGACTGAGTCAGCAGATCTTATGAACTAGGTGTCCTGCGTGGCAAGGATGGAATTTTCAAAAGCCAGTCACATGATCGCATGAAGGCTTTTGAGCTCTTGCGATCATGCGATGAGTCTAGCTAGGATGGTGAAAAGAGATCTTAAACACTAGAGCGAGAAGAACCATAAACTAACCCTGCCTAAACATCATGCTTTCCTCAAGAGGGGTGGCTGAGAGAAAGGGAGGGGATTAGTAGGCTGATAATAAGATAACCAAGTGGCCGGTATTCTATTAATAAATTATATACAATATTAACCACTAGTCTTTCACATAGAATGCACTAGGAATGGGGAGAGCTGAATAGTAAATGTTTGTTGAATTTGTCTTAGAAAAGTTCCTAATCTGACCAAACCTATTTAGGAATAAATGTTGATTAATTTTAAATGCACCAACTCTAAGCCACTGCATTTCTAACGGTTAGTTGGTATTTTAATTAAAAATCCTTATTAAAATTAAATCACATATGCCTAATCTTGTCCATTACCTAATATATATTTGTTCTTCCATGTTGTCTCAGCATGATAAATCTAGGTTCTGACTCCATCAGCTCCAAGATTAGCTAACATATTTGCCTTTGTATTACCTTCTCTGTATGTATGCTTAATTTCATGTTTGGTGAAGCTTTCCATCACTAGATTAATCTCCTCTATTTTAGAGTTTAAGATCCAATTAGGTGTTTTTTTGGTACGAATGGCATTTACTATAATTTGAGAATCACCTTCAATTATTAATTTGGAGATGTTAAGATTCTTACATAGCTTTAGACCCTCTAGTGTCACTATGCATTCAGCCATGTTGTTAGTGGTGGGATTGATAGGCCTTGAGAACTTAGCAATAACTTCTGACTTCCCATTTCGAATTATCCCCCCAATGCCAACAACTCCAGGGTTCCCTCTAGATGCCCCATCAAAGTTGAGTTTATACCATCCTTCTTTCAGAGGGATCCACTTGCAAGAGGCTCTATCACTCTTCCTTTTGGATCCCCCTTTTCCATAAAGGGGGGGAATATCTAATTTAGGCCACTTGCTTCTAATTTTGTTATCCCAACTTTTAAAGGACTCCTCATAACTCAATTTGTCTCTAAGCTTACTGTTAATGATTTCTACTATTGAAGCTTCTATCTTGTTGGTGATTGTATTCCATGATAATTTCTGATCTATGAAGATCCTTCTATTTCTTTCTTTCCAGATTTCCCATGCTACTATAGATGGAGAAATGAACCATATATCCTTATATAAATTGTCTTTAAAGAGAGAAGGCTAAGCTTTGAGGTGGCTGACTAAATTAGATTGAAGAGCTGACTTCCAGCCTAGGCTTTGATGGAGCCAATTCCAGGAATTCTGAGTATAAGGGAAATTAAGGAGAATGTGATTAACATCCTCATAATGATTCTCACATAGGGGGCACCTAGATGGCCCTTCAAAACCCAGTTTATTAAGTCTATCTGTTGTAAGAATTCTATCTTGCAGAGCTGCCCAAAGAAAAATGCCAGCTTTGGGAAGGCAAGATTTGTGCCAGCATAGATTTAGTGGGATATCTAAGCTATCCATATTCATCTCCCGAATAATAGAATTGTAACCCTCTTTAACTGTATAGTTGCCTTTATTTGATTTAGCCCAGATTAAGATATCTGGTCTACTTTTGAGTGAAGCTTCTCTATCTTTCAAAATTGTGAAAAGGATTTGTTTTTCATGCCATGCGGAACCAATTTCTTCTAAATTACTCCATTCATAACCATCTTTTTTACATAGATAATCTTTAAGATAAATGCCTTTAACTCTTTTACATTCTTCCATAAACTCTGGTGAAATTCCTAGAGTGTCTAGGGGAGGATGACTTGCCCATGAATCATCCCAGAAAAGTGCTTGATCCCCTAAACCTATATCCCATGTTAGACCTTTGCTAATAATGCCTCTACATTCTTTAATAAAGTTCCAAATTCGAGAGCCTTTGACAAGAGTGCGAGATCTGAAGATATTAATGGGGTTCGCATCAAGGATATATTTATGAAGTAGTATAGACGCCCATTTGCTACTAGATTCCTTATACATTCTCCATATAAGTTAAGCTCCAAGAGCTTGGTTTTGCCATAGGAGATTTTTTATGCCTAGACCCCCCTTCGAGATTGGTTTACATAAGGTATCCCATTTAATGAGGGCAATTTTTTTGTCTTCTGATGGACCTTGCCAGTAAAAGTCTTTAAGCATTTTATCTAAGTTCTTTTTGATACAAATAGGGAGGGGGAGTACGGACATATGATACGTAGGTATGGCGGAGAGGATTGATTTTATCATAGTCACCCTACATGCTTTCGTTAACCATCTTCCTTTCCAAGAACTCTTCTTATTTTATACTTTAGTGATAACTTGCTGCCATAGTTTGGAAGATTGGATGCCTTTATCCAAGTCAATACCAAGATATTTGCATGGGAATTTCCCAAACTTGTATCCCATAATATTACATATCTTTGATTCTACCTTCGAGGGGGTATTAATAAAGAAGATTTCCAATTTGGAGGGATTGACCCCTTGTCCTGAAGCTTCCATATACATGTTTAAGATGTCCTTAAATGCTCTAGCTTCTTTCTTGTTAGCTTGGCCGAGTAGGATTGTATCATCCGCAAACTGCTGGTGTGTAATATTTGGAATGTTTTCCGAAGCCTTCAATCCTATGATTTTGCCTTCCATCTATTTCTTAGTGATGGATCTACGTAATGCTTCTGCCATAATGACGTAGAGGAAGGGGGATATTGGATCTCCTTGTCTTATGCCTCTAGATATACTAAAAAAACCTTCCGGTGTTCCATTGATTAAAATCAAGATTTTAGGTGTGGAGATACAGTTAAAAATGAGATTAATCCATTGTCTAGAAAATCCAAATGCTTCCATACATTTGCACAGAAATCTCCAGTCTACTTTATCATATGCTTTTTGGATGTCTAGCTTAATAAGCATGCTAGGATCCTTTGTTATTTGGGCCGTATGAACTACTTCCTGTGCTATAATAATTGCATCCAAGATCGATCTATTTGCTACGAACCCTATCTATTCTTCTGATATAATATTGGGAAGGAGAGATTTAAGCCTATTTGCTAAACACTTAGAAAGTATCTTATATATTGTATTACACAAGGATATAGGTCTAAAATCCCCTGGCTCTGTGCTCTCATTTTTTTTTGGGATTAATGCAAAGAAGGTATTGTTTATTTCATTTAATAATGATCCCAAATTTCTCATTGCTTCTATTGCTTGCCATACCTCCTCGCCAACAAAGTGCCAGCATTTTTGGAAGAATCCTGCCTGGAACCCATCTGGGCCCAGGGCTTTATCCGAATGTAACTGAAAGACCGATGTTTTAACCTCCTCAAGGGATAGTTTGTCATTAATCATCTTATTATCTGCTTCTGTAAGTACCTTGGGAATAGTTTTAAGCATTTCTTTTTGTGCTCTAAGGTCAGTACCTTCTATGTTGTTAAGAAGGGATTGATAGAATTGCAAGAAGATTTCCAATATTTGTTTAGGTTCCTCAGTGAGCTCTCCCTCTTGATTCTTAATTTTAGAAATTCTATTCATGCTTCTTTTAAAATTGGTGGTGTTATGGAAGAATTTTGTATTACTATCTCCTTCCTGGAGCCAAGTTTCCCTAGATTTATGTTTCCAAAATATCTCTTCCTTAAGGAGGATGGCATTGTATTTAGAAATTAACTCCTTCTCCTTATAATAACTTTGATCATTCATCCCATGTTCTATTACTAAATTATTAAGGTCAGCGAGCTCTTGTTCTAACTGAATTTTTTCTGCAAAAATGTTGTTAAAATTGTTCTTATTCCATTCCAATGCTTTATTTTTAATGATTTTTAATTTAACTTTTAAGCAGTACATTTTGGATCCTTTAACCGATATCTGTTTCCACCAGTCCTCTACTAGATTAATGAATTCTGGGTTTTGGAACCACATAAACTAAAATTTGAATGGATTTCTTGTTGGTTTAGTGTCTTCTATAATAGAAAGCCTAATTGGGAAATGATCCGATCCAGCCTCTGGAAGGATTTCTGCAGAATATAGCTGATTAAAGTTTTTCGTATTAGTCCTAATAAAGAACCTATCCAGCTTTTCAGCAATGTAACTAAAACCTTCTCTTCTATTATTCCATGTATATATTCCGTTATTTGTGTCTATGCTAATTAGATGATTATCCATAACCCAGTTGCGAAAATCCTTGTGAGCTTGAGATACATAATGTGAACCTCCAAATTTTTCTTCAGGAGCTAAGATGGCATTAAAATCTCCACCAATTAGGAAAGGGTATTCTGATGCATCATTTAAGAAAAGGTGAATCTCATGCCAAACTCTCCTTTTTTCTTCGTTGTGAATTGGTCCATATATATTGATTAGGTAAAATTTCAAGTTAGACTTTAGACTTTTAACTTCTAAAGCCATCCAGTTACTGTTATTAGAAATTGGTATGCCTACAACTTTACGGGGGTCCCACAGTACTACTAATCCTCCTGAATGTCCTGTAGATGTAATGAATTCTGATTTCCATATGCCAAGTTTCTTACTAATTTTAGTGCTTTCCTCCCTGTTGAGTTTGGTTTCCTGTAATAATATTATTTCAGACTCAAATTTTTTTAGATATCTCTTAATTAATCTCTGTTTGTTAGGGGCATTTAATCCCCTAACATTCCAAGTAGTGACTTTCATTTTTGCAGGGGAAGGTACTTCCCCTTCCCTGTGTGCAAAATTTCAGCTATCTTTTTTTGGCTGCCCGCATTACCATCCATTGTTCTTAATTCAACTGTTGATTTCCTACCTCTTTTCTTCTTAATTATGTTAATATTAGAGGAACTTAGGCTTCCTCTATTCATAGCGATTCCCAATTGCCTCTCTTTATTAGTAATTCCAAAGAGACCCTCAATAGAGTCCTTAACCAGTGTAAAGTTTTGATTTGAATTAATGATGGGGTTATCCTGCTTGTTTGAACTATTATGTTCTAGTTCAATCTGAACTTGAGTTGTTTCCTTATCTATAAGCTCCTTTCCATATGATTCAAATATATTTTCTGAAAGGTCCAAGTTTAGTGTTTCCAACTCTAATGGGATAGAGAATGCATGGTTCTCCCCATTTTTATGGGTATTCTTAATTGTCATGCAAGGGGCCACATTCCTGGAATTGCTAATATCCTTACTTTCCTCTTGCACTATAGTTGAATTTCCTAGAACAGGTTTGTCCTCTTTCTACACCATATTTTCTACATCTAATTGGTTTGATACCATGCCAAGGTGGTCGGGGGGGGTATAGTCTGAGACTTCCTTTACAGGGATAGTGTGATAAGTATGTTGAGTGGCAATAGAATCCACTTTCTCATTATCTTCTCGGGTAATATTCTATATTAGATTGATTAAAGTATCTTTTTGATATTTCAATTCCTCGCAATTGCAAATCTCATCCATGAACATATCCAAAATTTCATTTGTAAGAGTTTCTCCTAGCTTATTATTCTGATTATCTTCTACTTTACTTTTTTCTTCATTCTCTTTAGAGGCTATTGAGTCTAAACATAAATGTTTCAGATGCTGGACATTACTAAAATCTTCCTCTGTTTCTTTGTTGATATCATTGTCTAGCTTCTTAATAGGTGAAGGATGTAGTAGATTATCATAATAATAGCTAGGCTCTATCGGGGTGGATATTACATTTAAATGAGAGCATGGAATTTCTATGCTATCCTTTGAAATGTTCCTAAGAAGAAAACCTCCTTTATCCTTTAAGAAATTTACCTTTATATTATTATCTAGATATAACAGTGTTTCTTTACTATGCTTTTGATTGTAAGTATACAATCTGTTATCTATCTTTGGATTTTCTACAAAGTCTTCCAGCATCATTGGATTTATAAATATGGAATTCGAATTGAAACTAAGCTTAAGGGGGGGGATATACTTCTTGTGATAATTTAAATTAATTATTAGGATAGCCTCTGCTTGATTATGTTTAGTTTTGCAATTCTTTTAAAATCACCAATCTTATTTCCTATGCTTTTAAGAATCTCAATATGATTACATTCTAGTGGTAAATTTCTTAGTAAAATTGCTTTTTCTACCATGAAATCTGTTACATTTATAGGGTTAAACAGAGGAGACCAATTGCAAACATAAAAGGGTATGTTTCTGCATTTCAAGGAACCTACTCCTAATATTTTCTCTTTAAGGCTGCTAGATAAGCAATCTACAAAAAGGAAGTTATCAGCCATGATAGTAATACTTGCCTCAAATGGGATTGTAGATGTCAGACCTTCTATTATGTCTTCAACATGAGCCCCTATTTCGGTCCATTTGCAAAGGAAGCCTCTGTCTGCAAAAGCAATCTGGTTTTGCAAAATACAACTTTCATCCACTATCATTCTAATATGATTTTGGTCATAATTTCCACTTTCTAGTGGAAGCTTTTTCTCATTTTTTACAAAACATCTGTGAGGCGGAGAGTACACCTTCTCAGAAGACTTTGACAGAGCAAGGATAATATCTTTATTACTTTTAGCCGGGATAAGGAATTTCCTTTTCCTTGATTTCTCATTGCTCCTCCTACGATGAGGAGGGCTGTAGGCATTCATAGATTTGTGTATAGATTCGCAATTGAAAAATCCCTTCGGCTATTTATGCCCTATGGTTTTAACAGGGGGAAAAGATAAATTTTCCATATTTGGTTGTGATGACTCATAATTCATCTGCGGTTCCTTCCATACACCCCTTTCCCCTTCCAAAACCATATTAGTATGTTGTATCTTTTTGCATGGGGTCTGGTCCTTATTTAACAATTCAAAGGGATTTTCCAAAGTTAAAAAAATTTTGTTGTGCTTCTTATGGTTAGATTTCTTCGGATACCTACCTTTCACCACTTGCCATTCTAAGTTACTCACTTTTTCCACCCCGGAGGACAACTTAGCTCCTGGAAATCCCCCTCCCCCAATTACAGATAGAGGATCATCAAAGTTCTTAGCCGAAGTAATCTTGGACGCCAGAGCCTTTGTACCCCCGGGATGATCCCTCCTTCTTCTTACTTCTGACCATGAGGCTGATTGATTCAATATGCAAGCTGAAGGTGCTTGAAAAGGTACCAATCCAATTTTCCTTTTCTCTAGATTGCAATGATGCGGAACATACTCAGCTTTTGTAGATCCATCTCTAAACTTCCCCATTTTAGCATATTTGGTCTTTGCAAATAGGGCAAATTGTTCATTAATTGACTTGACCGAGAATACCTTATACTCTGATTTCTTGTTGCAGTTCACAAACCCTTTACCTTTTGGATTTACAGAGTCCGAAACCCTAGCTATATGGGTATCATATAGTAGAGACTTCCTTAGGTTTTTATCCTTGTTATCACACTCTTCATCTTGAGGCTCTGATATTTTACAGGGGGCCGAGGCCGCTTCTTCAACCACAAGATGATCCTTCTGAGATTTCACAAGGCTTTTAGCCCCCTGTTTAGCGATAAAACCATCGAGATGCTCATATGTGGGATGCAAATGATGCTCATCTGGCCTCCTGCAATCCTTATGTTTATGGTCGTAGGTCCAGCAATTAAAACAATAGCTGGAAAACTCCTCTTTTGCGCTGTTGGGTTTTGGATCAGGGTTTCTAATGGAGCGCGCATTACTGTGGGCATGAGCACTCGTAGAAATTCGCTGGTTATGAGCAAGCCCTACTTGCATCTGCCTTCTCTGCAAAGCACACTTTCGCTGAATGCGAATTTTCTTCATTTCTCCGATATTATCTGTTCCATAGCTCTTGTTTATATTATAATTTTTTTTATATTAAGATCTTTTACTTTGATGGTATTGATGGGACCTATACGGAAAGAGGATTAACTTTGAAAATTATGCACAATGGAAGCATATATATGTATCTTTTGTGAGAGATCTTAAAAAATAGTTGGTGATGTAGGGCAGGAAAATGAGGGAAATATGTACACAAGAAGAACCGTCAAAATCTAAAAGGATCCACAATCAATCCTAATCCTAACGCAAAATAAATTGAGACAAGATATGCAAAAAAGAAAACTCCATCAATTTGACAATTGTGTCCTTTCTTGCTTCTCCAAAAGTGTTGATGTAGCTCTCATATTGACATAATTGCACTTAAAATATGAAATCAATATTGACTATAGTTATAGTGAAAAGATTTGAAAATGATGGTTAGTTTTAATTGATAAATTTGATCTCAATTTATAGAGATGAGAGACCAAAATGTAGATTTGGCATTTTGAATGTGCAAATGGAAAATTGTCATAATTATGACATGATTGAATGCACAAATGGAATCATAATCTTATGCTCAAATTGAGGGCATTTGGAAGAAGAAAGAGGAGGCAAATTAGTAGGCAATTTGGAAGCCAAATAAGTGGAAAAATGGATAGAGAAAGATGTAAGAAATCATGAAGCATGATTATATGAGATGAAGCACAATTAGGAGGAAGGAATTTTGAATTTAAAAACTCATTAATTCCTAAGAAAATGGAAATTAGAAATAGGAATTAAGAAATTTCATAAATGATGTAATTTAGCCAATTAATTAATATAAATTAACTAATTGTGGAGACATGACAAAGAGGGAATAAATAAAGTCAATTTATTTATTCAAAGCTAGGGATAAATTATAGGTTATCTATCCCTAAGGAATAAATTAGTTGATTGTTGACTGAATTGATGATGTTGATGCAAAATTGACTTGATTTTGATGAGGATCTAGAATGATTTTGATAATTTTGAAAAGGTTTAGGAATGACATTGATGAACTTGGACAATGTGCTTGAGTAATTATAAAAATGATTGATGATAAGGCATAGATGAACTTTGGCAATGCCTTGGATCGATTTGAAAAAGAATTTGATTAAGGTTTGATTATGAGATAAGGTGGAAAATGCAGAGGCATCAATGGACTTTGACAATGCTCTAAACCAGTTTGAAAATGAGGAGGCATCAATGAACTTTGACAATGCTTTGAATTGAATTGAAAATGATTGAATGTGTTTGAAATGAACTTGGGTCTTGCATTGATTAGGAAGGGATTAGGACTATTTTGGATTGATTTAGGAAGGTTTGATATGGTTTAGGGTCGATTAGGAATGACTTAGGAATGTTTAGGATCAGTTCCAATGATAACTCAAACTTGATCGATTCGACCAAAAAGATAGAGGTTATGATGCAAGATGAAAGAAAAGTTAGTAGTTGATCAACTAAGAAATGGCGCATAATAGAAGACATGTTAAAAATGGGATGCATAGGTGTGAACCATTTTTAGGTGTCTACATGTGGATGCTTTGTGAGATAATTGTAATCCTTTTTTATCTCTTTTATTGGGTAAAGTGTTCTTCTCTATTATATTATTTATATTATATTTTTTATGTTAAGGTCTTTTACTTTGATAGTATTGTAAATAAAGAGGTTCAACTTTAAAAATGAGGCACAATGGAAATATAAATGTGTATCTAAGTTTGTAAGAATTTTCAAGAAAATAAGTTTTAGGACGAGAAAACTATCAAACACTTCAAGGCCCACAATGTGTTAGGTTTGAATGAAAGCATTTTAGTCATTTTTTAGTGATCTTCAAATGAAGGTCCTTCACTAGAACCCTTTTATTTGGCCCTTGAATTTTTCATCACCTTATTTTTGACAATAAATAAATAAAATTGATTCAAGGCATTTTTAACAATCAAATGACCTTCTTACGACAAAAGATTTTGTATGATCCTGACCCTTAAATTAAATTTTTTGAAACATAGAGCTTACAGAATATGTTTTGTTTGATTATAATATTAATTATCTATTTTTCTAATGAACACAAATCTTTTCCAAACATAAAGGTCTAAGTTTGAGACATATAAGAAATATAAATGAAGAGATCATTTTCAAATACATCCACCCTTGAGAAGATGAGAAAGCAAAGGAAGCAACAAAGACCAAGAACCCTAGACAGTGTCCTCATCCTGATAGTTTCACAACACATTCATAACTTCCTCTATCGTATATTGATATAATTTTGTTCACACATATATTTGTGGAGGTGGAGCAGAACCACGATGAGAACGATCTAGATTCAACCCTAGCATCTATTTAGAGATTTGAAACTTTTGTTTTTTAAACACAAGGGTATCGAAGATGATGACTCTACAATGATACTCTTAGGTTGTAAAATAATTATATCAAATTGGTTGCATTCGATAGGATCTACTTAATTTGAAACCCTAGTTTCAGAGATAGAGATAATCTTCAACAAGGCTTGGCACATGTAAGGAGGTAAGTGGTAAGTACCCTCCTTGCCATCATTCAACCTTTTTTCTTTCCTTGCATTCTTGTAGTGTGTTCATTGCATGTGGTGTTGTATTCTTTTGATTTTTGGTTTTGGCTTGGTGGTTTTTTATGTAGCATTGTATGTTACAAGTAGTAGTTGTCATTGCACCAAAAGATCGACATGTTAATGCCTGATACAACCACTAGACTTATAGAAGGGTAAAAGCACAATTGAGTGTCACCTTTTAGGCTAACTCAAATCACTCAGCCCAGTTAGGCTCGGTGCAATTAGACTTGACCGAGTACATGTAAGCCCCACGTAGACCACGCGACGCTAAATGGTGTCTACGTGGCCTAGTAGACTAGACCGAGTGGTACTCGGCCAAGTCTAAATGATATTTTTAATATCAAAAAACATCCCAAGCCCCTCATTTGCACACTATTTGGTTGTTCATGTGGGGCCGACCCCTAGGGAGACTTGACCGAGTTGGACTCGACCCAGTCAGACTCGGCCCAATCTACCTAGGTGGCATGCCATGTTGGCAGCCAAACCTCCAAAAACACAAAAAAAACCAAAATTTTGCACTTCTATTGTTCCTTTCTCTGATCAAAATAGAAAATGTTAAAAAACTAAAAGTACCCTTTTCTAGATCTCAAAGTATGATTCTGGACATATAAATTTTATATTGTTTCAAGTACAAAATGTTAAACAAATTTTCTAAAACTACATGTAGGTATATTAAACTTTGAGAAGACGTTGATTTGAAAAATATAGAAAAATGCTAAATCAATTCAGAAAATTTTTAAAATCATATACGACACTAGAGGAGAGTGTCCTCTTCAAGAATATGTAATTTATTTGGTTTTTGGCATAGTTTTGATAGGGGAAAAGTGACGGGAGAAAAAAATTGTTGATTTCAAGTAAGTTCAACTTTGAATACTTATAACGGGTAAACTATAAATCGAAAACACTTCTTTCTTTTTTCTTGCACTAGATATACATGTCATCTAAAACATATTCTGGAATTGGAGGGAAAAACAATATTTTACTTATAATGATTTGACAGGAAGTAATCTCTTTGATTTGTAGTATTTTTTTAGGATATGAAAAATAGACCTCAAAAATTAAAAAAATATATTAATTTTTTCTCAAATTAATTTTTAAAAATTATAGGCATAAAATTCATCCTATTTTACACATTTCATCAATTTACATCATCTTCAAATGCTCAACAGAAATGTGACTTTTATGCCCTTGAAATTTTTCACTTTTGGTGTTGTTAGCCTCTTCCTTTGTAAAATGGTGATAGCTTATTGTGCTTTTACCCAGAAGACACAGGAGGTGGTTAAGCCATGTCACAAATCCCAAGGGGAGCACTGACTATTTTTCCAATAATCTCCCCCTCAACGCTACCCGAGGGGATTCAAACTTGTGACCAAGCTTTGATACCACTTGTTACAAGTAGTAGTAGTTGTTGCACCAAATGATCGACCTGTTAATGCATGATACAACCACTAGACTTATAGAAGACACAAGAGGCGATTAAGCCATGTCATGAATCTTGAGGGAATTGCTAACCATTTTTCCAACATTATACTCTAGAGACTAGCCCTTCTATGGAAAACCAAGGATGCCAATCGACCTTGACCTTAGGAAAGAGAATTTGGATGGCACTAACCCTAAACAAGTTAAATATTTTGTGGAAGCACTATTTGGGTCTAAATCTAAGGTATCTCCATCTGCAAAATATGTTGTTACCCAATATAGACAAGGGAAAGGGCAAGAGGGTGGATACCAACAAAGTAAGCCCCCTCCATGCACTATTAATGCTCTTTGATTTCAACCAAATGAAGAGTTGTCTGCAACCATATCTATGGAAATTGGTAGACTTAAAGAAATAGCTTTTTTTAATGCTACTGATGTCTTAAAAATTCCTTCACAAATTTTTTTTGATGATTGGATTTCCAAAATCTTGATTACTAAATTAATTATTTCCTTTAACTTATTATGATGATTGGAAAATGGATTTTTTTTATTCTCTTTTAATTATCATAAGGCCCAATCCATGGTGCTTGATAAATAATTTTGGTCTATAGGAATTTGTATTTTTAGAGCGATCAAATGGTCTCTGGACTCCATTTGTGAGGAGCTTCTTTCCCTCTACTTCCCTAGATGGCTTGTGATTAAAGATGTTTCCGTTATTTTGTGGTATTTTCACCCACAAATGATTAAAATGTTTAGAAATATCATCAAGATAGATGGGACCAGAATGACATGTTCACATATGGATACTATGGTCTTGGTTTCATTGAACCCTTGGATTGATATCCTTGATGTGTTGAGCATTCAATTGGTTGATGGTATTCACTAATTTCATTTGGAAATCTCAGGGGGCATCAATGTGTTCTTTCTTTGTAGAAGAGAGAGCCATGTTAGGAAGAATTTCACATGGGTTCATCACTAAAAGGGAGTGTATTAAGGGAGATAGGAATAATATAATCCTCATCTTCCAAGATGTCCTTAGAAGAAGGATTAGGGACTTCCTTTAATGCTTCATCTCTAGAAGGAATGTCAAATGAGGGTAAGGTGGTGTTAAGGAAATTATTTATTATATCTTCCTCTTTCTCTAAAATATCCTCATAAAGGGTGTATGTCTTAGGAGAAGGAGAAACATTGAACGTGAGTGGATCATCTTGAGAGGAAGTAGAAGAAATGTCAACTATTATATCATCTTCTTTTACCAAAGTTACTTCATGAGGAAGAGAGTAATCCATGTCATTATCCAAGGGTTCATCCAAAATAGGAGAATCGTCAAGGGCAGGAACATCTCTATGAATAAAGCACATTGTAGAAGAGGAATAGTCATGGTTTATTATAGCTTGATCTCAAAAAGGGGAGGGATTGAAAGGAATATTAGGTAAAGTGCCATCATTCTGAACCAAAGTAACCTTATAAATAAGGTTTATATTAAGAGAAGAGTTAACATCAATTCTCAACTCTTCTTCCCAAAGAGGAAGATCATTAAGAGAAAATTTAAAACCATCTTCTTGCTCTAATATATCCTTAGAAGGTGATGGAAGAGAGGAAAAAGAAACATCTGATACATTAAATTGATTTTATTTAGTGGTAACATAAAGTCAAGTCAAGTTAATAGGAGGATGTTTTTTGATCTCAAAGGTGATAGAATGGTTTTGGGATAATGCCTTAATAACTTTTGCAACATGAGAAGAAAGAAAGAAGTACATTCAAATCAATGAAATGCAACAACTATGGAAATGCAAGATGTAGCAAGAACGTGATAGAAAAATGCTTATAAAGTAGATTTAGATGCATACAAAGAGAATTTAATTATGAAAAATATATCTAGATATGTAATTACATAGAAAGAAGATTTGACACCAAAATCAAAATGGAAATGTTAAAAGTCAGGTTCACCATAGTGTGATATAGAAAATGGTGATAAACAGTGGAATGCCAAATTATATACACATTGGAATACAAAACCTACCCTTAGGCTAAATTTGATTAGCACAACCCAAAAGAATGAAGCAGTGCTAATGCACGATCTAGCAAAAGGGGTGATTTTGGGGTATTCCCTGTATGGATATAAATGTATGTATATGAAAAGTATTTAAGTGTGAGAAACACTTATGCAATGATAAAGGAAAATATAACCAACAAGATATCAAATCTAATATATCAAAGTGAATGCCAAAGGAAAATAAGAAGAATGAACTCGCCTTTAGGGCTAGGAGAATACAAGTGAACTTCAAATCCAGATTTAGAACCTTGAGATCTGTAACTCCTGACTATGAAAATTACATAGCCCCAGGAAAATGCCAACTTGGGACCCAATTCAACCTAGTCCTAGAAGCACAAAAATTGTTGAATTCTGTGAAGGATCACTCATTGGTTCTGAAACTCCAAAAACTTGAATCTATAACTTTGTCACCTGTTCTTGCACACAAGAAAAAGGGGAAATTGTTGAGGAAAGGGGCTTTCCCCATGTATAGGATTTAACCTTGAAATGTAATTGAAATTGCATGTGGAAATGTAATCTAGATTTGAAACATAAATTACCTTATACCTCAATGATGCAATGCCTCTTTGGAGATGATCACAAGTGTTGGTGCAATAGCTTGGACTCCACAAAAACCCAATAAGAAATCATGAAACCAACCCATTTGAATCATAGATGTTGTAGTTCTCCACAATGTTTGATTGGTGAAGAAAGAGGAGTCTTGATGAATGTAGATCTCCTCCCTTGATTGTAAACGCCTTTGCTTGGCTTCCAATGGAGAAAGAAGCTAGATCTATGGAAGGAAATGACTTGAATACATAATGGATATGATGGATTGAAGACTTGGAATTCTTGATGACTTCCTTTCACTTGAATGATTGATGATGCATGCATTCACTAATGGATTCTTTCTTGTGAATGTGAATGCAATTGATGAATATAAAAATGGGAGGAAGAGGTCTCCTTTTATACAAATTTCAGGCCCCATATTTCATGAGGCTGACCTTGATTAAGCAACTAGAAGAAATAACCATGCATTGGGCCTAAAGCCAACTAAAAAAAAAATCCCCGAGGACAAGGTTGAATTTGAACTAGTCCCAGAGAGGACTAGGTCAAATTTGACCTGGTCCTAGATAGGACTAGGACGAATTTGACCTAGTCACAGAGAGGCAAATTTTGAAGTAGTCTCAGGGTTATGTGCTAAAAGGGGTATTGGAAGTTGTAACCCTTTAGGAGATTGGAGAAATTATGAGATCCGAAAATGCATGTAAAGGACCTAGATAAAGGATAAATTATGTTCAGAGGGTGAACCCACAATAGTGGGTTACACTTTTTTGCCTGAACAAACATTGAACTCTACATTTTGAAAAAAAAATTTAGATTCAGATGCATATTGTTGTTAAACCATTTGAAATCAGAAGATGGAGTAAATTAGAGTCTCTTAGCATTTTTTGTCTAGATTCTAAATATTTCTTATTATTTTTTTGAATTGATTTGAATGGTTTTTTCTTTCTCCCATAAAAATTGGTATGTTGTTGAAAATGTAATTTTCAAAGAGTTACATTATTTTCATAGAGCATAATTTTTTTTCTAAAATAGATATCAATGTGCTTCTTTCAAATTTAGTTTTGTAACATCCATACAGAGGGAATGCAATTGGTTTGATGACATTATCATTATTATTGCATATTTTATTAACGTTTGAAGTTGACCGAACCATAATTTTTACATACCTTGACTACATAGCTTATAACTTGTTGTGTATTTGTCCAATTTCATTTTTATTTTTTTTGATAGAAAGATAACTTCAATACCTAGGGCATAGATATTTTTTAGAATTCTTTTTCTCTCATTTACTATTTTTCCATAAGCGTCAAACATAGAGGTAGACATACGGTGAAATATCTATGTTTAGTAAAACTAAAAATACAAAGTCACAATAAACTTAATATATATTAACCTTATAATCATTGGAAAGATTTTTCTTAGTAGTACATTGCTACATAGATAGTTTTGTCAAATGGATTCATTTGATCTACCAAAAGATAAAGTTGAAGTGATTTTTTGTCAGCATTTTAATAGGTGCGAAGGAGACTCCATTGTAGGTATGAATGAGGAGTATAGATGTTAAATCAATATTTTTTTTATCTAAGAGGCTTTGAGCTAACCATTTGTAATTGATTCCTTCAAATGGAACCTCTCAAGGCTTAAATCATCATATTTTATTAAAAATATGTTATTTCAGCAAAAATCAACATGTCTAAAAAAGTGTGACCCACTGTTGTGGAGTCATCAGTAAATGGATGAAAAATAGGAAATCATGCATAGAAGTTAGAGCCATTGTCGAGTTTTGAACAAATAATGTTGATTTAAAGGATGCAAAAGGGATAGAAGGACGTGAAATCAATGTGGGAACCTATACATGCTTTAAAATGGGGTAAAAATGAGCACCTAACAAGGGTGCTTACATTTTAAGATGGTACAATGTGTATATATACATATATATTTGTACAACTTTATGTCAAATAAATATGTACGAGTTAAAACGTAATCACATTTAAAAATAAATAAAATTACGTAAGTGTTTAGTCTTGTACTTAGACTTGGATGGCAAGCCTTTGGATTGGGAGCGTTTTTTCCCTCCTTTTGGCATGTTTTTTTCCTTCCAATTTGGTTTCTCAACTTCATCGTCATTAAGTTTACATGTTTCTCAACTTATCCAAATTTAAAATAAATTATATATTAATGTCCTACACTTCATTCTTTACCATTTAAAAAAAAATCATTTTTTGATTAGTTTAGTGTATGTTATATGTGACACACAAACATGTACCTAATTTTTAGGATGGGTCCACTTTAAAAATTCATAAAAAAATGCTCAACAAAAAATTATAAAAAAATGCACAACTTCTAGTACTTATTCTTAACTTTCTACCAAAGAGTTTTCAAAATATTGAATGGAACTCAAAATTCCTTGCGACACACATAAGATAATATGTTATTTTTTGCCAAAAAAAGGAACTATTTTTTGTGTGTGAAGGCTTTGACCCCCTTAATCTTATCCATTTTTTAAAATACCCAACTAGTTTAGAATCTAGATTCAGAGTACTACGATTCATCTTCTTTTGGTATCTTCAAAATTTGAGTGCACAAGTCTTAAATTGCTCCTCCAAGTTTAGGTTTAGCTAATCTCATAAAATAGTGATTAGTTATACCCCTATTTTTGTTCACCATCTTACTTCACATGCCCACATTAGGTTCCAAGTTCCAAGCCTAGTTTAAAGTCTTCTTAGTAGCATAGGGGATTATGAGTGAGAATGAACATCACTTAGGTAGCATAGGGGATTATGAGTGAGAAGGGACTCTACTTAGATAGCACATGGGATTATGAATGAGAAGGAACTAAGGACTTGACCATGAGGTTCCAAGTTCCATGGAGACCTACATTTTAATGAAAGGGGAAGTGAATAGATGTCAAGGAGTGGAAATGGGAAGAGGATGGAAAACTAGAATATAAGGTTCCAAGTTCTTATTAGGACCCTAAATTCAATGTGGATGACAAGTTGACACAAGCAAGGAGTGGAATTCAATGAGAAATGGGAACACATGAGATAAATATCTAGTCCCAATTAGGACTTGAGCTCTTATAGTGAAACAAAAGGATATTTGATAAAAATGGAAGACATGGGAGGAACTAAGGACTTGGAACTTAAGGTTCCAAGTTCATTGAGAGTATTGGGGTTATGATGAAGTAAAAGATAAGGTTGAATGGATATTGAAGGGAAAAAAATAAAACAGGAAAAGGAAACGTAAAGTGTTAATACAAACTTCTTATATCAATCAGGGCTTTGACTATCCAACTTATCACATATGAAAGAAAAACCAAGGAACTAGGAACCTTGTTAGAGGTTCTTGGTTCCCGATTCTTGAGGAAGCTTTGATACTTCCTTTTTTCTTTCATCATAATTTGAGAAAATCATTAGTTCTAGGAACCTTGACAACTTCTCTCTTATTCGTTTACAAGTTGTTAGGTGTTTGTTGCCCAACGCAAACTCTTTAACCATGTGAGCACTTAGAATGTTGTCAAGAACTTTCCATTTGTTGAGAATGATAGGTCAAATCTTTGCCACTTAATGCATTATCTTCTCTCTTATATTTCTAAGAAACCTTTCAAAGGTTGAATTGATTTTGAGAACATAGGGAGGTTCTCAAACCATACCAAATCATCAACTTACCAAATTGCCTTCAACTTATTTTCAAAAGTCTCAAAAAGAATATTGAGGTTCACCAAGGTTATGAAAACCTTGTTGGGAGATGATGTGGGTTTCAAAACCCATACAAATCCTCAACACTTTTAACACTTACGCATTTTTCTTCTATGTTTGATTGTCACCAAAACCTATTAGCTCTTGAACCTATTTCAATAACTTTAGGTGGTTTGAGAACCACCCAACCTCCACCAAAACTAACATTTCTTTGCTTCCCTTTGCTTTCTTTAAGATTTATAAACATACATTGACCTTTAGTAAGGTTAGGAAATCCTTGTTGGGGGCCAATGCAAATTTCATAAGCCTTTCATTATGTTGACAACTTTCAAATAAAACTTTTTCTTTGCAAAACTTAGTTGAAACAAAGGGTTTTTAAACTATAGATAAAATGTTGATAGACATAAAGATTTGCTCAACATAACAACATATTCCATAGACAATGACAAAAAAGAAAGAAAAAATACAACAACTTGTGAAATAAATCAAGACAAAGAAACACGCCAAATTGGAATGTGAACACCCCCACATTCAAGATGTATTGATTTTACCTAAACAACTTCCCTCTCACACAACCCTAATCCTAGCTAGTCTTTACTAATTAAAAATAACTAAAATCAACATGTTTATCTATAAAAAGTATTTTTACACTATAATAAAGATTTATTAGACAATAAAGAAGCACCCTTGCGCAACTGATAAACATTAAAAGTCATAACAATCCTATGGATGAATTGATTTAGATTGCTTCTGGAAGATTAGTTATTTTAAAACTCCGTTTCGTTTACGGACAACACAGTCGCTATTATTTTTTGTCGGTATTTCTTCTCTGTACGAATTCCATGACGAGGCGAATGCGATAAAGGAACGCAGGCATCACGTAATGAAGGTCAAATCAACTTCAAAGTAACAAATCAACGTCAAAATTGAAAAATTTAGCGCTGGAAAAGCATACGGAGGAATTGATTTAAGTGTGAGTGATTACTACACTACATTAATGGTGGGCCTATGTGGATTCAAATTATAGGTGGTATGAGTTTGTTTTCAATAGATAAGGACTGTTTTAGAGGGAGTAAGGAAGAGGACTTCAGCCTAATTTTATATTTTTCAAAATTTTATATGGAAATTATAATTCATTCCTAACTTTTTGCATCAATTTATTTTGGTAATTTCTTTGTTTATAATTTAGATTTCGAGGTCACAACATAAATTATTATTTCATATCATCATATTTCTAGTCAAAATGTCCAAAAATATCCAAAGAAAAAGTGAGACCAACACTTTGCACTAAGTCATATTTTATTGGTGTGTTGATGTGGCATCACATGATAATACGGAGCATTAAATCAATAAGTGCTATCACAACTCTTGGAACATACTCAAGTACTAGTTCCTTTCGCCTATGTTTGTTTAAGATGGTCGAAATCACATCGGTGCAAAACCAGTTACTGCCCATGTTCTAATTAGGTATCGTTCATTAGATTTTGCTTATTAAAAGACCACTAGAAAATCATCCGGTGGACCAATAACTGCCTATTGGTAGCAATTAGACCAATTGTCCAACTTTTTGGTATCAATAATACACAATTATTGGGACATTTGTGCTTAGGTATTAGATCACTTGTTTAAATTTTTTGGTTGTCAAAGTGAATGAGTAATAGGTCAATAGAGAATATGTTTAATCCTTCATATAACAAATCCTACATCAGTCATCTTTACCATCTAGAAGCTAGAATAATAAATTATATTGTGTAGAAAAACAAAACAAAATAAAAAATTATTAAAATCCAATACACTGCTTAGAAACTTAAGATCTCCAAATGTAAATATAACAACTGCCAATAATCTTTCCCTTGTTCGTCATTAAAAATGAATCATCAAAAAGGAAAAATCAATCATCTCTCATTTTGTTTTAAAAGAGAGAGTATCCATGACCTGTCAGGAGAAAAAAGAACATCCAATGGACAAACATAAAGAAATCCAAAAATAATCTTTTCTGATCTTGCCACGCAGTAAACTTTGGCAGCATCCAAAGTCCTCAAGGAGGAATAAGATTATTGGCAGAGAATTTAATGTTAAGATTAAATTGGGTATATCGTAGTCTCTGTATTCATCTCTGTCTCTAAGCCATCCGTTTTGTAAAGAGAGTAGGTACGTTATTTTACTTGTTTTGAAAATGGGGGATTCTTAAATTTCATAGAAAAGCCTGTGCAAATGCCAAGAAATGATTATAATAAGCTCAGATGTGAGATTCTTCTGTTTCCCTGTGGAAGGTTTAAATTAAAAAAATTAAAAAAAGGTTTAAATATAATTTCTTTTTGCGAGCGTGTTTTAATGTTGCACTGGAATTTTGTGAAAAACAAAGTGAACTTGATGCACAATGTGATGGACCTTTTATCCAAATAATAATAAGTTACTTGTTTAATTTTATTTAATATTATTAAATTTTAGTTAGTAATTATTTTGGTAAAAGCGCGTCGGTGCTTGGGTAGTGGTCACATGCTTCCCACTTTAAATGTATTTAAGATTTTTTTTTTGGTTTAAGTGTAGGTAACCATGTTTGGACAGTGGTCTTATGTTCAACTTTGGATTTATTTGTGTTTTTATGTGATTAATTTAATTGTATATAACATAGTTTCATATTTTAAATTAAGCAATAATTTAAAAGTTGAAGATAACTTAAGGAGGGAGGGGAACAAGAGTTACATACCTTAGTATTTGGAGTGTGCGTTGTTATGTAAGTGTTAAAAATTTGTCATGTGATTGGAGATATTTCAATGTAGTTATGTTTTATTGTAAGGGATTCAATGTATGATAAAACTACATAAAAGAAAGATGTATATACACGTTTTTAGGTATAGAATCGATGAGAGTTGCTAATGTTATAAAATTTGTTTGTCATCATTATGGAATATGACGCCTTTATCTAATGTGTTCCTTATAATGTGTGTTATTTCAATTATGTGTCTTATGAGCTTGATCTCAACTATTGTGAACTTATTCTAATCCATGAAAATGATCTAATCCATACTAAATGAATTTGACAAAAAAATGTAGTTGATAATCTATTTTCCTCCATCGACTAACTATATGGATTTGTCAAGGTGATGTCTAGACGTATCTTAAGGAAATTGCCAACTTGATAGGTGCATAAGCTCTTCTATGTCAAACCCTTTAGTGGATTGGATTAATGAAGATGAAAAAAGATTAAAGATAATACTTGTAGACATGCAAATAACATATATGGTGATGCAAAATTGATTCATTTATTCTCCTTAGAATTGAAGTGTGCTTTATCGATTCTCCTAAGTCTCCTTGAAAGGAAGCAAATGTGTGGAATACATTTCCAACAGTAAAATTTAATGGGAGGTATGCAAAACAATTGATCTTTACAATTACATACAAGAATATACAAAGAGATTATACTGAAACAAGATGACTTACATCCCCTTTTAGGAGAAAAATATCACTCTTCAAAATAAAACTAATTGTATTGTTTAAAAACTATGAGGTTAAAATACAAATGATCTCAATCTATTTCTTTACAAGAGTATCACTGATATTAATATTTTGAAGCAAATGTGACAGTATAATGCTACTTATGAATCAATCATACAACTCATACATGGTTCCAATCTAAGCATCTAATATAAATGAAATCTAGTGCAAGAAACCATACATGATAGACCACAAATAATTATCTAATTATAATGTCGTAAATTGATCTCGCTCATAATTTCACATTGTGTTTTGTACCCACTTTGGTGTATGTGATTGATCATAAGTTAATGTGCTTATCACACGCCTTGATTAGAAAACTTGGTCAAACGCTATAGTGCCTAGCCCTTTCAACCATAAATTATGGCAAGACCATAGCATCCAATGCTAGCATCCCACATAATTGGCCCCAAATTTCAAGGTCTGAATATCATCTTTAGGTCCGTAATGGACACAAACTTGTTGTCAACCTAAACTCAAAAGGTTATTTTAAAAAGGTGTTAATTGCATATAAAGATAAATCCTTCCTCCACTACAAAACTTAACTAGAAGAACATTATCACCATCCATCTTATCAAGCTATCAAGATAACCATTGTCAACCGTACTATGATTTGTAATCTCATTTCAACTAAGTCATTGTTTCTTATCCATTGTTATTATTATTGGGATTAAGGTGTCTCATCCTTTGAGATTCCTAATATTAACTATTGGATTATTTTCGAATGTATATTTCGTGATATCCTCAATTCCTAACTTAATAAGTTGTCATTTAACTTTACTGGACACATATGAGAGGATATTCCTACATGTTATGTGAGGAGAGCTCTCTAGCATGCCACTTGTCACTTTGGAACTTATTTGGAGAGAGGAGTTTGCAAAAATTCTCAAAGGTCTACTTTGGTGACATGTTTCCCAACAATGTTGAGCTAACTATGATAGGGTCCTATTATTTAGGAAGTTGACACCCATGTGGGGTTCCCTTAAAGATTTGGTTACTTATTTGACAACTACAACTTCTTATGCAAGTCTCCAATAATAAGTGGTGGTTGCAATTTTGGCATGTGTTGTCTATTGGAAAGTTATTATGTGTATGCATGATGGATTTACCATCTTCCATGTGGCATCTTCATGGTTAAGTTAGGGTTTTGAAAACTTCATATTTATTGCATTGTAAGCTCTATAAATACAAGTGTTTGCTAGAGAAGCTCAAGGAGAGGAGTGATTTACATAAGGGTTATGCTATTGGATTTATTCCAATAATGGAACAAAAAATAAATCTCCATTTAAAGGCCTAGAGCCCGAAAATGTATTATATCCTTGTTGTTGAATAATATGTTGGCTCTTTTTTTTTGAGGGTGGGGTTTTTTACTTGAAAGGGTTTTCCCCATGTATATTTGTGTTTTATCTTCTATATTATTTATTCATATTTTATGAACATATTTCTAGGCTGAAACTTGTTTGATTTATAAAGATCTATAAATTGTAACCTCTTTCCTTTAAGAATTTAATAATGATAAATCAACTATGTCTATTTCCACTTTTAAGCCATAGTAGTATGTTTTTGTATCGACATGTATAATTAGTTTTAAAGAAACATAAGATACTGGATGCACATACTAATCTTAAGGGTCTTTTTAGGATACCTTCATTTCCCTTCAATCATAATATTATGTATTGATAATTGCAACATTTCATCATCACCTTGTGTAGATCCAAGAAAGGATTTCACATCTAAGATACCATTATCATTTCAACGCTTATGCTATTTATTTATCATTTTCTCCTTTAAAAGAACAAAATATTTATCAGCATCATCATTATTGTGAAGGTGGGAATACCTATTGCAAATATGGCATGTTGGTTGTCATTGATGTCAAACTTGTTAGAAGGATGAAGTAGTGATGAATTTGTTGGAAGTGTTGGTGGAAGACTTGTTGGAAGGATGATGCATTGATGAGAAACATGTTGGTACTTTGGTTGGCGATGGTTCAAATGTATTCAAATTTTATATTTTAGATGTGGTTCATAATTGTAAAGACAGTCATAGAAAATGACTAATTTCCCCAATTCATATAGCACATTGGAATACAAAACTTCTTCAAGAAAAATAATATTAACACAACTTGGTAAGAAAGATGGCAATACAATATCTATGCTTAAAGGGTTTTTATTAATTTTTTGCTTAGAATTGAGGAGAGGAATGATATTGATATATAAGAGACTAAACAAGAAGATATTTAATCTAATCCAACTAAAAAGATGATGTAAAAGAGAACAAGGAGGAAGTTGAATGCACTTGGAAATGAAATAGGAGAAGTGAGTTTTCAGATCCAAATCCTTGACTGTTAAAATCCCGGAAAGACTTATAACTGTAGATCTCGGGCCCGAAGACTGTAATTTGACTTCCTGCCAAATTTGAGTTGAAAATGTAGGCTACATAGAAAATCATCCGGTGGACCAATAACTGCCTATTAGTAGCAATTAGACCAATTGTCCAACTTTTTGGTATCAATAATACACAATTATTGGGACATTTGTGCTTAGGTATTACATCACTTGTTTAAATTTTTTGGTTGTCAAAGTGAATGAGTAATAGGTCAATAGAGAATAGGTTTAATCCTTCACATAACAAATCCTACATCAGTCATCTTTACCATCTAGAAGCTAGAATAATAAATTATATTGTGTAGAAAAACAAAACAAAATAAAAAATTATTAAAATCCAATACACTGCTTAGAAACTTAAGATCTCCAAATGTAAATATAACAATTGCCAATAATCTTTCCCTTGTTCGTCATTAAAAATGAATCATCAGAAAGGAAAAATCAATCATCTCTCATTTTGTTTTAAAAAAGAGAGTATCCATGACCTGTCAGGAGAAAAAAGAACATCCAATGGACAAACATAAAGAAATCCAAAAACAATCTTTTTTGACCTTGCCACGCAGTAAACTTTGGCAGCATCCAAAGTCCTCAAGGAGGAATAACATTATTGGCAGAGAATTTAATGTTAAAAATACTGGCAGAGAATTTAATGTTAAGATTAAATTGGGTATATCATAGTCTCTGTATTCATCTCTGTCTCTGAGCCATCCATTTTGTAAAGAGAGTAGGTACGTTATTTTACTTGTTTTGAAAATGGGGGATTCTTAAATTTCATAGAAAAACCTGTGCAAATGCCAAGAAATGATTATAATAAGCTCAGATGTGAGATTCTTTTGTTTCCCTGTGGAAGGTTTAAATTAAAAAAATTAAAAAATGGTTTAAATATAATTTCTTTTTGCGAGCGTGTTTTAATGTTGCACTGGAATTTTGTGAAAAACAAAGTGAACTTGATGCACAATGTGATGGACCTTTTATCCAAATAATAATAAGTTACTTGTTTAATTTTATTTAATATTATTAAATTTTAGTTAGTAATTATTTTGGTAAAAGCGCATCGGTGCTTGGGCAGTGGTCACATGCTTCCCACTTTAAATGTATTTAAGATTTTTTTTTTGGTTTAAGTGTAGGTAACCATGTTTGGACAGTGGTCTTATGTTCAACTTTTGATTTATTTGTGTTTTTATGTGATTAATTTAATTGTATATAACATAGTTTCATATTTTAAATTAAGCAATAATTTAAAAGTTAAAGATAACTTAAGGAGGGAGGGGAACAAGAGTTACATACCTTAGTATTTGGAGTGTGCTTTGTTATGTAAGTGTTAAAAATTTGTCATGTGATTGGAGATATTTCAATGTAGTTATGTTTTATTGTAAGGGATTCAATGTATGATAAAAGTACATAAAAGAAAGATGTATATACATGTTTTTAGGTATAGAATCAATAAGAGTTACTAATGTTATAAAATTTGTTTGTCATCATTATGGAATATGACGCCTTTATCTAATGTGTTCCTTATAATGTGTGTTATTTCAATTATGTGTCTTATGAGCTTAATCTCAACTATTGTGAACTTATTCTTATCCATGAAAATGATCTAATCCATACTAAATGAATTTGACAAAAAAATGTAGTTGATAATCTATTTTCCTCCATCGACTAACTATATGGATTTGTCAAGGTGATGTCTAGATGCATCTTAAGGAAATTGCCAACTTGATAGGTGCATAAGCTCTTCTATGTCAAACCCCTTAGTGGATTGGATTAATGAAGATGAAAAATGATTAAAGATAATACTTGTAGACATGCAAATAACATTTATGGTGATGCAAAATTGATTCATTTATTCTCCTTAGAATTGAAGTGTGCTTTATCGATTCTCCTAAGTCTCCTTGAAAGGAAGCAAATGTGTGGAATACATTTCCAACAGTAAAATTTAATGGGAGGTATGCAAAACAATTGATCTTTACAATTACATACAAGAATATACAAAGAGACTATACTGAAACAAGATGACTTACATCCCCTTTTAGGAGAAAAATATCACTCTTCAAAATAAAACTAATTGTATTATTTAAAAACTATGAGGTTAAAATACAAATGATCTCAATCTATTTCTTTACAAGAGTATCACTGATATTAATATTTTGAAGCAAATGTGACAGTATAATGCTACTTATGAATCAATCATACAACTCATACATGGTTCCAATCTAAGCATCTAATATAAATGAAATCTAGTGCAAGAAACCATACATGATAGACCACAAATAATTATCTAATTATAAAGTCGTAAATTGATCTCGCTCATAATTTCACATTGTGTTTTGTACCCACTTTGGTGTATGTGATTGATCATAAGTTAATGTGCTTATCACACACCTTGATTAGAAAACTTGGTCAAATGCTATAGTGCCTAGCCCTTTCAACCACAAATTATGGCAAGACCATAGCGTCCAATGCTAGCATCCCACATAATTGGCCCCAAATTTCAAGGTCTGAATATCATCTTTAGGTCCTTAATGGACACAAACTTGTTGTCAACCTAAACTCAAAAGGTTATTTTAAAAAGGTGTTAATTGCATATAAAGATAAATCCTTCCTCCACTACAAAACTTAACTAGAAGAACATTATCACCATCCATCTTATCAAGCTATCAAGATAACCATTGTCAACCGTACTATGATTTGTAATCTCATTTCAACTAAGTCATTGTTTCTTATCCATTGTTATTATTATTGGGATTAAGGTGTCTCATCCTTTGAGATTCCTAACATTAACTATTGGATTATTTTTTAATGTATATTTTGTGATATCCTCAATTCCTAACTTAATAAGTTGTCATTTAACTTTACTAGACACATATGAGAGGATATTCCTACATGTTATGTGAGGAGAGCTCTCTAGCGTGCCACTTGTCACTTTGGAACTCATTTGGAGAGAGGAGTTTGCAAAAATTCTCAAAGGTCTACTTTGGTGACATGTTTCCCAACAATGTTGAGCTAACTATGATAGGGTCCTATTATTTAGGAAGTTGACACCCATGTGGGGTTCCCTTAAAGATTTGGTTACTTATTTGACAACTACAACTTCTTATGCAAGTCTCCAGTAATAAGTGAAGGTTGCAATTTTGGCATGTGTTGTCTATTGGAAAGTTATTATTTGTATGCATGATGGATTTACCATCTTCCATGTGGCATCTTCATGGTTAAGTTAGGGTTTTGAAAACTTCATATTTATTGCATTGTAAGCTCTATAAATACAAGTGTTTGCTAGAGAAGCTCAAGGAGAGGAGTGATTTACATAAGGGTTATGCTATTGGATTTATTCCAATAATGGAACAAAAAATAAATCTCCATTTAAAGGCCTAGAGCCCGAAAATGTATTATATCCTTGTTGTTGAATAATATGTTGGCTCTTTTTTTTTGAGGGTGGGGTTTTTTACTTGAAAGGGTTTTCCCCATGTATATTTGTGTTTTATCTTCTATATTATTTATTCATATTTTATGAACATATTTCTAGGCTGAAACTTGTTTGATTTATAAAGATCTATAAATTGTAACCTCTTTCCTTTAAGAATTTAATCATGATAAATCAACTATGTCTGTTTCCACTTTTAAGCCATAGTAGTATGTTTTTGTATCGACATGTATAATTAGTTTTAAAGAAACATAAGATACTGGATGCACATACTAATCTTAAGGGTCTTTTTAGGATACCTTCATTTCCCTTCAATCATAATATTATGTATTGATAATTGCAACATTTCATCATCACCTTGTGTAGATCCAAGAAAGGATTTCACATCTAAGATACCATTATCATTTCAATGCTTATGCTATTTATTTATCATTTTCTCCTTTAAAAGAACAAAATATTTATCATCATCATCATTATTGTGAAGGTGGGAACACCTATTGCAAATATGGCATGTTGGTTGTCATTGATGTCAAACTTGTTAGAAGGATGAAGTAGTGATGAATTTGTTGGAAGTGTTGGTGGAAGACTTGTTGGAAGGATGATGCATTGATGAGAAACATGTTGGTACTTTGGTTGGCGATGGTTCAGATGTATTCAATTTTTATATTTTAGATGTGGTTCATAATTGTAAAGATAGTCATAGAAAACGACTAATTTCCCCAATTCATATAGCACATTGGAATACAAAACTTCTTCAAGAAAAATAATATTAACACAACTTGGTAAGAAAGATGGCAATACAATATCTATGCTTAAAGGGTTTTTATTAATTTTTTGCTTAGAATTGAGGAGAGGAATGATATTGATATATAAGAGACTAAACAAGAAGATATTTAATCTAATCCAACTAAAAAGATGATGTAAAAGAGAACAAGGAGGAATTTGAATGCACTTGGAAATGAAATAGGAGAAGTGAGTTTTCAGATCCAAATCCTTGACTGTCAAAATCCCGGAAAGACTTGTAACTGTAGATCTCGGGCCCGAAGACTGTAATTTGACTTCCTGCCAAATTTGAGTTGAAAATGTAGGCTACATAGAAAACCTTGTTATGTACTTGGGGATAGAACACTCAAGTTCCCATAAGTTTCACAATGTGCATTCAAGCCCCCCAACTATGCTTGAGGGAGTTCTCTCCATATTTTCATATCGTTCGAGCTTATTATTTGTGTGAATTGATCATTTATATTTACTTGTGTTATTGTTATTTTCATTCTAGTTATCTCATCATGTGTAACGATTGTCTGTGGAAGTGGAAACACCAAAACAGGGGTTTGACTGAGGCAAGCCTCTTTACGACCACAACTATTTTCCTTTTTCATTTGTGTGCAGGTTTTTATCTCAGATTTGTAGGTTCAAAAGATCTAGTTTATATCGCATCATCAACCATCGAATCGGGTTTCATTCCTCTAGTCTTCTCTTTTTTATCTCATTAATCATAAAACACATAATCTAGTTGTTTCTCATTTAAATATGTCATTTCCTTCATTTTGTGTATTTAGGACAGTTATATTTTGTTTTTGTTATCGTACTTTTGTAAAATTTTATTTTGTTATTGGTTTTCTGCATTCAATCTAACATGTTTGTACTCTATCTATATGTGATGTCATCACAATGCGTTGGTGTCTAATAGACATGCTAGTGTCCCTAGGACACATTGTTGTTTGAGACAGTGAGCTTGTAGAGCTCAAGATTTGATCATTGCAGTTAGCACTTTTGGTTTCCATACTTAGAACATCTTAATCAATTTCTATGTTTAATTTATTTACATATAATCAATTTTGTTTCATTTTGATATCTACTTATAAGCATTCAATTGGCATTTAATTAATCAAATTTACACCTAAGCATCTAGACAATCATATTTGATCATATTGGAAACTTATTAATCTCACCAAGAAGCCTCCTATATCTAGTGTCTAATCTCCCTAGAACTCCTAACTAGTAAAGTGGGGTGGTTGAAGGGAATTGTGTATCTCTTGAGGTTTTAATCGGTCTCTAGGTTGGTGCATCATTTTCTTCTCCAAAGAATTAAACTCTCCTCATCTATCAGATCTCAAACATTTAATCTTTCTACCAGCTTCATTTTCAACTTTTGATTTAAATATCTTGAACTTCTCAAATGCTTCTAATTTCTCTCTTAAAAATGCAACCTAAGATAATCTGGAATAATCATCAATGAAAAGTACATAATATCTCTCATGTTTTAAACTTCTTGTTTTGGTAGGATTACATAGGTCTGTGTGCATGACATCCAATAAATTGGTGGATGAATGATATTTCTCTTTAAACAACTCTCTTGTCTACTTTTCTTCTTGACATCCCTTATAGATAATGTTGTCTGGTTTACACAGTCTTGGTAAATCTCTTACTATACTTTATAAACGTGTATTCTTACCAAGTTGTTGAAATTGATGTGACACATCCTTCGGTGACAAATACAGTTGTTATCAATCCGGGATAACAAACAAATCTTTGTAGCTCCGTCAAGTTGATACATGTTCCTTAGTTTCAGACTTCTTCCACATCTCACAACCTTCATTCTTAAACACAAAATTATAGTTAATTTCATGCATATTTCCAACACTCAAAATATTATGACACAAATCCTTCACATAGTAAACCTTGTTAGTGTTATGCTTTCCATCAAAAGTAATATAACCAATTCCAACAATATATGTTGCTTTATCATCACCAAATCTAACATAACCACCATCATATTTCTCAAGTTCCACAAATTTTATTTTATCATCAGTCATATAATTTGAACATCCACTATCAATCAACCATTCATTTTTATTCCTCTTAACATATAATGCACTCTCAATATTATCATCAAATTTTAGGAAGATGTTAGAAATATCAAATCTAGGATTTCCTTGTTCTACCAAAAATAAATAGTCTTCTTGATCTAATTCATCACCTGATATTTTAGCATCTTGATTAACATAGAAGGCCTTCTTATTGAACTTCTTAAACTTTTGTCGGTTTTCCTTTTTTTGGATACCTAGTTGCTAAATGACCAATTTTTCAACATCTGAAGCATTTAAGGGCTAACTTACCTTTGTATTTGCTAGTACCTTTCTTCAGCTTCCTTTCAAAGTTTTCTTCCATCTCATCTAAATCATCATCATCATTTGGATCTTCCTCTACATTTGTAGCTTTAAAGGTTGTCTCATATATATTCTTATCTTTTCCAAATTTCCTCAGCTCAAACACAGTCAAGGTGCCAAACAACTATTCTTTGGTAAAATTCTTTGGATCATTAACTTCCTCAATAATCGAGACCTTGTCATTGTAGCTCTCTGGTGAGGTCATTAAGATCTTCTCTGTCACATCTTAATCAGTAATAGTACCTCCTCAATTCTTGACTTTATTTACTACACTATTTTCTCTCTGAAATAAGCTAGCAATATCTTCACTTTCTCCCATCCTCAAATTCTCATATTGACACTTAGCTGATAGCTTCTTAGATAACTTAACTCTATCATTTATTTTATAGATCTATTTCAATTTTTCCCAAACTTCATAAGCATTATTCAATGAAATAACCTTAGTCAACTTAGTTTTTGATAAAACACTAAAAATTACATACCTTGCTTTCTTATTCTCCTCATAGGCTAATATTTATTTCTAAGTAGTAGAGCCATTTTGAGGTGCAACATACTTTGTCTGCACAACTTTCCAAGTAGTGTAACTTATAGAAATCATGTATTCTCTCATCTACACATTTGAATAACTATAATCAAATCCATCAAACATAAGAATAGTCAATTTGTGTTTCATCGGTTCTACCTCAAGTGGTTAATCTATCTCCAAGGAACCAATGATCTGATACCAATTGTTGAACAAACCAAATAAATGAGAGGGGTGAATTAGTTATTATAAAAAAAAATCATAAACTTAATTAATACAATGAATACTTAAAGAAATTAGAAACTTATAACACATATAAACATGAAAGCACAAAAAATCAAACACCATGAACACCAAAATTTACGTGGAAACCCAAGATAGAAAAACTATGGAGAAACAAATTCTCATGAATTTAAACATTGGTTAAGGTGATTTTTACAAATGCTCACTGCTGGTTTTCTCACTAGAGGTAAGGCTCACTATCGGTTAGACTAACTACCTAGAAGGAAATTAGGCTCACTGCTAATTGTAGACATGAAAAATTGGCAAAGGCTTAATTCAATCAAAAGGTGCATCAAATCATCAAAATAACACTAAAAATCAATAAATGGAACAAAGGCAATTCAAATCAAAGGAAAATTCAATTAAATGATTAAATGATTAAATAAGGCTTGAAAAGGGGAAAAACACTAAGAAATTGATTAAATTCAATTAATGACATAGTTGTTGAAATGAAAAATCAAAATGAACCTCTTACCCTTCATGGCTAAATTTAATTACTTTAATTAATTAATAAATATGAAATTCCCTCAACAAAGGAAAAAGGAGACAAAATGGACACAAATCACTCACTTTTGTTGAAATGGTCCAGCCTTTTGAAACCATTTAAATGTTTGTCCCCCAATTTAGGGACAAAGCAAAGCCAATTGACCTTACCCAAGCATAACCATGGTTATCTCACTCTACCCCCTACCCTTGGGAAAATCTTATAAATAGAAGGCATTTTGAGGCATTATTGATCCACTCCATATCTTTGAATTGCAGCAAAGCTCTGTCAATTTGCATCCATATCACTCACTTATCATTTGTCATTGCTAATTAGCTTAAATTGCATTGATCATAGTAGATTGTTCATCAAATAGAGCTAGAATTTGATAGAATAGATCTAAATTTGCATATCATATAGCTTAATTCTCATCTTTAGAGTGTCACTAGTGAGGATCATAGCTGAGAGCCTCATTTACCACTTTATTTTAGAGAACCATGAGATGTTGATAGATTAATTGTGCATTATTTAGATTAGTTTGCTTTGAATAGTGTAAATTCTCTTTAAATCTTGTTATTTCATGAAGGTGTAAATCACTCACACACAAATGGCGCCCACCGTGGGGCTCTAGGCCTCAAATTTATCAAAATTTCCACGTTATTTGCAAATTTAGGATAGAATTGCATGATTTTGCTCACTGTTTGCAGGTTACAGGAAAGAAATCACGCCTATCAGTAAAGAAATCACGCCTACAGTAAAGAGATGTCGCTCGCGGAAATTTAGATGTCGCCTGGAGTCTGAACGCTCACGCTTCTTACAAGCAGAGTCACGCTTCTGGATAAAGAAATCACGCCTGAGGACATCAGATTATCGCCTTCTGCACAAAGATATGATGCCTTTGGCTATTTCAATGTCGCCTACAACGAATTAAAAGCCGCGGTCGACGAATTAGTTCACGCCTGGTGTAAAGGGAGTTTGCCGCACTTTGCTTTTTATTTGTCGCTTTTATTATTTGAAATTTCGCTTTCATTTAATAAGATGTCGCTTGACTGAATTACTTTGTCGCTTTTGGTTAAAGAGTTTGCGCGTTCATTTAATTCGATATCGCACGTAATCATTTTAATCTCGCTTGAGCCCCTTTTGGTGACGCTCGCGGTTAAATTGATTACGTCTTTGTTAAATTAGATATCGCCTTTGGTAAAAGATATGTCGCCTGGTATAGCATTTTTTTTTCTGTTAGTGTAATTGCTGTTGTCGCCTGTAAGAAAGATTTCACGCGTTTGTTGAATTTGATATCGCGCTTGTCTATTTTAATCTCGCTTGAGCCCCTTTTGGTGACGCTCGCGGTTAAATTGGTCACGCCTTTATTAAATTTAATCTCGCCTGTAGTCTGGACAATGTCGCCTGGCAGTATTTTCACTATTTTGTCAAAATAAGGACTGTATGCTAACTTTACTGTCATTTTTTTTTTTTGTATCAGGAGCATGGTCTGTCATAAGAAAGTGCAAAAACCAGAGAGAAGATACAACTTAGAGGAGAAATTGATCTCTAAGAGGATAAGGAAAGAAAACCGGGTACATTCTACCTTTGTTCTCAATAATAATTTAGAGAAAGAAGTAGAATTGCATGCCAAATATATTGCTGTTGTAGATGCTTACAAACGAAAATATGTTTCATTGAATTGGGAATTTAGTCCTTAAATTTTGTAAGAATTTTGCAAGTATCTTGGTAAAAAAAAAAATCAAAAGCATAATCAATTACATCATTTTTAGCTTTGATTTTGGTTTTCCCTCACTTTGTTTGTATTGTGCTGACTAACTTGTTGGTGGAGGGAACATTTTGCCAAGGTAAGAGAAGGATTTGGAGAGAAAACAAAAATCTACTACTTAAAAATGCGCCTAGCCTTTGCTAGCATCGTTTGAGGTATTTTTCTCATCAAGCTTGCACTTCCCTTAAATTGTGGCATTTTCAAAGTTCAAAAACATAGTTTAATCATAAAAAAAGGAAAAAATAAACACTTCAATTCTAAGAACCCCTTTGTCACGGGGTTGAAAAAGAACCAATTTGATTGTGAGTGTTTGGGATAAGGGAAAAGCAATAGGGATATGCTCTTCACTCTTTGAGTGAATCAAATTCCCAAACTTGCTCTACCAAATCCATTTTTCATGCTTTTCAATGAATATGTTTAAAACTTAGTGGGCTCGCCTCCCGAGATTGCCTTAGAAGGGCCGGTGAGAGGGACAGCCCAAAGTGGGATACACTTGCTTTTGCCGCGAGAATCCGACCCACTATAAAACGAAACGTGGGTATCCTTAATGGGGTACACGACAAAAGGATTTTAGCTCTTTCGAACTTCCTCTAGTAGTCCTAACGGATTGCGCAAAATCGTGCTTTTGTGCGTGTGGGAAGCCCCTTAACATAGTTGGGGGATGAAAAGCTAAGATCTCTTTTGAACGGAAAACTTACTACATAACGGTAAAATAGCAAAACTACCTATTAGAGCCATGTTTACGAACCAATTATGTGCTAGGTAGATTGTGTGGAAGCTATTCTTGTGTTAAACCTGTGAAAACGTTCAAAAATATACACATTAGAGCATTCTAGGGATATGATACCCAATTGATGTGTGTGTTGAGATTGTTTTTATTTTCAAACAAGATATTCCAAAGTTATTGATCAAAACACCATTAAAATTTTAAACCATTTAAAATTGATCAAAAACTTTTACCTTATTCCAAAAAACAGCTTATCAAGAGAAGAAAGTTAACATACCCTTAAAGTTTGTTCATGCCTGTTATTACAAGGTCATTTTCTATAAGGAGAGCATTACAAACAGACGGGACCTACAACGGAGAAGAGCTCCCATTTCCAAAGAACACTTTCATTACTTCACAAGTGACTGAAAATCCCACTAAGGCAAAGGACATTAACAACATGTTTAGTGGTACCCTAGGAAATATCGATCCCACTAACCAAGGGAACAACATGAATGGAGGTATGGATCTTAACAACAATCAAGGAAATTCTAATAATGGAGGAAGAGACCCTAATTCTCAAGAGGCAAATTCACAAGGCAACAACTTATTGCCTCCTCATAATACAAACTTACCCCCAACTGCAGAAGAAGCCACGATTGAAAGAGCATTAGAGGCAAGACAATGTCCTTATTTCATAGAACTAATGAAAAAGACCATGCTTATGGATAAAGAAAAACACTTCATGGACTTAATACAAACGGGGGTAAAGCTACCTAAAGATTTTGACATAGAACAATTAAAGCCCAAGGAAATAGAAGACCCTATGGAAGCAATGAGGAAACAATTCAAGGCATTACAAATGGAAATTGACAATTTGAAACAAAATGGAGCTCCTAAGCCTTTCTCTATTGAAACATTATGTCCTTTTCCATTCGATAAGAGTTTGGTCATGGTGCCTTTTCCCATTAATGTAACATTTCCTAAATATGAGAGATATGAAGGAACTTCCGACCCACATGATCATCTTCGGGGGTTTTGTGCATTAAGTCTTGAATTCATGCATGAATCAACCTATTTAATGAGACTATTTCCAAGAAGCTTGGGAGGAACAGCCATGGATTGGTTTTCAAAACTACCATCCGGCATAAAATCCTTTGAAGAGTTAGCATCTAAATTCGTGACTCATTACTCTTATAACATCAAACATGAGGTCACCATGATAACGTTATGTAACACGAAGCAACAAGATGGAGAAGCCTTTCTCACATTCTTGCAAAGATGGAGGACTGCATTTGCTAGATATCCAAGAAGTGTACCGGAAAAAGAAAAAATGGATATCTTTATTAACGGTTTGAGAAGCGAGCTGAATTATAGACTAAGGATGCAATGTCCCAAAACCTTTCAAGATCTAATTGATAACGAAATTACAACGGAAGAAGTGTTGATTAAGAGTGGAGAGTTGAAATTGCACAAGGAAAATAAGAATAACTCTAACTCCAACAACAACAATATCAACAATAACAACAATCCAAATAAAAGTTGGTACAACAACAATAGCCGTTATGCTGCAAGGAATAACAACAAAGGTATTGTTAATGATGGTGTAGTGGAATCCAGCAACTTGAAGGTGATTCCATTTGCCCTTACAAAGACACCAAATCAAGTGAATAATGCTAATCAAGCATATAATGCACCTCCCAACAACAACAACAATGTCAATAAGAATAATCAAGGAAACAAGGATCAAAACAGCAAGTATGATAAGTATTTGAAACCCACTCCTGCAAGACACTTTACACCCTTGGGAGAATCACTTGAAACTGCATTAAAGACTCTCATAGCTAACAATGTTATTACATTACCCGCCATTAAACCTTATGAACCAGACCACAAGCCGGGTTGGTGGGATGCTAAGCATCATTGTGAATATCATAGGATTCGGGGGCACACTACAAATGAATGTTTACAATTAAAGAATGTGGTGCAAGACTTGATAGATAACAACATAATCACTGTTGATGGACCCCAAAATAATGAAGATCATACGGCCTTCAAACAACCTTTTTACAAACATGATAAAGGTGAGTCATCAAATGGCAAGAAACAAAGTGCCAATAATCTCAACTTTGCGCCATCATATGATCATATTGTTAATGCTATCATCATTAATGAACAGCCTCAAAAGGAAGCAACAAATGTCATTACAAGAGGGCAGAATTCTAGAATGACTTTACAAGGGATAGTCCCTCAAAACACCAATATCCCATCATCCAACATTGTGGTCAAACAATCTCCTACAACAGCAAGACCTTATAGTTTGGTAGACCAATTGCAACGTACTCCAGCACAAATCTCAATCTTAGAGTTATTGAAGTTGTCACCAAATCATAAAGGGATTTTGGAAAAAGCTTTGGAAGAAACACATGTTTCTACTACCTTAGGGGAAGAAAAGTTTCAAAATATGGTAGGACATCTTGTGGCTCCTCATTGTCTTTCATTTTCAGATCAAGATGACATGTCTATAACTCATCCTCAAAATTTGCCACTACATATAGAGGTTTTGATCGAAAGGCATAGAGTCAAAAGAGCCCTTATTGATGGAGGGGCTGGCCTTAACATATGCACATTGAGTCTTGTAAAATCCCTAGGTTTCTCCGAGTCTTGCATTGACCCTACAAAGAAAATCACCATAAAAGCTTATGATGAGGCTGAAAGAGCTTCTAAAGGCATGATTGTGTTGCCCATCCAAGTGGGACCAGTTAAGAAGGAAACCAAATGTCAAGTGTTGGACATGAAATTAACCTATAACATTTTATTGGGAAGACCTTGGATTCATGAGATGCAAGCTGTCCCCTCCACATACCACCAATGCATCAAGTTCCCATACATGGGTGAAGAAATCACAATTGGAGGAGACTCAAATCCATTTCAATATTGTAATGCACTCAAACCCTTGCATGAATTATACATTCCACATAATCGTGAAGGAGTTGTTCCAAGAATCACCAATGAAGATGCACAAAATCCTCTTCAAGCTAGCTCAACTACATCAACTAAGGGCAAGGAAAAAGTGAGCTACGAGGGTCCAAATGTGATGGAAAGTCCATATGTGGCACCTAAATTGGAAACAGTGATTTACAAACCTACTAAAGAGGAAAAAGAACAAGCTAAAGAAGATCATTACCAATACATGAGTGAGATGATGAACAAATTTGACAAACAATGCAAGATTAGTTCAAAAGGGGTAGGAGAATATTCAGTTTCTCTATTTGACATGCCCATGTCTCCTAAATCACATGGAAAACCCTCAAAAGAACATCTTCCACATAAGTATAATTCTTATTTTGTGAGGGAAGATAACAAAGCAACATGGGATAAGGAAGAGGATGATGTCCTTCAATGGCTTTATCATGATGAGGATGGTACCCTAGACACTCCCATGGAAAGAATTCAGCATGTTAATATACAAACAGAACAATATGGGAAAGGATTTGATATTATGCAAAAGATGGGATACAAAGGAAGAGGACCCCTAGGCCAAAGAAATAGAGGATTATTAGAACCTATTGAACCTGTTTGGAGGGCAAGTCATGAAAAAGCCGGAGTAGGTTTTCAACATAAGGGAGAAAGTTCAAGTCCAATGCATGATTTTCATCCTCAAATAAATGCATTAGAATCCGAAGGAGATAGTGATGATTCTAGGGATTATGAATGGGATACTTTATCAGATGAGTCATGTCAAGATAAAGAAGTCATTGTTATACATACTTATGCAAAAATCCCAAAACAAGATGCTCCAATTAATGAAGAATCTTCTATTCAAAGGCCTAATATAGAACAAGCATCTAGTAGTGGAGCATGGATAGAAACATTTTGGACACCTTCAGAGGAGGGAAATTCAAACGTTAGTTTTAATCCGCTTGTGGCTTTTCCCACATTGTTTCCCGTAGAGGTCGACGAGGATTCAAGCGAAGGGGACTTTGACCCTGCTTCCATGGATCATCTTGAGGAAGCACACATCATAGACCTAAACGATACAATGTATGAACCCTCAAACGAAGTCATGTCCATAAATCCTATTGATGATACCTTACCCAATAATTCCTTAATTTTGATACATCCAGATCTCATTGATTGGGATCAAACTGAACCACATGACTTACTTTACTTCCCAAATGACCAAGCCACAAACCAATACCTCAATGCGGTTGAACCCTCTTTCACCAACGAACTCAATACGGACATGATGACAACAGCAAGGGTCCAATCTCTTAGTCAAAAAAAAGAAAAAACAAAAAAAAATAAAAAAATGAAAAGTTCTATTGGTGAAAACCCAACTGTGGCACCCTTAGAACCAAAAACAATGAAAATAAAAGACGTTTCTTTTGGTGAAAACCCAACTGTGGCACCATTAGAAGAGAGATTGGATACTTTGCCTGAACATGAAGAAGAACGGTCATCTATTCTTATAGAACCAACAGAAAAAGTTAACATTGGCACGGAACTAGAGCCAAAGGTTGTACACTTGGCTGCATCACTTACATCTATGGAAAGAAAGGACTTTATCAAATTCTTTCAAGAACAACAAGTAAATTTTGCATGGTCATATGCCGATATGCCTGGATTGGATCCTGATTTCATAATGCATCATCTGAATGTTAGACCCGGAGTTAAACCTGTAAAGCAAAAACTAAGGAAAATGCACCCACATGTGGCTCTTCTAGTCAAGGCAGAATTGGAAAAATTGTTAAAGGTGGGGTTCATAAGAACAATAGCATATGCTGATTGGATCTCTAACATTGTGCCAGTTACTAAACATGATAAATCTATCCGTGTGTGTACGGGTTTCAGAGATTTAAACCTTGCATGTCCCAAAGATGACTTTCCATTGCCAAGCATTGATACCATAGTGGATTTGACAGCAGGTCACGCAATGTACTCATTAATGGATGGATTTAGTGGCTACAACCAAATCAAGATTGCTCCCGAAGACCAAGAAAAGACAGCATTTACTTGCCCTTGGGGTACCTTTTGTTGGAATGTTATGCCCTTCGGTTTAAAAAATGCTGGAGCTACATATCAAAGGGCCATGACAACTATTTTCCATGACATGATGCATACTTTTTTAGAAGATTATGTGGATGACATTCTAGCAAAATCCCACAATAGAGAAGAGCATTTACAAATCCTAAGAAAAATATTCATTCGGTTAGAACAATTCAAAGTTAGACTAAACCCAAAGAAGTGTGCCTTTGGTGTCCAATCCGGCAAGTTATTGGGTTATATAGTGTCAGCAAAAGGTATTGAAGTTGATCCTGAAAAAGTACAAGCAATTCTAAAAATGGAAATTCCAAGAAATATTAGCCAAATGAGGTCACTCCAAGGAAAGATTCAATCAATAAGGAGATTTATCTCTCAATTAGCAGAAAAGTGTCACTCCTTCACAAGATTGTTACACAAGGACACTACATTTATGTGGGATGAGGAATGTGATAAGGCCTTTGCTACTTTGAAGACTTATTTGATAAACCCACCTATTCTTATGTCACCTATCAAAGGTAAAGAACTGTTGTTATACATATCAGCCACAGAAAGGTCTCTAGGCATATTGCTGGCACAAGAAGATGAGCAAGGAAAAGAAAGGGCAATCTACTATCTTAGTAGAACCTTGATAAAATATGAACTCAATTATTCATTCATGGAAAGAGCATGTCTAGCAGTGGTTTTTGCATCTCAAAAACTAAGACATTATATGTTGATGCATAAGATCAAATTAATTGCCAAGATTGATCCTCTCAAATACTTACTAAGTAAAACTGCCTTAACAGGTAGAATAGCAAAATGGGTCATGATCCTAAGTGAATTTGACATTGAATATGTTGATAGAAGAGCAATTAAAGGACAAGTGATAGCAGATCACTTAGCAGATAACCCAATGGAGTCTACACAAACCATGCAAATTGAATTTCCAGATGCAGAAATTGTCAACATAGAAGCAAAGACATGGAAGTTATATTTTGATGGATCTTACACACAAGGAGGTTCTGGAGCAGGTATATTATTGGTTACTCCTCAAGGATACACCATTCCAAAGTCTTATAAACTCTTATTTCCATGCACCAATAATATAGCGGAATATGAGGCATTAGTCATTGGCATCAAAATGGCTTTAGAATGGAGTATTGCAGAATTACAAGTGTATGGAGATTCCCAACTCATAATCAATCAGGTTAATAATGAATACAATACCAAGGACATAACATTGATGAAATATAAAACCTTGATTGATGGATGGAAGAAGTACTTTGCTTTGATCACATTTGAACAGATTCCAAGAGAAAAGAATAGAGCAGCAGATGCCATGGCTACCTTGGCTTCATTGTTACAAAAACCAGATCAACAGGAGAAGTATGAGTTCTTGGTGGAAGAGTTGGTAAAACCGGCATTTAACCTTCCTGACACCCAAATTGTTGCTCTTTTACATGGACATGACTCTCCTTGGTATGGACCCATCTATACTTACCTTAAAGACCAAGTACTCCCCATAGACCAAACTCGTGCCCAAAAACGTAACTTCATACGCCAAGCCGCCCGTTACCTAATCCTTTCAGACACATTGTATCGTAAGGGTCTTGATGGGACGTTACTTAGATGTCTAGAGGAAGAAGAGTCTAAGTTAGCTTTACGCGAGGTCCACGAAGGCATTTGCGGGTCACACTCAAGCGGTTTTAATCTAGCTAAGAAAATCCTTCGTCTAGGGTACTTTTGGACAACATTAGAAAAGGATGCTTGTCAATTTGTGAAGACATGCAACAAATGTCAATATCATGGTAATATGATACATGCACCGGCTCAAGAATTACACCCATTCATTACACCATGGCCTTTTTATCAATGGGGTTTTGACTTGATTGGGATCATATATCCTCCGTCTTCAAACGGACACAAGTATATCATCACAGCAACAGAATACTTCACCAAATGGGTGGAAGCAGTTCCATTAATAACAGCAACCGGCAAACAAATTTCAATGTTCATTTTGAACCACATAATTTGCCGCTATGGTATTCCACATGCCATTATCACGGATAATGGGAAACAATTCAAAAATCAGGATATTGATGAACTTTGCAGGACATTTCACATTACACATCATTCATCATCCATTTATTATCCACAAGGCAATGGACAAGCTGAGGCAACAAACAAAAATATCCTCAAAATATTAAAAAGATCAGTTAACAAATCAGGAAGAGATTGGCACGTGCAAATAAACCCCGCACTATGGGCTTACAGAACTAGTATCAGAACACCTACAGGAGCCACCCCATTCTCTTTAGTCTATGGAACTGAGGCAGTTCTACCATTAGAAGTTGAAATTCCATCTCTACGGGTTTCATTAAGAGGATTGATCACTGATGAGGATTATAGGATTGCTAGACTACAACAATTGGAATTGTTAGAGGAACATCAGACTCAAGCTTATGAGCATTTAAAAGGTTATCAAAACAGGATTGCCCACAATTACAACAAACACATCAAACCAAGAACTTTTCAAGTAGGAGACTTGGTACTAAGAGAAAATCCCAAAAATCAAGTTGAAAGGGAAAAGAAAGGAAAGTGGGAAGCTAATTGGATAGGCCCATTTGTTATAGCATCATCCTTTGGAACTGGAACATATAAATTATCAGATTGTAATGGTGAAGAATTACAAGAACCCATAAATAGCATTCATTTGAAGAGATTCTACACCTAAAACAGATGAAAGAGTATAAAGAGTATCAGATGAGAGAGCATCATAATTATTGTACATAATTGAAAATGGAAAATACCAAAAATATTTGAAAATGGAAAATACCAAAAACATTTGAAAATGGAAAATACCAAAAACATTTGAAAATAGAAAATCCAAAAACATTGGAAAAGAAGAAAGATCAAAAACAGTGGAAAATTGAGCCTGAAGAAAGCAAAAACATTTGAAAAACTATCTCTTGGTGAAAACCTAGCAAATAGGCGCCAAGGTGATAATGAAAAACAAAAAACAAAAAAAAAAAAGAAAAAAGAAAAAAATGAAAAAAATGAAAAAAGAGAAAAAGTGCCTTGGTGAAAACCTAGCAAATAGGCGCCTTGGTAGCAAAAAAAAAGAGAATACCCAAAAGTGAAAACTTGGTAACAAGCGCTTTTGGTTCCCTTAAGTCATTTCCTTCCTAGTCACATGTGTATATAATGCATCTCATCATCCCATTTGTTTAAACCTTCATTGCATCCGTCATTTGTACATAGTCATCATAACAGTTTGTAGCACCATCCTTTACATTGCCTAAAGTTGTCAAAGTTGATACATCAAATACTTGGGGGCAGCATAAATGGATTGGAAAGTGGGTACCTCAAAAGGGATTCATATGAACAAACATTCAGTCACAAGCAGAAAGAGATCAACATTTTCAGAAGAGAGATCAGATTTGTGTAAACCTTTGATTGATAACGAAAAAGTTGACTACCACAACAAAATTCCATGAGCCTAAATTGACTTATTATTCAGGATTAAAAATCAAAAATCATATCATGATCAAACACTTGGAAATATATTTTGTTGAAAATCAGAAAACAATGCAAAACACTTAGATAGATTCTTTTGAAAAGTTGGTTAAAAATCTGTTTACTTACATTCATTCAATTTGTATCAAGTCTTTTTAGCTCATCAAGGATGTTTCGACTAGATTGGCAATGATGGAGACATGATATTTTTCTTGACTATGATGTGACTGTTTGGAGGAAAATTCATTGCCTTATGAGAATTCATCTGAAGACATGGTCATCAAAGAACCATCGAGGATTATCTTATAAAATAATGAGTTAACCTTTGTTTGTTTACGCAACCGGATACCTTGGATATTTAGATTCTTCATATCTAAATGACAAAATCCACTTGCAACATAGAATCCGACAAAATCGGTATTCGTACTCTCATGATTTTTTTTGGAAATCAGTGATAGTCGTATCGATGAGACCGATGGGAAAGCAAAACGGAGGTTACCATATGAGCAGTAAAGTAAAAAGCGATATTCATATCATCATGTCAGTGGGCAGTGGTGGTTGTGTCGACTTTCCGGTCCCAAGTGCTCAATGATGAAAATATATCCTCAAGGCATTTATTTGCTAAAAGCTAGTGACACTTAGCTGCATTCATAAAAAAGGTTAAATGCATTCTCATATTAGATTAATTGCATGTGCATTTTTTTTCCCAAGGGTTTTATTTTCGCATCAAAAAGGGGGTACATGACATCATTAACAGGGTTAAATCAACAAGGACAACATCATTTCAACATCATCTTTTCTACAAAAATAAAAATAAATGAGATTATACTTTTTGCATTCATTCCATATCATTAATCATTACATAGATATTATCAAAGAAAAGAAGTAAATAATCATTTACATTTGCATACAGATTGCATCCATTCAGATGGCATACATGAGAAATAACATATCAAAACTGCATCCATACATGAAGAAGAAATGCATCCATCTATCTATATCATACATAAGATACATTGCATCCATAACCAATAGTCATCCAAAAACAAATGCATTAGATCAACACATATAGCAGCATCTAAAGGAAATCTCATATATCATCAAGTAAAAGCAGGAAAGATCATAAATGTTCTCATATCACACGGCTACTCATAACAATGATGTCACAAAACTCAACTCTATAATCGCCCATCAACAGGGGCATCAATGTCAAATAAGTGTCAAAATACAACTGGAAAGGTGACACCAAGGTCACAAGACTACGGTACAATATCAAGTATCTCAATGATCAATAAGAGCACTCATGGCTCATCTCTCGTCACCACTGGGAGGAGGTCCTGGAGGAGGCTGTGGAGGAGGCTGTGGAGGAGGCTGTGATGGAGGCTGCTGAGGAGGCATCTGACCAACCATAGCAACAAGGAGAGGAACCAAGGGAGCCAAACCCGATACCAACTGCTGAATCATAGATGACATCTGTGACACCTCTGTCCGTAATGCTCCCACATCTGCTCGTAGCTGGCTAGTACTAGAGCTCTCTCCAACCTCATAGGTACTCTGAGGATCACCTGTATCTATAGGAGCTTTTCCCCGATCACGGGAAAAAGCTGTTGGCATCTGCTGTGCACCTGTGTCCTGATCATCCACAGTAGTCTGCTGTACTCCTGCTCTCGTATCCTGTCCTGTCCCTGGATCCTGTCTAGCAGCCCTCACATGATCCTGACGATCTAATCTCTGTCTCTGTGCTACTGCAGGACGAGGAGGAGGAGGTGGTGCCTGTACCTGTGCATCTCTCGCTCGTCCTCTGAGCCGAATCACTGCTCTACCTCGGGGTCTACCTCTGCGTCTCCTCCCACCACCAACATCCTCACCATCATCTCGCCCAGGTACTGGCTCTGCAGGGTCTGTAAAGCGAGGCATCGGATGCTCCATCAACCAAGCTAGATACTCCTGTGTGACGCCGGCATCTCTGATGTGTAACCTCATGTCCCAATCCATATAACCCAGTAATGATATCTGCTCTATAGCATCATCATATGAAGGCATGTGACCCCAAGTAACACGCTCTGCACTAGAACGAGCATATACTGCAGATCCCTGAGGCATAGGCTGAATCCGCCCAAACTGTCGTAGTACTCTCCCTGCCAAGAATCTCTCAAGAACAGAGTCAATCCTGCCGATCATCCATCGAGGAGCAAACATATAGGGTAACTCCAAGCTATCCTCTCTCCAATCCTCGACCTCAACATATGGTCTCCAATAGACCTCATCCATGTCATCAATCTGCCGTCGCCAATACTCCAAGTGACCCAAGTGATGCTGTGTCACCATACCAGTATACTGCCATGCAAAAGGATATCCTAGAGGACGATCTCGATCTGATATAGGACGACTGACTGGTAAGTGCTCCCATATCCACAACTGTAAAATATGAATCCCAGCAGATAATGAGGCTGCTCTCCTGTAAACCACCTCATGCAGATCATGATAAAGCTGTGCTAGCACACAAGATCCCCAGTCAAAGCGTCGAGGATGATGTAGCAAATCCTCGATAATCCTGCCCCATCCCACTGAAAATCCGCGACCTCGCCGATCAGGTAATAAGACACCACCAATGATAGCACCTAATAAAGCTGGTAAAACAGGAAATGAGGCAAACTGAGGCCATAAGATACAGTCATCACCAATAGATGGATCTCCGAATACTCGTCGACAATATGTCCCGTCATAGACTGCGTCATAATATACTATCTCTCCATGAGTCGGGATCCGTAGCAATCTATAAACATCCTCCGGTGTAATAGTCATCTCGCCCTGTGGTAGCCAAAATGTGTTTGTCTCAGAGTGCCAACGCTCTACGACAGCCGTAATCAAACCTCGGTTCATCTGGAACCGAGGAAGCTCTAGTATGCACAGTAAACCGCAGCGCCTAATCACTCGCCTCTCGGCGTCAGTCAACTGAGTCCTCAGCTCCATCACCCAGTGTGGTACAGTTCGAAGGTACAGCACAGGGACATCCTCCTGTTTAATCAAAACAAGGGAACCACATGAGTAACTTACTATCAGGAAATCAAACAATCAATCATGGTCATCAATTTAAATATACCTATCAGACTTACCAATCCTAACTCTAAGCATTGAGGAAGGACGATCCTAGTTTTATGTCTCTAAGCATTTGGGCATAAAATGGATGGACATTTAGATCCATGATCTATCATTCATGATGAAGATTGATTAATCTTATTCTTCGATATTATAGTTACCTATGTTCTAATTCGTTGTTGAAGTCAAACAAAGGGAATACCCTAACTAAACATTCGATTGAATTCATTGACGTGATCGATATCAATCAAGTTGACGTAATCGAGCAATCAGACGTCTTAGAAAAGTTTTAAATAAACAAATTTTTTTTACTCACGCGACTTTTCTTTCTGGCGTCATTTCTTTTACTAGAGGCGACATTTCTTTGATCAAACGCGTAATTTTATTTCACCGCGTGACTTATTTTCACGGAGGCGGTATAAGATTTTCTTTAGGCGACATCTTATTATCACGCGACACCTGATTAAAAATGTTTAAAACCTACGCGACATTAAATTTTCCTTAGGCGACACTATATTTTCTAAATGCGTGAAAATACCTAAGGGACGCGACATAAGATTTATCAAAGGCGACATTTAAAATTTTCAGGCGATATTAAAATGCACGGAGGCGACATTTCTTTTCACGCACGCAGAATTAAAATTTTTAAAAGCATTAAATAAGGTCATAAATGCGACTTTACAAACATGAGGAAAATTTGAATGACATACCGGAGGACCATCGGTCGCTCTCCGACTGAACCGGTGCGCTCTCTCAAACCGATGCTCGCGATGTGGGACCACCATCGTCTCCAGAATGCTAAAATCAGAGCTCAAATCTCAAGAAGGAACGGTGCAAATGAATAGTAAAATGAGGGGTTTTACCCTATTTAAGGTAAAATTGGTCCTCATAAACACTTAAAACAATGCACTTTGAACCTATCATAGGACATTTTCATTAATCGGGGCATAAATCAAATTTGATTCTTTCTTTCAAACGGTATCAGAAATCAAAACATATTCCAACTACTCAAAATCATTCAAATCAAGGAATTAATATGTTTTATTTCTGAGGGGGCATCAGAGTATCAAATGGGCATCACATCAAAAACATTTATCAGTGGGGCATATCATATCATATCATATCATAGCAGTATCATATCAAGATATCAGTATCAAATCATATCATATCATCATATCAAATATGTCATCATATCAAATCTGTCATCATATCAAATCTATCAACATATCAGTAATCAATCAACCCAGGACCTTTATCAATCAACCTAGGACCTATCATCATATCAGGACCCATATCATATCAGAGGCATCAGAATCATATCAGCACCATCATCAGAGGCACATCATCGTCATCAGGAAGTACATCAATTAGAACGATCAGAGGCATATCAGAACCAGGACCTGAATCAGATCATCATACTAAGGGAATCTTTGAATCGGTGTTCTTCGCACATCGACTCAAAGAGGGGCATTTGTAGACATGAAAAATTGGCAAAGGCTTAATTCAATCAAAAGGTGCATCAAATCATCAAAATAGCACTAAAAATCAATAAATGGAACAAAGGCAATTCAAATCAAAGGAAAATTCAATTAAATGATTAAATGATTAAATAAGGCTTGAAAAGGGGAAAAACACTAAGAAATTGATTAAATTCAATTAATGACATAGTTGTTGAAATGAAAAATCAAAATGAACCTCTTACCCTTCATGGCTAAATTTAATTACTTTAATTAATTAATAAATATGAAATTCCCTCAACAAAGGAAAAAGGAGACAAAATGGACACAAATCACTCACTTTTGTTGAAATGGTCCAGCCTTTTGAAACCATTTAAATGTTTGTCCCCCAATTTAGGGACAAAGCAAAGCCAATTGACCTTACCCAAGCATAACCATGGTTATCTCACTCTACCCCCTACCCTTGGGAAAATCTTATAAATAGAAGGCATTTTGAGGCATTATTGATCCACTCCATATCTTTGAATTGCAGCAAAGCTCTGTCAATTTGCATCCATATCACTCACTTATCATTTGTCATTGCTAATTAGCTTAAATTGCATTGATCATAGTAGATTGTTCATCAAATAGAGCTAGAATTTGATAGAATAGATCTAAATTTGCATATCATATAGCTTAATTCTCATCTTTAGAGTGTCACTAGTGAGGATCATAGCTGAGAGCCTCATTTACCACTTTATTTTAGAGAACCATGAGATGTTGATAGATTAATTGTGCATTATTTAGATTAGTTTGCTTTGAATAGTGTAAATTCTCTTTAAATCTTGTTATTTCATGAAGGTGTAAATCACTCACACACACTAATACAAAGAGGTTCACTACTAGAATATAAGAAATGAAAAATAATCCACCACTGAAGTCACTATCACTAACAATCAACACAAAAATGATATAACAGTCTAGTATCAGTTGCACCAACTCCCATATATATATATGCAAAAATATTCCCTCATCAGATTCACATTCACTTCGCATATTGCTTGCATAAGCACCATGTCACATCAAGTAAAAACATCACTCTCTTATATATACCATGTTATGCCAACAACTAGGCTGGCCTAATACAATTTGAAATAGGTCACGCCAAATAATTCCCATGGTGGTAAGGAATGAAACATGGACCACCTCACTCAATTCAAGACACCTCACTCGTGCAAAAACATGCTACACAATCACTAAGATCTTCAAAACCAATGTATGGGATCTATATGTTACAATGCAAATACTTGAAACAAAGCACAACAGCCTCTTTCTAGATAGGACTAGAGCCAAACAAATGAACTACACTATATTTCAAGGTAAATGGGACCATCATAAATATGACTAAAGATAAATTTTTATGGCACATCATCCAAAGCACACTCCACTAGATCACCAAAGCATCCAATCCACGTCCAAGCATAGGAAATGTTGACATCAATGTCAACCATTAATGAAAACCACAATAATAACATCAATATCACATTACAACATCTATGTGTGTGTGTGTGTACACACAAACACATATCGACATATTTGGATATCTCATATATATAAGTATATATCACAAATACGTTTCATTATATACATCAAATCTGATATTGGGGTTCATGGAAGAAAGTCTCTTAAATTTAAAGAAATCAATCCCAAATATCCTAGGACCAGACATGTGACATTATAGTGGTATTAGAGCATAATCCTGCCATCTTGTGAATAATAGTTAAGGAAAATCTGTCAAAGAAGTCAAAAAGAAAACATGAATGATAAAATAGCCAACGAAACGAGAACTTTCATGGAAAAAAACAACCAAACCCTTATGATCCAAATGGAAAAATCAAACCAAGCAGTCCTCCAGGCTTTACAAAACATGGGGAACTCAATTAATAACCTTAAGAATAATTTTGGAGAAGGGTGAATTGTGATGCCCTCATTTTAAATAGGATTTAATAATAGTTAAATAATGATATATTGAATAAATAAATAATAATAAGATAATTGGACTTCAAATGTGTGAAGTCTATGAGAAACATAATTGCTTTAAAAGATGGACATGTCAGCATATGTACAAAATAAGTATTTGCATAAGAGATCAATGTATAATTATATACCATTATAGAATACCATGCAGGATACAAAACTAGATGGATCACCCCTCATTGACCATCATTGTGGAATACAAAATGATGAACATCTAATTGGAACTCGATGTAGCTCAAGAGAGAGTTAGAAAAAGCCAACAAGGAAAAGGAAGAGGTAGACCATAGAGTAGAAGTAGTTGAGTTGGTATCTGCTATTCTTTCCATGAGAAAACTAGCATGTCATTCCTTCAAGAGTGATTTCTTAAATGGAAACTAAATCAATTGGTGTTCAAAATAAAAATGGAATTGAAGATGATTTTGAGTTTTTGGAAGAATTCATCGACTTTCTCATGGGCCAGTTTCCTCAATATTTTCTTAATTTGTATATAGGAGAATTGCATATCAGATCATTTGTCTCATTGTTACAGAATCAAATAGAATGGGAAGAGAGACTCACAAGATACATAGAGGTTCAAAATAGGTTAGGCATGCCCATGAGGGTTGAATTTCCTAATTCTATGACCTTCAAAGGTCACTACATTATTGTAGCTAGACTAAGGAGTGTAGCTCCTATGTACATCAACAATTTGGAGAGTAGTATACGATGCTTCAAAGATGTACAAAACTACCTCCAATATAGAACCTTGAGCAGTTCTAGAGAAAGTTTTAGCTCTATTCATGTACCTTTGAGAAGAAGGGAGTCTATATCTCCCATAAACATTGCATCGAGTGTCACTCGGAAGAGGGGAAGTCATAACATTTAGTAAAGAGCAGCAAGAAAATTGGATTAGGATGAGATTCAGGCCCCCAATCAGTATCATGCCTTCACCAAGCTCGTATGTACCAGGTCAGTTATTAGGGAACACATTGGATAATTGACTATGGGGAATAGTGAAATTTAATGGGTATATAGGGCCATGCACATATGCAAAGTATCAAAGACATAGATTTGACCTAGTCATATGGATTGAACAAATAAATTGAGATTTGTCAAATCCCCAACAATGAAGACATGGTTGCAAGGAGGGGGGATGATGCGTGCTTAGTAATGACCTTTTATTTGCTACATTTTATGCATACAAACTTATCATCTTTTAATATTGATCATATATTGGCGATTAACTAAGACTCATAAGTTTACCTCTTTTTTGTATTTTGGTTAGCTAATTAAGGATTACATTAGAAATAGTATTTTGATATAAAAGTTTTCTTTATGTGTTTGAATTGGTGATTATTGGAATAAAATCATGATCTTTCATGTGATATGTTTATGCCTATTTTAGTGGGATGTGTTGTAGTTTAACAAGCCAATTATTTTATGACTTGGAATTTCTTGAGGCATTGTTCTTAGCTATGTGGAGCTCTAGAATGCTTTGAATCTTCAAGCACACTTTTTCCTGCTTGGTATCTTAGTCAATTTTGTTGTATTCTTTTGAGAACTCGTAGTTCTATTGTTGATTGTCAAAGAAACTTATTAGAAACTCCAATTCTAATAACTCTAATAATGTAACAATCACTTGGTTACTTGAGTTGACACTTGTAGGATTTGAATTTAGAATAAGGGTAATCTACCCATCAGTTTGTAGTGAGAAGTTAGTTAGGCAACCTATTGCTTTAGTTTTCAATTATGTAATTCTATAATCACCAATTTGTTGTACTCCCATTTGGAGGCCCATTTGAATGCAATTTGAAGGAAGTTGATTTAGCTTATTCATTATGAGATCTCTTCAAAGGAAGAGTAGGGCCCACTCTACTAAAAGGAAGGTGATCTAGCTGTTAGATAACTAAGAGGGGGGTGAATCAATTAAGTCTAGTTATCCTACAATCCCAATTTACTCTCAAATGTATAAAATTAATTTCAACAAATAAATTAAACAACTTGGTAAAAACTTGTTTGTGCCTTTTTGATTCATTAACCGACTGTCAGATAAATCATCTAGTATATACCGATCAAACCATTTAATGTAACATGTAAATTAAAATAACAAAACATCTCATGCATACACATTTAACACTTGATTTTTAACATGGAAACCCTATTAGGGGAAAAACCACCTGCGACTGGTACCCGAAATAATTTCATTCTTCTGAAGTGAGCTCAGTTAAGAGCCAACCCTGTTAAAGGTTACAAAACGCACTGTAAGGTGTGACCTTGTTAGAGGATTTATCACTTATAGTTCCATGTGACCATACATTCACTTGGGTCAACAAGAAAACAATCAATATTCATTGAATGTCATTAAAAAATAAATAAAGACTATTAAGTCTCACTCGGTTAAGAGATTTTGTTTGTAGCAATGGTTAGAATGCAACAGTATATGACCCGATTCAAATGCAACTTCCTTTGCAAATATTCAGATCTAAGCTATGCTCAATATACCTCTAGCCATCATAATCTCTTCAATTTCCTTTTATCCTCCAACTCTGTTATGCTTGGTTATCTCCTTCTGACGCTCAGTGCAGTCTGCAGAATTGCTCAGTTCTTACTTCAACCTGTCTGACCAGTTTTGCATGAATACAATCTTCTCCTCACGCGCATTAACTCATTTTGAATATCTTGTCTCCTTATATAGACATGATAAATCATTTTCTTCTCAACCATAGATTTTGCCTCTTAATCTTCATCGTTGATTTTGCCTCTTTATCCTTCCTCGAAACTTGTGCCTTGAATACCTTTCAATCTTCTTCATCTGATCTTCCTTGAATTTTTGCAGACATATATCTTCATAACAAACTTTGTCTTTATCCTCAAAATCTTCCAGACTAGTCCAACTCATCATCTCAACTCGACAATCACATGTTCCACATTATTTCTTATATTTGGTCAATACCATGATGTGTCGGTGACTTCCTCCTCGGTTGATACTATACTCGATATACACTACACCTACCCGGTGTACACTGTGTCTACTTGGTGTATACTAAGTTCTTTATATACCAACCACATTAACTTGTACATTCTTGATCTTCAATACTTAACAGAATCATGTAAGACAATCAAATCACTATCATATTGTCATAAACTCATCAATAAGTTACCCAATGAATACCATAATCATATCTTACTCATACATCTCATCTTCATGTTAATATATCATTCCTTCACCAATATTACCTTCTTCAGATGTTTGCAACTAACATGATAAGTATAGTCAAAACTAGTTGGCATCAATGACAATATAATAACTGATCTAATGTCTCACATATACTTTAGTAGCTCGGTGATAATCTTCACATTCTTCATTATGTTCTCCAAGTAGTTAATCAGTTGTAGTCTAACACTAGCTAATGACCACTTCATTATTTTTTCGTGCTCATTAGATTACAATTTCCAATACTTTCATAATTAACTATTGTAGCATTATTTTACATCAGATTAGAAGCATTATTTCTTGTACTTCCACAAATTAACAATTGTAGCATTATTGTAGCTTTCATTTTATTTATATGTTGTTAGATCATATTAACATTACAATTTAGCATTAGTTTTATTTTCTTGAAATGGTGTTTCAAGTAAATGTTATAGTAGATTATAATAGTGAAGATTAGACAGAAGATTTAAGAAATTAAAAGGGATCTTGTTTACTTTCTAGCAATGTGTTCTCTTAGTAAGATTGTGTTCTTTCAATTTATTCAAGCGTAGTATAACCTGATTTGATGCAAAGTAGAGTTAGATTTATTTTTAGTGTGTGAAGTAGATTAAGTTTCTTTTCTACAAAGTGTGGTAGATGGGAAGAGTCCAAGAAAAGTTCTTGTGAGTGCATGTCATATCCAAGTTAAATAGTTACGATTGAGTTAAGATAGTTGATAAGTTAATGGTTGATAAGCTATAGCATTTAGTGTTCAAACTTAGAGAGATCTGTAATTAGAGTAGTCGCATGATAGCTTTTGGTGGAGCCCAACCAAAAGGAAACAAACAACACTCATAGAAAAAAATCTCAACCAAAAACAACCTTACCGCAGACAGCTTTAGACACACCTGTATTGGCAAATATAAACAAAATGATGCAAGTGTTGTGACAAAAAACTTGCTTATCACATCACACCCAAACATGAAATGTAGTAAACCAAAACTAATAACATAATTTGAATTCCATGATTCAAGACAAATACTTTCTTCAAAGTCCATATTCTCTAGAATAAGATACATTATCTATGAAATACTCAAAAATAGTTGGAATAATGATCACATGTTATCATCACGCAAAAATAATCATACCTAAACAAAAAGGGGTACGTACATCACATCTGGACCTTAATATATCCATAGTAATCCATAATTACAAGTCTCTACATATTCATTATCCTACATGAAGTCCAACTACTATGATAAAGAATATATAGACATGCAAAAAAATGAAGACTTGTACCATAGTCTAATGTGTATGTAGAGGGGGAGAGAATAGATCATACCTTGTACACAAAGAGAGTACACACATGTGCAAGAAGAAAGTCAAAGAAAAATGTAGAAAGTGGGTGTGGAGATAGAGGGCATATTGAAGGGAATGATTGATTAGAGAGATAAGCAAGTAAGCGCATTAGTTTGTAAGAGATAAAAAAAATAAGCAAATAAGGAAATTTACAATTGCAAACAATCTTGATTCTAAAATATTGCTAATTATCTTTGTATTAGAAGAGTTTTGTGTAGAAGTTGAATTCTTGTTGAGAGCTTGTGTATTTTATTGGAGTTATAGGTTGAAAGTGGATTAAAAGAAGTTGTTAATTTTCCATCGAGATTAATTGGTGATTATGAAGGATCTTATTGTGGATCCTTCTTTTATTGTATTATTTGATGGAAATTATCATCTAGAAATATTTTATTACACAAATAATTAAGCCTTATTGAGGTTTTATTTCTATGCCCCCCCCCCCCCCCCAAAAAAAAAAAAAAAAAAAAACACACGCGCGCGCGCACACACAACCAAATAAACTAAACATATATCCAAGAATGCATATTCTATTATCGCCCTCTCCTTCCTAATATAGATCCATGAATATCCATTGAGTGGTAGCCCCAGGTTACAGAAATTTCATGATAATAAATAAATGATTAGATGTACCCCCACAAATATTTAAAGGCCCTCTTAATTGCTTCCCAAATATCATCTCAAATTTTATCCATGAATTAACTAAGGAATCCCCTACCCGGGCAATGTTTGTTCTTGTACAGATCATTTGATACAAAATCTTAATAGTACTAGCATAAGGTACTCAATCCATTTCCATCTTAATAAGATAGACACTATACAAATAAATTAATCTTACCAAATAAGAATACTTAATACTTTATTACTGACATGTTGAATATATCATCTATGTACAATGTGAAAACAAAGAATTGATGACCATCTATTTTATAATAAACATAATGATTTGATTTGGAGCACAAAAATGTTAAGCTCGACACAAATAAATCAAATTTATATTACCACAACCTAGGATACTTTTTTTAAAATCATAGAAAAAACTTTAATCTACAATCTATTTATTATTTACCTCTCTCCACATTGTGGTCAAGTTGTCTCATGTAGATCTCTTTCTCTAAGTCACCATGTAGGAATGTTGTCTTCACGTCCATTTGTTCACTCCAAATTAAAAGTTTATATTATAGATAATAGGAACCTAATACATGTCAAATTTACAAGAAGGAAAAGCTCTCACAAAAGGCTATCACCTCAACCTAATTTGATATCCTATTGCAACCAATGTTGCCTCACACTTTTCAATATCATCATCCAAATTGATCTTCTGTTAAACACCCATTTACATCCAATAGAATTTCTTCCTTTTAGAGATGGTACTAATCCATGTGTCATTGTTTGTTAGAACAATCATTTCCTCATACATAGATACTCTTTAGGGCTAAAAATCACCTATATCCATCATCTCCTTCATAGTTCTCGACACATTAGTGTGAATAATAAAAGACAAAATATCTCTGGAAGGAGGAGGAGTATTGCATTTACTCGCTAGTGGGCCTCCTCAAGAGATCAAGTAGAGTTTCTACCTCCTCTTCAAAACTATTTGAACCACCTAAGGTCTCATCCAGTCCTTCATAAGATTCTACTTCATTTTTCTTGATCTTCGGGGGTAGTTTAACCACATATTTATTCCCATCCTCTTATGGTTGTAACATTATGGAAGAAGGCATGGCTTCTCTAAAAATAACACTTCTATTGTACATAACTATTTTAGCCACAAGGCACCAAGCATTGTGCCCTTTCACATACACTATAATCAATGAAGATACATTTCTCTATATTGTTCTCCAACTTTGACCACTTCTCCCTAAGCACATGTGCATATGCCTCACAACCATAGCCTCTAAGACGTTGTAATGAGGGATTTTCCTATCCCTAGCTCCATAGGGGTGTTATCACAAGAGTTGATGTAGAAGATATTTTAATCAAGTAATAATTCATAGAAACCACTTTTGCCCAGGGATTTAGTTCCAACCTGACTCCATTAAGAATGCTTCTAACCCTCTCAATAAATGACATGTTCCTTTCCTTTACTTCCCTATTCTATTAAGGGGTATATAGAATTGTTTTATGTTTCTCAATCACATTTTTAATAAAATCAATCAATATCTACAAAACAAAACCCATCTCCATTACCAAACTTAAAAGCTTCTTATCAATCCAAATTCATACAAGAGCCTTAAACTCTTTAAAGCAACTAAACACTTCAGATTGACTTAGAAGGAAATACACACGTGTCCTAGAAAAATCTATCAAGACACATAATATTCGGACTTAGAAATCAAAGTTATATTAACAACACCAAGTACATTTTAACTAATCAAGTCAAACACCCCAAAATATTTATGAGATCTAAAATAAATTGAACATAGTTTAATTTGCTATATGTATACAACGTCCAAAGAAAACAAGTTGAAGAGTACATACAACTATTCACAGGACTGTCAATAAGATTTTTATTTTGAATTCCATAGACCCTTCTCACCTATATGGCTCATTCTTCGGTGTCATAGAACTACTTTTTTCTAAAGATAACCCACTCTCTAAAGAAAGAGTTCACTTGGGTACCCAAAAAGCATTAACATAAAAAAATGACACAACATTCCTCTTTGTTGTCAATGTTGGCACTCCAAAACAAATTTTTTTCGTATCTCTTTTTGTTTTGTTTCCATGTTGTGCATTTGACCTTATCCACCCTTGTTAATAAACAGTCTAAGAAATCCTAAAAGCCCCCCAATACAATTTTCATTTTGAATTCCGTAGACCCTTCTCACCTATATGGCTCATTCTTCGATGTCATAGAACTATTTTATCTAAAGATAACCTACTCTCGAAAGCAAGAGTTCGCTTGGGTACCCAAAAAACATTAACATAAAAAAAATGACACAAATTCCTCTTTGTTGTCAATGTTTGCACTCCAAAGAAAATTTGTTTCTTAAATCTCATTTTTGTTTTCTTTCCATGTTGTGCATTTGACCTTATCCACCCTTGTTAATAAGCAATCTAAGAAATCCTAAAAGCCCCCCAACTACCCCCCCCCACTAAGTGTCAAATTGTGCAAAAACCATCAATAGCATAAGTTTGGATTTTCTTTGTTGTTTTCCTTGGTATTTCATATGTTTTTCAAGTTTTGGAGTTTTAGGGTTGTCCAAGCCTGTATGCCTTCCCATCTAGTCTAGATGACCCACTTAAGTCTTTGATAAATTCATCTAAGTGTCATCGTTGAAGTATCAAAGTTACCCATTCCCCAGTAACATTCTCTTTTCCTTCTCAAGCCTCAAAGATTGAAAATCTCATGAGTTAAGTCATTTCCCCTCTTTATTCAACTTTTAGACCTCCTCACTCATCCATCCCTTTGTACTAATTACCATTCATATTTTCTCTCCAAATTTAGATCCCTTGCACTCCAAAAAGTTTATAATAAACGCAAGGTCAGAATTTCAATCTTTCCTTATTCAAGTATGCATTTCCATTAACCCCCAAAATTCTTAAATTTTACTCATTATTCTATATAACCTTTAAGATTTGAAATTTCAATCTTTTCTTAACTTAAGCCTCATCCCAAACATCCCAAAAACATTTCCTTTGTTGGGATTCCCTTGTTAGTTTTTGTCTATCTTACATCTGCCCTAGCACAAATTCTTTATCACCCTCGATTCCTCAATGCTCCAACCCTTAACAAGTAGTATGAGTTCTTCTCAACTCCATAATCCCAACGATCTAATGAAAAAGTTAAAAACATTTATGAGACTTTTAGAGAGAGAGACATGCTCCCCTCCAAGTATGATGTGTTATGAAATGTCTGATATAAGAAGTAAAGCCACGATATTTGTTCACATCTCATCCAAATGTTTGATAAAGTAAATAGCAAATTTTTGAAGATTATTATCGTCAAAAGAACTTTATATAGTCCCTTATATCAGCCATCTATTAAGTCTACATATAACTAGAGTAATATAGAACTTTGAAAATACTAACCCTACTAAAAATAAAACGGACATATCTACTTTAAGGTTTCACACTAAAAATATCTTTACTATAAGGTACGCGTACGCGACCACCAAATCTGCATTTTATTCTCCCTACTAGCAGACCATTTTGCATAAGTAACTAAATAAAGTAGTAGTCTTTCTACCATAGTGTAATAGCAGAAGGTAGTCCCTAAAGCAGTTACCACTTATGTGCGAAGACGCCATTCTTTCTGAGATCCTTAAGCAGGTACACACAGGCTGCTGCAGCATCTTCACCATGATCATGCCCGCATACCACAAAAAGCTCGTCGACAAGGCAAATTGCTCCGCTCTCCATCAATCTCCTCGCATGTGGAAATCCTACTTTCACAACAACAAAATCCTTCTCGCTCAAATTCCTTTTCATCCACCCTCCAATTTTGCTCTGCTTCAGCCGCAACGATTCGACTCCGCTGAGATTGAAAGCGGATGCAGGGGCTTCTTCATCCACAGCAATGGCATGTATTTCAAACGCTCTGTTTTGCTTCGGATAAGCCCTCACAAACCACTCGCTTATACTGCTCTCACTGTCTTTAACCCCAATTTCAACATAAACATGGCGATTCAGGGGACTTAGGGTTACAATCCTCGGCAAATAAATGGCATCAGTGTGGTTTTCCATTAATGGCTCCGCGAGCTTGACTAAGCTCCTGTTGTGCTTCAGGGGAGAGCAATGGCGGACGGGGTTTGATGCCGGAGAAATCTTGCGCAGCGCGATTACTGAAGAATTCATCACCACGGTCACACGAACGACTTCGGAGTTTCTGAAAAGGGCAGTTGTGGGGTTCAGAGAATTTAGGGGTTTCGAACCTTTGATCCCCCGCCTGGGCGAAAGGACTATAATTGCGATCCCGCTGGGTTTAAGGGTGCGTTCGATCTCGACGGCGAACAGAGCAGGAGCTCTGGCTCGAAGCACAGATCCAGATAATACGAAATCGAAGGAATTATCTGCAAATGGCAGACGTTTGAGTTTGCCTTTGCAAGACCCGCGATCGATTCCCGTGGCGTCAGGTATTCCATTTTCCTTCAACGCCAATACGGCGTGAGCAGCGCCACAGCCGACGCAGAGGCCTTTCAGACCAGGCCGCAGGAGACCTTGCTTGAACAGGTCTCTGTAAATGCCGGAGTAGAATGTTACAGTCGGCCTCAGTGTCCAGAACTTCGTTGGGTTAGGGGATTCGATCCCTAGACCTCCGCGATCATAGAAGGGTTCGGAGCCAGCCGAGAGGTCACATGGGCCGGCGTCCTGGACAATATAGAGAAGCGGCATCAAGGCCAGCACCATTAAAAAGCAAATACTGCGAAACATCAGCCGCTTGCCCATGGAACCGTACATGAGCTTCAGCTTCGTCAGTTTTACAACCATAAAAGCTAAAATAAACTCTGAAACGAAAAGAAATTCGCCAAATGAGTTTCAAAGGCTCAGCCCTGGCGGGATAAATCCCCTCGCAGGTCTCAGGTAGAGCAGGATTTGCTTTTTGCAGGATAAAATCGAGCAAATGAAAGAGGTTTACCAGCAAGTAGGTTCGAACTTTAGATCTATCGCGTGCAAAATCTGGCAGCGGTGTGATTTCCACCCACCAGGAGGCTGTGCGTCTTCTTCATTGCAAACAACAGCTTCACTACATGCTTGGGCAGCGTTTCCGGTCGATTTCCCACCATTTTGAATACTGCAAATTCTGATCTTGGGCACTACATAAACCTATTTCCATTCTAAAACCGCCATTTTTGGCCAGCAATTGTGCCCTTCCTTTGAATTGACTGGACGATGGATTTCACGGCTGTGGATCACAAGCTTCTTGTGCCGCCTCTGCATCAAACTGCATTTGTATCCTATCGATCAGAAAAGCATGATCAGTAAAGTTAATTAGGGATATCGTCACTGTAACATTTCATTGAACAAGTGCCACGTACTGGGCAAGATCTTTATTATTTGTTTCGATATATCTAGATAGAATATAGTGAACGGTAAAAATAAAATAAAAAGAATTTTGGAGATTTGAAATCTTGTGTATATGTTTTAAAGTTCATATCTTTTGGAATTATCGATAATATAATTTCTGTAGTTTAAAATAAGGTAATTTTTAATTACAATTGTTTATATAAATTGTAAATTTTGTTCATTAGTAAGGAAGTTATAAGATTCATGTAATTTCGAGAGTCCATCATGTTAGATTGTTGTCTTTTTAGATTAAAGTGTGTGTGATTTTTCATCATCAACATCTCTCTTTGCTATTGGTTAAAATATTATTTTCTATTGCATTATTTATATTAATTTTTTTACATGTTAAAGTCTTTTAATTTGATGGTATTGATGGGATCCACAAAAAAAAGAGGATTACCTTTTAAAATGAGGCATGATTGTTATATAGATTGGAAATTTTGGTCATTAAGAGGGAAGTTAGGGGAGAGGAGCCAATACATGAGTGGGGTCCAATAGGTGATATGTTAGGTGAACTGAATAGACTAGTAGGTGAACAAAATAGAGCTATAGTGGTGCACTAAAAATGTCCCATCAATGCATATCCCCCAAAAAGATGCCTCTAAATTTCAAAAAACAACCACTCATGTGGTGCCGCATCAACACACCGTTAAACATGATTTTAGTGCATACCTATATAGGTCTTATCACTTTTAGGGATTGTTTTGGACACTTTCACAAAAAACATGTTAATGTGGCATCATATTTGACTATGTGGGCTTGGAGTTTTATTTTTAAATAAGGGACTTGACAAATAAGCTATTGTAAAAAATTATGAGTAATTTGAAATTTCCACATAAGATTTTGAGAAGCGTGAAGTTAGGGTGAGCACATATTGGCTCTATCCCCTATAAATATCAAGTAGTTGTGCACATGATCTACATAATTAGCCTTTACAAAGAGTTGGTGGATACTATGCTAGATAATTGTGATCTTTTTTTTGAAATTTCTTCTATTGGGTAAAGTGTTATCTTCTATTATAGTTTTTCATGTTAAGATCTTTTAATTTGATGGTATTGATGAGACGTTTAAGGAAAGAGGATTAACTTTACAATGAGGCACGATTGTTATGTTGATTATAATTATAGATTGTGATTCTTGGCCATTAAGATGAAAGTTATAGGTATAAAGTAGTTGTGCACATGATCTACATGATTAGCCTTTACAAAGAGTTGGTAGATGCTATGAGAGATAATTGTGATCTTTTTTTAAAAATCTCTTCTATTGGATAAAGTGTTGTTTTCTATTATATTATTTGTATTATATTTTTGTATATTAAGGTCTTTTAATTTGATGACATTGATGGGATTTGTATACTAAGATGATTAACTGTAAAAATAACAAAGTATGGAGGTATAATAAATGTGTATCTTTTGTGGGAAAATCCAAAAAAGTGTTGGATGATATGCAAGAGAGATGTACACATGATCTACATCATTAGCCTTTGCAAATAATTGGTGGATGCTATATGAGATAATTGTGATCCTTTTTTATCTTTTCTTGTTGGGTAAAGTATTGTTTTCTATTATATTATTTATATTATATTTTTTCATATTAAGATCTTTTACTGTGATGGTATTGATGGGATCTATAAGAAAGATGATTAACTTTAAAAATGAGGCACAATGGAAGTATATATGTGTATCTTTTGTGAGAGATTTCAAAAAGAGTTGGTGGATGCTTTGTGAGATAATTGTGATATTTTTTTTATATTTTCTATTGGGTAAAGTGTTGTTTTCTATTCTATTATTTATATTATATTTTTCATGTTAATGTCTTTTACTTTGATGGTATTGATGAGATTTGTAAAAAAAGAGGTTTAACATAAACAATAAGGCACAATAGAAATATACATGTGTATCTTTTGTAAGAATTTTTTTTTAAAAAAGTTTTAGGACAAAAATATTATTGAACACTTCAAGGCCCACCATGTGTTAGGGTTGAATGAAAGCATTTTAGTAATTTTTCAAAGTTTCAAGTAAAAAAATAAATGAAAGAGGATCTTCAAACGAAGGTCCTTCACTAGAACCTTTTTATTTGGCCCTTGAATTTCTAGTCACCCTATTTTTGACAATAAAAAATAAAAAAAATTGATTCAAGACATTTTAATTAATCAGATGACCTTGCTACGATATAATATTTTGTATGATACTAACCCTTAAATTAAATTTTTTGAAGCGTAGAACTTGTAATATATGTTGTCTAATTAGTATATTAATTTTCTATTTTCCAATGAACATAGATTTCTGCCAAACATAAAGGTCTAAGTTTGACACATATCAAACATCATAAACACATGTAAATAAGCATCTAACCAAATATAAACAACACATAAATAAGCATATATCTAGATGCCAAACATAAACACATAAATCATCTATGTCTATGTCCAAAGTATATAAATTTATATGACAAATCATAAACAACACATAAATAAGCATGTATCTAGATGTCAAGCATAAACACATAAATCATTTATGTCTAGATCTAGAGCATATAAATATATGTCAAATCATAAACACAAATGGCAATCATATAATAGTGAAATATATAGGTCTAGTAGCATAAAAGATGCAACATCCTAAGTTAGGTCATCATGATGCATATGAACTACACGACCTTTTGACCGAGTGTCCTGCTCCAATGGATTTGTTGTAACTAACCCTTGCAAATTTAATACAACAACTGGTTATATATAAATATATAATCATGTAAAGTTTGACAAGTAAAAATAACATGTACACATACATGTATATAAACATATAAATTTACATACACATATGTTTAAGTATTTAAAACTTACATGCCCACTAGAAGGTGTCACATCGAGTGAATCTCTCCTACACACATGCTTTGACCCCAAGTTGGGGGTAATGTCAGCTAATTGTGCCTACAAAAAAGTATATATACCCATCAGTACACGTGACTACAAATAATTAAACTGTGTGTACAATATAAACCAAACATTGAATAAGTGTACATTGATGTTAAAATAAATCAATTTAAATACATGGGTGTCAAGTGCAAGAGGATCACCAACTACCATCATATCCTCCACAGAAGCTGCATCAGGCACACCATCTCTAGTCCCAACCCTGTCTAGTAATGAGGAGTGTAGGCGGTTGTGTTTTTGAGATGAGAGTGGTGTAGAGTCTGATTGTAGTTGCATATCCATATACCCTATCTAACCCACCTGACTTAGCCCTTGCAGATGTCTCTCAAATGTCTCTAGGCCCTCAGCTATGGTACAGATATTGTCAAGTTGTATCTCCTCCTCTACAACTATAGAGTGATATGTGAGAAAGTCATGTTGCACAAAGTGATGTGAATGTTGTGTATGAATCAACGTGGTCTAGGATGGTAGAACTATAGGTTGCAAGACTCTAATCATATTTCTAACATCCTCTATTAGTTTGTGAAGGGTCAATGCAATAAATTAAAATGACTATAGAAGGTCCTCAAGAAAATAACATGACATCTCAGTCTAACTCTAATCTCCTACAAGAGCTTGTAACTCATGTGGGGTGGGAAGGACAATAGCTCTATACAGTTCAGAATCACTTCCTACGCTAGATGACGCCTCAAAAGATGATCTTGTTCGAGGTCTACTCAAAATGTATTTGGACGATCCTACAAAACTATGTCCCACTTTTGGGCACAAAGAAAAATTGGACATGGAAAAATTGGACGTAAGGGTGTTCGCACAAACATAATTTTGATTGGATTTTGAATAAACTTAAATTTTAAAATATGAGCAAAAAACTTTAACTCTCAAATACACACACACACTCTCTCTCTCTCTCTCTCTCAATTTTAGATTTTAATATTACTTTATAGTTAATGGCATGGTTTTACATCAAATTTGTTTCCATTTTACATGCACGTAATGTACTTTCTTAATTTTTAACATTTAACACATGCTACCCCTAAATGGCCACATACGATCAGGATGATGTACCTTAGGATGACACACCTCAGAGTAATGCACCTCAGGGTCATGCTCCTGATGTTGGCGCACACCCTGATCCATCTTGCGTACTTGACATAGGTAGCATATTTAATTTCGCTACCATAGAGATGGGTTGATTGATATATTGTATTTGTATATCTCAGGATGGTCTGTATAAAGATATTTGTACCACTATATTGACAATTCTTGAGGAGTTGACTACACGGTTGAGATCTCATAATTTATTTACACCATAGATCATAGAGGATGTTTTTTGAGAGTTGAGAGATGAGGTTTCAAGTGATGTGTCCTTAGAGATGGTCCAAAGTCATGTCTCTAAGGATATCATCAAACAAGTGGTCTTCCCATTTTATGAGAGGAAGGCCAAGGTGAGGGCATACTAGGTTACATGATGCGTGATTCCTTAGATCACATCTAGGGTATACTTGTGATTCCTTGCAATAAATGGTCATAATTCATTATCCTTATAATGACTAGATTCCTTTGTATTTTGCATAGTAGTTGTATGCTGAGATCTGTTTGGGCCTTAGGGTAAACTATCTAGATCTTCTTGGTTATTTTGGTCAAGGGCATGACATAGTTGCGAATCACAATCAGTGTCAGGGGGATGGTCGAGTTGTACCTACTCATAGAAAGTTAGTTGGGGAGAGGAATTCAATAGTGGAACCATTGATGGTTGCTACCATCAATAGATTTATCATTTCTTCCTAGAGGGAAGCAGTTGATAGGATTGACCAGATTGCATTTGCAGTCATGACGATTATGTTTGATACACTAAGCAACTATATTTTGACTATACCGAGATGATCTAGATCATCTTTTGAGGCATCATCTAGTGCAGACTTGAGAGATCCTGAGACATATAGAGCTTGTGGAGTTCCTACCCTAGACAATTTACGAGCTCTTTCAAGATCTCATAGTAACTTGCATATGCCAATTTATTTTCTTGATGACCCGATCTAGGAATATTCATATATTGTAGAGAACAAGAGGATACTACTACATGATGTCAGAGATTTCATTAGATTCTTGCAAGGCACTATAGTTCCACCATACCAGAGTACACCATTGAGTCATACAAAACATAATTCACAACACTCTATATAACATGACCCACCTATATATCACTCCATAGCTATAGAGGCAGAGATATGAGTTGGCGATGTTTATATCACAATTGAGGGCCTAGAGGTATTTAATGAGAACTTGTGAGGGTTGAGGTAGGTAGACACTGGTAGTAATATAGGATCATTTATGTATATTCTACTACACCCTTATGACTCTACACCACTCCCCTCTCAGCTGCATACACCCCTAAACTTATCATTACTAGAGAGGGTTGGGACCGGAGATGGTGCCTGTGATGAAGCTTCAATGGATGATATGATGGTGTACGCTGATGATCCTCTTACTCCTGAGACCCATGTATTTAATTTGATTAGTGGGTATGTGTAGGATCATGGTATGGCAAAAAGTGGCGATGTGAAAAAAGAAACTTTTCACTCGTCCAAAAGTGCACTAATCCATTTGTTGACTTTTTAGTAGGCATGGGTGTCAGTACACCTGGCCAAGCCAAAAGCCAAAGCACAGGCCTAATCGGATATCTAATTTTTGCCAGTAAATTATATTTATCAGAGAGAGAGAGACTCTCTCTCTCTCTCTCTCTCTCTCTCTCTCTCTCACAAATTGAACAATATTGATCCTACACATACCCACAAATGAATTCCTTGGGAACTTTTGCATACTTTGACCCTATTGACCAATATTGATCATATGAGGACCTAATTGAGCAACTTGAACAACTCATTACAAATGAATTACATTATCTTCCAGAAGGGCTTATTATATGCCTTTAATTACATCATAATGACTTTAAGGACAAACATAGACCCAAATATTAATAGAATTATTCATGGCATGACCTTTGACTTCCTAGTGTACCTCTGGTACAAGGTGCTCCTACACCACTAATCAGGGATGGTTCATCACCCTTCCACCTTTGTGTTGTATATGGTCTCCAAGTTTTTGATGTCACTTTCTTTGTGAATCATTTGTTGTATTTTTTAGACAATTGAGCAGTTTGTAAGTAGGTTCTCTTTTTGGTTTTTGGCTTGAATTCTACCATGAGATGATATTTGAATCTAGGGTTTGGGTGACGATCTTGTATATGATGTAATTTTGTTGTGTTTTGTATTCCACCAAGGTTGGTTTATAGTATCTGGTAGGATTTGGGTGGCAGGTTGTTCATGGTTGTCAGATTGGTTTCTTAGACATGATCATCTTCTTTTCATGGACTTTTTAATTCTTTATCTCATGTAATACTTTAGTTTATATTAATAATATTAAAAAAAAATTACTGATAAAATAAAATAATCTACATACAATTAATGCCCATATTTTTTTTTTTTTTGGGGGGGGGGACATGGTTAAGCATATCTATGGGACAATGATAACAAGTAGGTAGATGATAGTAGGATAGAATTTGCAGGCCTTCAATGTCAGATCTGTTAACTATGGACAATGTCTCCCATTTTAAGAAAGTTATTGTACTCTTTATTTCAAATTAATTAAAAATATTTAATAACCAATAAAAAAATCTAAATACAAACTCAAAATATATCAAAATCTCACTTTTAATATAATTACTATTTTTTTTAATAATATATAATTCTATAGTACAAGTAATATTTTAATTTGTTAGACTTGAAATATTAACAATTTGTAGGTACATATTTTATAATCCATATATCACAAACACTACTAAATTAATTGAGTAAAAAATAAATCAACATTATCAAATAAAAAATTATGATAAAAAAAAAAAAAATTATTAAATGTTAAATTAAAATTGGCCTTATAATAAAATATTAAAAATAAGTACAAATTGTACTCAAATTGTCAAAGGTAAAATCAAACTAAAAAATTAAAAAGAATAATGCTTGAATTCACTATTTATGCTTAGTTTATGAATCATGTGATTCTAAAGGTTGATGCGAAAAAACTCACATAAAAGATTCCAAAATCTTAATGATGTAAGAATCTAATCTCTCTTACAAAACAAAATGTTTAAAACATAAGAAATTATTTCTTAATTTATTGATATATTTATTCAACTTATATATGCCAATAATAATAACTGTCAAAAATATTATTGAAAAATTAGTGTATTTATTATTATTTTAAAAGTTTGATCATTATTATTTTCTTGAATGTAGATATTAAGTTTAATTATTTATGTTATTTATATTATTACATATTAAATATTATATAATAAAATAGATTAATATATCTGAAAATGCTAAATATAATATCTAATACTATGTATAATTAATATGTACAATTTGAAATAAGAAAATTATATATCACATTTATTTATATTTAACAATTTCTATTGTAAAATATAAAATATAATTATAATATTATTTTAAAAATAAATTTATTATAACAAATATAAAATAGTAATAATTTCTTTGCAAGCAATTAAAAAATATTTTATCAAACGTATAAATATTCTTTTATTTATTTTATTAATAATGTTTAAATTTTATTTTTAGACAATTTTCATTGATAAGTAGGAGATATTTTCCATAGCATTCATTCTCATGAGAGATGGGTTCGTGTGAACCACTACTCATGAATCATGGGTCAATGAGTTTGACTAGAAAAACTACACAATTGAATCTTGATAGCAATATCACAATTGAAAAAATAAATTAAAAATAGTATTAAATTTCATGAATACATTTAGATTTTGAAGGTAACTATTAATAAAGTTTGTTTCTTTTTTCTGTGCATAAAGCTCCCTCATTTATTAAAATGAAATGAAATTGTTTTATCCAATTGACGGTAAATCCAATTTTATCTACCCACAATAGTCTTATCGCATGATGTCAATGAAAAGTGCAGGTGAATGGTTCAGATTAAATTCATCGTCGTGCATCGCTGTAATGACTTTTTAGCCATTGATGTAATAATTCGGGGCTCGGATGTGAGATTCTTCTGTTTCCGTGTGGAAGGTTTAAATATGATTTCTTTTTGCGAGCGTCTTCTATTTTTGTGTATATTAAAACTGACAAATCAGTTAACTGTTAAAAACTGCAAGTCAAATCACGAGGGAATTCCCGCAGACCAGAAGTTGACGTACAATGACATGGACCTCTTATCCAAATAATAATAATTAACATGTGAGCTTTTAGTTAATAAATATTAAATTTTAGTTTTTAATTATTTTGGTAAAAGGGCATCAGTTGGGCAGTGGTCACATGCTTTCCACTTGGATACGGCTTAGCAAATGTTTCTTACAAAATGTATGGTTGACCAAATTTTAAAAAAATGGAAAATACAACAGATTTTCACAAAATTTTCACCATCTGTTTTTTCATGATCTGCATATTTTGTGGTCAAAAACCACAAAAAAATTGTTGTGTTTTCACGAATCCCGAAAAAAAAGTTTGACATTTTTTTTGGTCTTTGGTACAGTTTGTAGGGAGCTTAGTCGCTGCCTTTCCACTTTGGATGTATGTTTTTTTGGGTAAAAGTGTATCCATGTTTGGGCAGTGGTCACTGCTCTCTAATTAGGAATATATATATATATATATATAGAGAGAGAGAGAGAGAGAGAGAGAGAGAGAGAGAGAGAGAGAGAGAGGTGCACATAGTTATATAAGTGTTACCAAACAAAAAATTTATGTAGTTGGAGATGTTTTAATGTAGTTATGTTCTCTTGTAAGGATTCAATGTATCATAAAAGGTTTATGAAATAACCAAGTAGATATACTTGTTTAGGCATAGAATCAATGAAAGAGTTGTTAATGTCACAAAAAGTTTTCATTATCATTAGAAAAAATGATGTCTTTATCTAATGTGCTTTTTATAATGTGTAGTGTTTCAATTATGTGTGTAATGAGATTAATCTTAATTATTGTGAACTTAATCTAATCCACAAATTGATCTAAGCCATGCTAAACTAAGTTGACAAAAAATGCACTTGACGATCTATTTACCTTCATCTACTAAATATATGGATTTTGTTAATGTAATCTCTAGAGGCACCTTAAGGAAATTGTCAACTTTATAGGTGGAAAGTTCTTCTATGTCAAACTCCTTAGTGGATTGAATTAGAGATGATGAAAAAGGTTAAAGACAATATTTGTAGACATGCAGATAACATATACGGTGATGCAAAATTGATTCATTTATTTGTCCTCAGAATCAAAGTGTGATATATTGATTATCTTTATTAATTCTCCTTGAAAGGAAGGAAAGGTGTGGAATACATTTCCAACACTAAACCTTGATGGGATGTATGCAAAAATAATTAATCTTTAAAATTGCATACAAGAATACACAAAGAGATTATACCATAACAAGATGACTTGCATGTGGAAACCTCTTTCAGGAGAAAAATCTCATTCAAAACTTAAAACTAATATTAAATTTTTTTAACAACTATGAGGTTAAAATATAAATGATCTCAATCTATCTCTTCACAAGAGTATCTCTAACGTCAATATTTTGAAACAAATTTGACAATATAGTGGTACTTTTGAATCAATCAGACAAGTCATACATAACTCCAATCCAAGAATCCAATGCAAAGGTAATTGATTACAATGAACCATACGTGCTAAACCACAAATAATTATCCAATTGTAACGTTGTAAGTTGTTATCACTCATAATTTCATATTGTGTTTAGTATGTGTACCATCCTACAATTGTATCCCTATGTAATTCTCCATTTAGCTTGGCCCCATTTTAGCATGTATGAGCTCCCACATTATTTTTTGGTACTGCCACCCCATTTTTTCTTATCATTCTAGTGCTGGATCGCTGCTCCATTTGCAACCTTTGGACCAAATTTGGAGGATTTTTGGTAGGACCAAGTCGCCAAAAACAACTTGGTCTTGGACCAAGTCACCTTGAAACCAACTTGGTCTTGGACCAAGTCACCCTAGCCAACTTGGTCTCCCATATTTTCCTCAAAATTTAAATCGGGGGTAGATCTCAATGGTTAAGTGGTGTTGGCGAAAAGATTTGTCTTCTTCTTCTAAAATAAAATCAATAAAAACTCTATGCCTCTGAAGACAAACAATTCCTCAACAGTTGGGTAAGCATCGGAGATTGCTTCCCTCTAAATTTTAAAGGTTCAACTTCCTTGTAGGATATTCAATGAATTATTAACATAAAAGCAAGTACATACACTTTTAACTAGAAAGTGTGGAAGGAACACTCAGATACTCTTAGGTATTGAGGTAATTTCAAGAATAAACAGACAAATAAATTCAACTATGAAGAAACTGGAATCTCTAATTTACTTCTAAAATAGAGGTACTCATAAAATAGCTAAAGGGGAAGAAACTAAAAATAAACCGGAAGTGACTAAGCATAAATAATGCATGCACAGATATAAATGTATCAATTCTCAAAGTAACCAATACATTCTAGATTTCAATTCAAAGATCTAAATCAAACCATGCATCTATATATTTACGTCTGATCAGATCAAAGTCTTATCAAAATAAGTCACAAACTGTTTCAGAAAATAAAAAACTGCTAAAGCTATCTAAAAACTATCTATTTCTCGTATCTGTATTTACTAACCCTTAAATAGTTTAATGCTCTAGCATTTATAGTTTTAGGTCTGAGAGAGCCTCCAGAAAAACCTAGCCTCTTAGACACAAAGCAGAAAATAGTTAACATAACTGATCGCACATTAAGCTAAAGTATTATGAAATATGTTCGAAGAACCGAAAATAAAACTAGAAAATCACCTGAAGCCACACCATCTTGTTCATGGATTCTCTTATGTGGCAGTCTTTACCAGCTTCCACGTCTGGAAGGCATTCACCAATTCCTATGCTAGCTGTAAGTGTAAATTCTTTAACCCCATCAACTTTGCCCGAACTGCACTCTTTTCCCATTTTAGTTCCCAGATTCTTTGTAATTGCTTAGGCAGTTGTCCTTTGTTCAACAGCAGCATGGACTCAACGTTGGCGATCTTGGTTAGGTCTTGAACTGTCAGCCCTTCATTCTCCTTTAAAACTCCCATGGTATCAATGAAGGTTTTGACTATGACATCAGCATCCCTACTTCCTTCATCGATTTGTAAGATACCAGACGGACTTACTATCTTAATATCCTTCAAGGCGTTAGCATGCATATCCTTCACCTCTTCTCCTATTGCCCGAATTTATGAAATTGAGGCCTTGAATAATGATCCTTTCCAACTGAGGTTTTTCTTTAGAATGAATAGCATGCATCGATCAATGAGCTTCAGAGGGTTCTCTGCCAGGAAATGGGTCACTCCATAAGTTTCAATCTCTCGTATCTGAGTACAGATTGCCTCACACTTTTCCTCTTCTAATTCTCAGGTAGGAATCAAAGTTTGTACTTCACCGAGAAAAGCCTCATCGTCCATACAAGTGGACACAAACTCCCGTATGAAAGTGCAACCTTCATTTATAATACCATCTATCTAGGCTTTCATAGTTTCTACTAGGGCTTTACCCTGCTACATCTGCTTCACTAGCTTCTTGCTTTCGACTGAGTTAGGATCAAAAAATTGCGGAGATTGGGCAAGTGACAATGCTCCAACATCTGTGAGGGAGGAAATGAACTCGGCTAGAGAGAAAATAAGTTGTTTCAGTTCCTGCTTCTCCCTTCCATCCTTTTGCGATTGGTTCAACATATGATCAATCGAGAACTTGAAAATATGATCTTTCGAGTCTCTAGTCAGAACTCCCAATTCCATTTTTGTAACCTCTAAATCCTCTACCTTAGGTTCACATGCACCTTCTTTAGGCTTCAAGGCCACTATCTCTGCTATTACCTTTCCAGTGGAGGGATTGGTTGAAAGTCTCACACCAGTTTTCATTCTTTTAGCTTTAGGGGTCCTAACAACATACTTGGGGATAATTTCTTTCATAGGTAGTGAAACTAGTTTGTAGCTCTTCCTCTGTTTTACTGAATTTGTCAGCCAGGGAGGAATCAGATTAGAAACCATCTGGTTATCAGGTGTTTTGGCGGGTGTGTTCTCGGCTTGAAGATTTCCTAGATTATTGATGGGTGTCTCTTGATCTTTATCTTGTTGCTCTAGTGAAAAAGAGATCTCCTCATCATTGATCTCAATATCAAGGTATTCGGATGTGGGAGATGCCATTTGAGAGCGTCTTTCCGACCTCATCCTAGCTCTCATTCTAATTGTTGTAGGATGTCCAGTGAATACTTCCTTTTCTTAGGGGATGTGATTTTACCTGCATCAGGAACCAAAGGAGACACATTAGGCAAGCCATGGTCTATATTTACTAAAAGAGATTTTGCATTTCTCTTTTTAGGAGGAGGGCTCTTTATTCTTTTCTGCCTTTTCTTGGTCAGCCAAGCTTCTGTAATCCTAAAAATAGTTCTAGCCCTTAATTTTATGTCATCATCTTCTTTCCGTGCCCAGTCTATAGTCAAAGGGTTCTCTGTTCCTAAAAAATCAGTCTCTGAGACTAAGATTTCAGAATTATCTTCTTTTATCCCACTTGTGTCAAATTTTAATTGCAACAACTCAATCTATGGAACTAAGAGTCTAGATCAATCTCTTTTCATTACTGCCTCTTCATTACCAAGATCTTCCCATAGGTCTTCAAGATGTGAATTGGGCGATGGGTGAATGCTTAGACTTAGAATCTGTCTAGCGAAACCTTTACTATTGAAACCCCTTCTTGATTCATAGAAATGCATCTGGAAACTCACCAAATTGCTGCCTATCACCGAAGCATCTATCATACTATGGCAAACCAGGGTTCCTAGCTTAACTGGAAACATTGAAGTCCATTTTTCTTTGGGCAAAATTTTCTTAATCACCACAAATAATTGCCTACATACTTCAGCTAACACAAAGCAATCAAAAGAAAATCTAGGGAGATGAATTGATAGGTTCTTCATCAAACCCTCCGACCTAGAGATATGTAAATTGTGGGAATTGGACATAAAAATTCCCATAGGTTTGGACTAGCTTCTGGGCCTTCACTAACATTCTTTGATTTGAATCTCCTGCTAAATGATGACACAACCTTCCAAGAAAAACATCATGGACCTATCTGTAATCTCCCAAAACCTTATCCTTTCTTAACAAAGGGCAGTACTCAGGAACAGTTAAATCTTCATTCCATGGAGTATGTGGAATTGCTCCTAAAACTTGCATGTATGCAATACAATAAATCAAATAAGAGGACATAAATAACTCCTTTTTAATTGCTTGAGCTTGCTTCAATTGATCCCTCAAAGTACTGGCAATAAGCTTTGCCCAATCCAGCTGCTGTTTCCCTTCCAAAATAATTTCTATGAAGTGAAACATCCACTCTTTGAAGAGGAGAACCTACTCTAAACCCTTTACCCGGTGAAGTAAAACTATCAAATCATGAACAGGTGCCTTCATATGGTCTTTACTAAGAATTTTGGGTAAACGTGATCCTCCCTTTTAATTAGTTTGGGTCCATTTTCAGGCTACATGACTTTAGTTTTTATCAACATTTTCTTGGAACTGAGCTAGAGACTGGGTCAGGGTAAAGCTTGAAAATGACTCTTTTGGTATTTTGAGAGCTGACATGATGACTTCTCTACTTATAGGTAACAGAGTTTGACCCTCAACATTCAGAATGCATTTGCACTTGATATCATACCTATTAATACACTGTTGAATTAGCTCAGGGCTAATGACTGACAGGGGGAAAGCCGTAGCTTCAAGCAATCCGCTCAAAAGAATTTCAAGGCTATGCTCTCCCTCAACACAGTCGAGACTCCATAAGATTATGACAGGAAAAGAAAAATTACAGAAATGTTTATATTTTGAAAGATGATGTCGTGAAGGACCGGATTTAATGAGCATTAATCAGGGGCATTAAGTTGGAATGATGTGAGTATTAATGACTTGGCAGAGAAATGCCCTTGAAATCCATATTCATTACAACCATAATTAATCCCTCCATAAGCAATATCTCCCACATGTGTTAAAGACTTCCTTAATCACAACCCAAAATTTCACTTCAAGCTCGCCCTATGATTCCTGTCAAATCAAGACTGTTCACATTAATAAATTAATCATCATTTTGCCGCCAGCTTACATCATCTGTCGCATCAGCTATCACCTCACTTATCAATCTGCTCACTAATTGTCTTCGAACTACTTCGAACTACTTTGAACCAGAGTTCAAAGGGGTTCAAAGTGGTTCACTGCAAAAGGGTGACGTAGACCGGGGTCCACCTGCATAAATCAGACGTTAGAAAAATAATCATTCATTGAACTGCTTTGAACTACTTTGAACTGGAGTTCAAAGAGGTTTGAAGTGGTTCATGAGAAGCATGAGTCTTAGGAAAGACTCAACCTAGGAAAGCCGACTCAGAGCTAAATGAACTTGGAGGCTATTTTTTGACAATTTGAAGGGCATACACACTTGGAGGATTGCTGAAGGAAAAGATCAACAAGGGAACATGTTAGATTGGGCTTCAAATAAACATTCAAAGGAGGGTCAAAGACACTTCCATAATGGTGACTCTAACTATCTCTAACATCAGCTCTAGCTGGGGACTACATATTGTTGAATGTGTAGAGAACTCTGAATAATTGGTTTCGCAGAAAAAGGTAACAAAGGGAAAGAAAAATAGAGCACTACGACACAACAAAAAGGAAAACAAGGAAACACTACCTAATATGTACATGAGTATGACTGGGTATATCATTAAAGCTTGCATAACTTGAGGTACTGCCCATTGTAAGTAAAAGATAGATTCACACCATCTGGGTAGGACAACCGAAAAGCATTTGAACTAAGAGCTTGAGAAATGATAAATGGACCTTTCCACAAAGACTCAAATTTCCCGTGAGATCCTTTGGGTGCCTGTCTTTTGTCCCATAAAAGCACTTCATCACCCTCCATAAAGTTACGAGGCCACACCCGCATGTCAAAAATCTACTTTACCTTAAACTGATGCTTTGTAATATGATCTACCAAATCCTCCCTTTCTTCTTCTAGTCTACTCAAATGCATGACACGTTTCTCCAGAGGATCTTTAAAATACTGATCTTCGATGACAACTTGGAGCTTGGCTAAGGAAAGTTCTAAAGGCAGAGATACATGTGCTCCTATTCCATATACTAGTTCAAAGGGAGCCATCCCAATTTCTCATTTCAAAGTAGTTCGATCCGCCCATAAAGCTTCATACAACTTCCTATGCCATTCACAAGGGTTGTCATCCATTAATTTTCTCATTATCGCCACTAGGTTCTTATTACTGGATTCTGCTTGACCATTCCCTTGCGGGAAATAATTAGAAGAATGAGCCAAAGATATGCCATGCTCATAACAAAAAACTAAGATCTCCTTAGAGGAAAAATATGTAGCATTGTCTGCTACTATCTTAACCGGTACCCCGAACCTGACAAAAATATAATGTAAAAGGAACTCACACACAACCTAAGAGTTTGCTTTCTTAGTGGGGACTACTTCCACCCACTTGGTAAAATAATCAGTGGCCGTGAGAATATAAACATGCCCAGCACTGGATGGTGGGTTCAAAGGTCCCACGAAGTCTATTCCCCATTGCTTGAAAGGCTCGTCAACAATCACAGGTTTAAGAGGAAAAGCAGCAAGATGACGCCTCCCAGTGAAAATTTGACATTTTTCACAATTGAAAACATACTGGTACATGTCCTTGAACATGCCGAGCTAGTAAAAGTGATTCTGAAGAATCTTAAGTGCTGTTATGGTCGAGGAGTAGTGGCCTCCACAAGCCTCATCATGGAATACTTTCAACAACTCTTTTTGTTGCTCAACATCTACACACCTGAGAAAAGTTCTGTATATGCTCCTCTTGTATAGAATTCCCTGAGATATCACATATTTACTTGCTTTCAATTTCAAGTTATGCCTCTCTTTGGGATTTAAGTGATCAAGACACTCACTATAGGTAAGGAAATAAGCCATGTCTGAAAACCAGGGGTCGGTTAGACTGACTAGCAACGCCATGGGTACTTCATCAATTTTCTCAGATGACTCACCATTCTCTACTATCAACTTGCATAGGCCTTTCCCCCCTACCAAATTGGTTAGCTTGATTATCAGGTCATACTCCTGAATTTTTGCTATCCAAACTACTCTATTGTTCATACCAATCTCCTTCTGAGTCAAAATACTTTTCACTGCAGTTTCAGGTATGAAAACTGTACAATGGGAATGAAGTATATAGTACTTGAACTATTTTACTGCTTTTACTACAGTGAAGGCATGTTTTTCCATCTAGGAGTACTTGAGCTCATGTCTTTTTAGAGGCGTTCTCATAAAGGCTATAAGCACTTTCTGTCCCTTCTCATCTTTTTGTGTTAGTATACCCGACAAAGTATGCTCGAAGGCATAATAATAAATGATAAAGTCCTTTTTGAAATTGGGACTCTTTAACACAGATGCCTGAGATATTGCATCTTTAATATCATTGAAAGCTTTGCGTCCATTCTGATTCCACTTAAAAGGAACTTTCTCACTCATCAGAACTTTCTCACTCATCATGTCAACCATGTACCTAGTAATTTCTAAAAATTCAGGAATGAACGCATGCAGGAAGTTCACCTGGCCAAAGAAGGACTTCAATCCACTTCTGCTTAATGATAGGCTGAGCTGTTGAATCGCCTTAACCCTTTCGGGGTCAATCCAGACACCATCCTTTGAAATGATATAACCTAGTAATTTTCCTTCCTCCACAAAGAACGTTGATTTTTTGGGGTTCAAAGAAATGTCGTGACTTCTACATCTCAGGAGCATTGTTTCAAGGTCTTTTAAGTGTTGAATCCTCTTCTTCAAAAAGATAGTAAGATCATCTAAGTATACCACTATAATTTTGTTCCAGAGATCCTCGAAAGAAGAATTCATTGCCCTCTGGAAGGTTGCACCCACGTTGATCAACCCAAATGGCATACGACTATATGCATAAGTTCCCCATGGGGTAATAAAAGCCATTTTGTGTTGGTCACTTTTCGCCACACTAATTTGATTGTACCCGGAATAGCCATCTAGTATAGACATGACTTCAGATCCTGATACAACTTGAAGAACATGTTCCATCACAGGTAAGGCATAGTTGTCCTTCAAACTTTCCTAATTCAGATTGCGAAAATCGACACAGATCCTGATTTCACCATTCTTCTTTCTCACAGGAACTATATTGGCGATCCAAGTTGAATGGTGGATGGGATAGATAATCCTATCCTGTAGCATTTTTTCCACCTCCTTTAGTATGGTTTCAGAAACTTTCAGATTATAGTTCCTTAATTTTTGACGAAATGGGGTAACACCAGGCTTTAAAGGGATTTGATGTTCAAATAGGCCTCCTCTGAAATTTTTTAGGTCTTCATACCCCCAAGTGAAGACATCTCTATATTCCATAAGTAACCTCTTCAAGTCCTCTTTTTCAAATGAGGTGCAAGTTTGACCAATAGAAATCCATTTCAGATCATCTTGCTCTCCTATATCAATTTTGTCATATTCTTTGGCATTATGCACATGAGATACCTTCTCTTTAATAATACTATCATCTTTTCTCCTGAACAAATGTTCTAGAGAGACGAGGCCTTTGGGGATTTTATTCCCTTTCACCTGAATCACTCCATCGTTATCGACAACATCTTGGTAGACTTCTTTGCACTCACTGTTAGATCCTTCAAAATAAATATTAGAAAAACCTGCGGCACATTCTAGAAAATCTTTAAGTTGGGAATCACTATCAAAGACTTGTCAATACTCCACATTATCAGGTACTCTCGGCTTGTAAATCATCTCAATTTGACATTTTTGAGTTTTAAAGTCAGGGTGTGGCAACAATAGTGAAGTCGATACCGCCAAGGCATCTGCTCTGGTGTTTTGATTTCTTGGTATAAATTCTATGGAGAAGGCGTCAAAGAAATCCAAGTCATCCCATACCAAATTTCTGTAGTGCTTTAACCTCTCATTCTTAATAGAGAATTTCCCTCTCACCCGCTTCACAATTAACTCAGCATCACCTTTTACAATCAACTTCTTGACTCCCCTCAGTTTCACCTCTTCCAATCCCAGTAGTAAAGCTTCATATTCTACATTATTATTAGTATTTTTGAAATCTAATTTGAAAGAAAGAGTAATACATTCTCTATTAGGAGGGAAAAGAACTACCCCCACGCTTGAACCTAAATTAGAGCAGCTGCCATCAAACTCCATCTTCCATATATCCTCTTCTTTTTGAGAAGTAGTTTCACCATCCTTTTCAAGATTAGCTAAAATGACATAGTTGCCAAAATGACACTCATACAAAATTTGAGCTTTTGGATTATCCGAGGGTACCACAGTATATTTATTTTTAGGCTCGGGTTCAATTTTTACTTTCTTTTTACCTACTGGGATCATGGCCTCTGACTAGTCCATCTTAATGTCTCCTCCTAAATATTTACAAAAGGTTCTACTAAGCAGCATACTGTAGCTAGCTGGGATATCTGCTACTAGGATAGTCAACTTTAGATGCTTGTCAGGATATGCAGCAAGAACGGCTTGGGCATCTTTGACCTGACCCATTAACAATACTTGTTTCCCATCCATAGAATAACAATGACCATAATTTTTAGTCAAGGTGAGAGCTAGGGCTCTTGCAACCGAGGCAGGCATGATGTTATTTGATGCACCATAATCAATAATGCAATTGCTGAGTTTCTGGCCATTTTGCAACAAGGAGATATAGAAGGGATTAGGCTTCCTTTCTTCCATTTCACTTTCAATTGTATTAACAAAGGGACATTCTTCAGGTGTTTGCGGAGTGTCTTGGGGCTTAAAGACAAGGGGTTCCTCAACTGTGGTCATCTCACCTATGAGAGGCTTATCTAATTTGGGGCTTGAACTTGACTCCCCTTTAACATATTTTACCAGTTTTTCCAACTCTTTAGAATTCATTTTGAGGTATTCTACAGGGGAAATAGAGATTGTGGTTGTTTTATAGAATTCAACAAAGTCAAAAGGGGAAGAAGGAATTGGACTACCTCTTGGTAATATCTTCACTTTAGGACCTTTTGGACATGCATGAGTCTCTCCATTTCCAGCTTCTTTACACTTTGCATCAACATTAGCAACAATTGAACCAGGGATAAACTTTTGTGTTCTTTGATTTCTTGTTAGAATAGCACAGGCAGGATCTTGCAAAGTTGCTAAAACACTTCCACCTCTGTTAGAGCCTGGCTCATACTCTAGATAAAAAGAACTAGACAAACCAATATCAGGTGAGTCTTTCTCTTCCTTTAACTCTTCTATACTGATAGTATCTTTTGTTGCATTGATTTGAAGACATCTTAACCCATCAGGACAAGATTCTCCATCATGATCAGTTGTTAGATGAAAGGAACACATTTTTTCCCTTGGGGCATATTCAATCTGCAATCTAGGTTGTGAACTCGGCAAGAGAGGAATTTTTCCCAGAGGTTGATTATATTGTCTTCGGCTAACATCTTGATAAGGGGATTGGTATAGAGAACTGGCCTTATTATGCTATCTCTTGAGCATAGCCATATCGTTCATCAACCTCTGCATTAGAGGGTTTGTTTTTGTAGAGGATGAGGGACTTCCTGAAGCCTGAACTTCTCTCTTCCATTTTCCAGCCGTTATGAGTGTATCTTCTAGCTGAATAGCCTGTGTCTGGGCAACAGCCAAATCAACCACTCCATCTTTTAATAGGTGAAAGCTTATATCAGGTGGAACAACATTCAAGAAGAAAATCTTCTTATTCTCATTACTTGGTGCCGAATTTGCTGGTATCCTTTGCAAGATTCTATTAAACTTAGCCACAAACTCCCGCATAGGCTCATGTATTTATTTTTTTAGTTGACTAAGTTGAAGCAATAACGAAATCTCATTATCAAGAGTTTTAAATATTGTTTCAAAAGTAGTTTTCATGTCATTTAAGTTAGTGATTGAACCATTGGGTAAATGACTAAACTAGTCAGCTGCAGTATCCACTAAGGTCCTGACAAAAAGCTTGACCGCTACTTCTTTAGTAGGAACACTAATAACACCATAGGCAGTATGGAAAGCACTGAGATGATCATTAGTGGTTACTTTTCCATCTCCGCTGAACTTGGGCAAGATCTGATTAGCACCTTTAGGCAAATCCCCAAGGGGGTTAGCTCCTAAGTTTAGTGGGCCAATATTTTGATCCCAGGGTTGATTGGCAGCCATGTTAGGTAATTGGAAATTCAAAGGCTGGATATTAAGAACAGTAGGTACCACAGTACCTGGTGTTACAATAGCTCAGAAAAGGGGTGGAACAACTGGGCTAGGTGGAGGTGAAGAAGGTCTGCTAAATGTTCAGGTTTTCTTCTTCTTGCAGGTATTAAGATTAGGTTCGAAACTAAGATTCTTCAAAGCTTCAAAGTCTTCATCAACCAATCCCCTACTCCTATCACCTCTGGTATATCTCTTTTCTGCCAGTTTCAATATTCGAGAATGACCTTAATTTCTTGCTGAGGCTTGTGCAAGTCTATTTACTATAACTGCTTCACGAGCAACTGGTATACCCCTCAGTCACTCAGCTATTTCTTCTTCTCTTTCAAGCACTACTTGGACTTGATGAAATTGCTGATTACTGCGCTTAAATCTCCACATTGTTGCAGCTAGGCTTCAAATTATGTCTTCTTGTGTGTCTTCAAATCCTAGGTTAGGTTGAAGCACATGACACACATCATTGTGTGGTAACACCATCTTGTGGCATTATATTAGTTGAGAACCTAGTGTTTTATACTGGACTCTCCCCAGCAGAGTTGCCAAAAATCTGTTGGTGAACAGATTTGTCTTCTTCTTCTGAAATAAAATCAATAAAAACTCTATGCCTCCGAAGACAAACAATTCCTCAACAGTTGGGTAAGCATCGGATATTGCTTCCCTCTGAATTTTAAAGGTTCAACTTCCTTGTAGGATATTCAATGAATTATTAACATAAAAGCAAGTACATACACTTTTAACCAAAAAGTGTGGAAGGAACACTCAGATACTCTTAGGTATTGAGGTAATTTCAAGAATAAACAGACAAATAAATTCAACTATGAAGAAACTAAGATCTACTAATTTGCTTCTAAAATAGAGGTACTCATAAAATAGCTAAAGGGGAAGAAACAAAAAATAAACCAAAAGTGACTAAGCATAAATAATGCATGCAGAGATATAAATGTATCAATTCTCAAAGTAACTAATACATTCCAGATTTTAATTCAAAGATCTAAATCAAACCATGCATCTATATATTTACATCTGATCGGATCAAAGTCTTATCAAAATAAGTCACAAACTATTTCAGAAAATAAAAAACTGCTAAAGCTATCTAAAAACTATCTATTTCTCCTATCTATATTTTCTAACCCTTAAATAGTTTAATGCTCCAACATTTATTATTTTAGGTTTGAGAGAGCCTCCAGAAAAACCCGACCTCTCAGACATAAAGTAGAAAATAGTTAACATAACTGATTGCACATTAAGCTAAAGTATTATGAAATATGTCCGAAGAATCGAAAATAAAACTAGAAAATCGCTTGAAGCCACACCATCTTGTTCATGGATTCTCTGACGTGGCAGTCTTTACCAGCTTCCACGTCCTGAAGGCATTCACCAATTCCTATGCTGGATGTGTTAGCACATGCAAAAAATTTCATGGCCATAGCCTTTTTCCCCTAGTCTCTGCAAATTTTTCTAGCTCCCTGGTCCTTAAACCCTTGTAATGATTCAGAAACTAGCCGTTGAATTTCAAATATTCAAATAAACCCTATGTGTTTTCGATCCTTTGCCAAAGAACCTGTGTGTTTTTGAAACTCCTTGTTCACCGGTCTTAGCTGCGTAGGTTCGACTTGATGGAAGGTCCCTTTTAAAATATTTTACTAAGTCTCAGGTTCCCCGACCACTTTAATTTTTCCTAAGTCGTGCCCTGCAAGCTTTAATTTTTCTTAAGTCTTCGACCTTAATTTTCTTAGGCCCAGCCTCTGGCAAGCTTTTAATCTAACGGTGGGTGTGTTTTATCATGTGATCTGTCAGACCCATAAGATCATGAGACGCCCATTGATTTTCTCTGTGACATAACCCTTTGTTTGCAGGCGGGACCACTGCCAGCTCAGCGCATGTGGCGGTGGCTTATTGGTCAACTAAAAGAATGATTTGGCGGGGTGGGGTCATGTTGTCAGGTGGATGAAGATCTTACGGTTGTCGCATGATCTCAAAGAATATTCAATCCCCTTGAGATCAAGCGACAATCATCGATTTGGAATCTCACTCAGTGTGTGTTAGTGGGACCTAAATTTCTGAAGGCGCAGAGGGTCCTGACATTTTCAGACGATCAACGATGGGCTTATAATTTGATGAGATGTGTCAAGGCCTTACGATTATAAGACAACCGTTGATTCTATCATAGTTGCAGAGTTACAAGTGGTGCTCCCAGTGCCAGTAGCGACATGAATTGGCATTGCCTGATTGGTCTGCGTGGTTGTGAGCTAGATTTGGTTGCCAGTCGGGCCTGCTGTAAAAAATTTCAATCTACGGTCGGGGCATGATCTCAAAGAATATGCCATCCCTATCAGATCATGCCCCATCTGTTGATTATATTCCCTGTCAGTGCAGTGTCAGAAGATTGGAAAGATTCAAGATTGACGGCCAGCATGTAAATGCATAGAATCTTCAGAGCTTATTAGATTACGCTCCAGCCGTCTGATCTTCTTTATGCTTGATGCTCGGTAGTGGGTCCGGTGACAGGTTATGCTTTCTTGGCATTATCTAATTGGTTGTGTCAGTGGGCCCAAAATTTCCTAAAGGGAGGGTGAGGTGGAAGATCTGATGGTTATCTTGTTTTTACGAAGGATTTGTCAAACGCTTGCAAACTTATGGCAGCCGTCCATCTAAAGGCTTATCTTTTGCTGGCCCAGAGGTTTTAAAGAGGTACACGGTGACAGATCGTGTGGGTGGGGTATGATCTGGTGAGATGTGTTAGAGCTATAAGATCATACCCCCGTCGTTCATTTTAAGGCTTGAGTAAGTGGGTCTTGCGTTAGTGTGATTGGGTGTGAATCGTGAATGGCGTGGTGATAGGTGGCATCAAGCGGGCCCAGGTGGGGTCTAAGGTTTTGGTGGGCCGGACAAAAAGAATTAGCGGTGCCGATAAAGTGTTGTCTTGTCGCGCATTCACGGAAGGATTTGGTGATTCTCTAGATTGACTGGCGACTTGGTGAATAACGGTCACGTAATCGCTAGATTTTTAGCGAAAGGCATTAGGTGTCTCATGAATTGGTAGAGGTCTTTGTCACCAGTTCACTAGATTTGACCGAGCACTATTTTAAAAGGAAAAGTAAGCCCACGAGATAGAATTAATCGGATGGTCACGACTTAAAGATAATAGAGATTCAAACGAGGATCGCTGATTTGTCGATGGCACCATGAGGTAACCGTTAGGATTCAAATTCAAACTTTGCAGAGGGTTTCAAGCAAGGAAGTACCAGAAATTCAATTTTTGAGTGACCAGAGTGGGTGGAATTGATAGCCAAGCATTGCATTGTGGTCCAGGTTGCCATGGTAGTTGCAGAGGAATGTCTTTCCATAGGAGAATAAATGATTCAGTACCCTGAAGTGTGTTGCAGGGGTCATTTTGGCCTGATTTCTCAGGGTTTGATGATGATTCAGTACTTGGACCAATACAGGGCTAGTTAGCTATTAGTTTTTGACTGTCTGAGCTTGCATGTGGTGGCCTGATCCTGGTCTTGTCTGTGTTAATTTCTTGGTGGGGTTAGGTGGATTTGAATCTTGATTTCAAATGATCATTATGCTTGTATTGTAACCTTGGTATAAAGGGATTTTCATGATCATTTTGTAGCATTGGGAGTTTGGTATTCAAGCTTTTTCGGTTGTGAGTCCTCTGCCCAGTCTGAATTGTAATGATCTGACTTAGTTTTTGTTGGCAATTGAATGAAAGTTGTAGGACTAAGCTATAGTTTGCAAGCTTGTTATGCTTGAATTGATTGTATGCACTTAAGGATTCTTCATACTTAATGCAAATATATGATCCTTATCTCTCCTTTGTGTCATTGTAGATAGATTTTGAACTTTCTAGTTCACTGCATACTTGTTTGTGTATGTGTCTTCATTCTTCAGTTCTAATCAAGGATTAGATTAAATTATGCTTTAGATGAGACATAGGTCTATCTCTTGTCTATGTGAGGATTTCATATAAGTAGTAAAGGAGATTATAGATGTGTTTATGGCTTTGAATCTCAGATATAATTCTGGTGTGTGTATGTGATCTATTTAAGAAAACTTGCCCAATGGATGAGACACTGGCCTAGATGAGTATTTCCTTGTTGACATATCCTGACTTAGATTGTTATGTTTCAAACATATAAGATTAAGAACCATCCTTTAGATTTTCAGTATTTGGTTGTATAAGGTCCTACCCCATAGTAAAGAGGAGTCAATGAATGTGTGGTTATCATTTAGTACCCTCTTACTATCTAGTCATTTGTTATATGAACCCAGTCCTTGGTGTGTGAAGTATATTTTATGCTAGGTTAGGTGCACCCGCCTTGGTTTTGCAGAGCCAGAAGTAGAAGAGGGCAGTCTTGTCCCTATAGTTGGTCCAGTTACCCTAAGACCTCATAGCAATTTTGGAGCTAACCATTCCTAAGATCCATCTGAGGGTATATTGGCAGCCTCATGAGCATAAGCATCATTTTGGACACCAACAAGATGTAAGTGTAAATTATTTAACCCCATCAACTTCTCCCGAACTGCACTCTTTTCCCATTTCAGTTCCTGGATTCTTTGTAACTACTTAGGTAGTTGTCCTCTGTTCAACAACAACATGGACTCTATGTTGGTGATCTTGGTTAGGTCCTAAACTATTAGCCCTTCATTCTCCTTTAAAACTCCCATGGTATCAATGAAGGTTTTGACTATGGCATCAACATCCCTACTACCTTCATCGATTTGTAAGATACCAGACGGGCTTACTATCTTAATATCCTCCAAGGCATTAGCATGCATATCCTTTACCTCTTCTCCTATTTCCCGAATTTGTGAAATTGAGGCCTTGAATAATGATCCTTTCCAACTGAGGTTTTTCTTTAGAATGAATAGCATGCATGGATCAATGAGCTTCAGAGGGTTCTCTACCAAGAACTGCGTCACTCCATAAGTTTCAATCTCTCATATCTAAGTACAGATTGCCTCACACTTTTCCTCTTCTAATTCCCAAGTAGGAATCAGAGTTTTTACTTCACTGAGAAAAGCCTCACCATCCATACAAGTGGACACAAACTCCTGTATGAAAGTGTAGCCTTCATTTGTAATACCATCTATCCAGGCTTTTATAGTTTCTACTAGGGCTTTACCCTGCTGCATTTTCTTTACTAGCTTCTTTCTTTTGGCTGAGTTAGGATTGAAACTTTGCAGAGATTGGGCAAGTAGAAACACTCCAACATTTGTGAGGGAGGAAATGAACTCGGCTAGAGAGAAAACAAGTTGTTTCAGTTCCCGCTTCTCCCTTCCACCCTTTCGCGATTGGTTCAACATATGATCAGCCAAGAACTTGAAAATATGATCTTTCGAGTCTCTAGTCAGAACTCCCAATTCCATTTTTGTAACCTCTAAATCCTCTGCCTTAGGTTCACAAGCACCTTCTTCAGGCTTGAAGGTCGCTATCTCTGCTGTTACCTTTCCAGTGGAGGGATTGATGGAAAGTCTCACATCAGTTTTCATTCTTTTAGCTTTAGGGGTCCTAATAGCATACTTGGTGATAATTTCTTTCACAGGTAGTGAAATTGGTTTGTAGCTCTTCCTCTGTTTTACTGAATCTGTCAGCTAGGGAGGAATCGGATTAGAAACCATCCGGTTATCAGGTGTTTTGGTGGGTGTGTTCTTGGCTTGAAGATTTCCTGGATTATTGATGGGTGTCTCCTAATGTTTATATTATTGCTCTAGTGAAAAAGAGATCTCATCATTGATCTCAATATCAAGGTATTCAGATGTGGGAGATGCCATTTGAGAGCACCTTTCTGACCTTGTCCTAGCTCTCATTCTGATCACTATAGGATGTCCACTGAATACTGCCTTTTTCTTAGGGGATGTGATTTTACCTGCATTAGGAACCAAAGGAGACACATTAGGCAAGCCATGGTCTATATTTACTGAAACAGATTCTGCATTTCTCTTTTTAGGAGGGTTCTTTATTCTTTTCTGCCTTTTCATGGTCAACCAAGCTTCTGTAATCCTAAAAATAGTTCTAGCCCTTAATTTTATGTCATCATCTTCTTTTCGTGCCCAGTCTATAGTCAAAGGGTTCTCTGTTCTTGAAAAATCAGTCTCTGAGACTAAGATTTTAGAATTATCTTCTTCTATCCCACTTGTGTCAAATTTTAATTGTAGCAACTCAATCTGTGGAACTAAGAGTCTAGAACAATCTCTTTTCATTACTGCCTCTTCATTACCAAGATCTTCCCATAGGTCTTCAAGATGTGAACTGGGGGATGGGTGAATTCTTAGACTTAGAATCTGTCTAGCGAAACCTTTACTATCGAAACCCCTTCTTGATTCATAGAAATGCATCTGGAAACTCACCAAATTGCTGCCTATCACTAAAGCATCTATCATACTATGGAAAACCAGGGTTCCTAGCTTAACTGGAAACATTAAAGCCCATTTTTATTTTGGAAAATTATTCTTAATCACCACAAATAATTGCCTATAGACTTCAGCTAACACGAAGCAATCAAAAGAAAATCTAGGGAGCTTGATAGGTTCTTCATCAAACCCTCTGACCCGGAGATATGTAAATCATGGGAACTGGACATAAAAACTCCCATAGGTTTGGACTAGCTTCTGGGCCTTCACTGACATTCTTTGATTTGAATCTCCTGCTAACTAATGACACATCCTTCCAAGAAAAACATCATGGACCCGTCTGTAATCTCCCAAAACCTTATCCTTTCTTAAGAAAGGGTAGTACTCAGGAATAGTTAAATCTTCATTCCATGGAGTATGTGGAATTGCTCCTAAATCTTGTGTGCATGCAAGACAATAAATCAAATAAGAGGACATAAATAACTCTTTTATAATTGCTTGAGCTTGCTTCAATTGATCCCTCAAAGTACTGGCAATAATCTCTGCCCAATCCAGCTGCTATTTCCCTTCCAAAATAATTTCTATGAAGTGAAACATCCACTCTTCGAAGAGGAGAACCTACTCTGAACCCTTTACCCGGTGAAGTAAAACTATCAAATCATGAACAGGTGCCTTCATATGGTCTTTTGTAAGAATTTTGGGTAAACAGGATCCTCCCTTGTAATTAGTTTGGGTCCATTTTTGAGCTATATGACTGCAGTTTTTATCAACATTTTCTTGGAACTGAGCTAGAGACTGGGTCAGGGTAAAGCTGGCAAATGACTCTTCTGGTATTTTGAGAGATGACATGATGAATTCTCTATTTATAGGTAACAGAGTTTGACCCTCAACATTTAGAATGCATTTGGACTTGATATCATACCTATTAATACATTGTTGAATTAGCTCAGGGCTAATGACTGACGGGGGAAAAGCTGCAACTTCAAGCAATCTGCTCAAAAGAATTTCAAGGCTATGCTCTCCCTCAACATAGTCGAGACTCTGCAAGTTTATGAAAGGAAAAAAAACTTACAAAAATGTTTATATTTTGAAAGATGATGTCGTGAAGGACCAGATTTAATGAGCATTAATCGGGGGCATTAAGTTGGAATGATGTGAGTATTAATGACTTGGCAGAGAAATGCCCTTGAAATCCATATTCATTACAACCATAATAATCTCTCCATAAGCAATATCTCTCGCACGTGTTAAAAATCTCCTTAATCACAATCCAAAATTTCACTTCAAGCTCGCCCCATGATTCCCGTCAAATCAAGACTATTCACATTAATAACTTAATCATCATTTCCCCACCAGCTTACATCATCTGTCGCATCAGCTGTCACCTAACTTATCAATCTTCTCACTAACTATCTTCGAACTACTTTGAACTACTTTGAACCAGAGTGCAAAGGGGTTCAAAGTGATTCACTACAAAAGGGTGACGTAGACCGGGGTCCACTTGCATAAATTAGATGTTAGAAAAATAATCATTCATTGAACTACTTTGAACTACTTCGAATTGGAGTTCAAAGAGGTTCGAAGTGGTTCATGAGAAGCATGAGTCTTAGGCAAGACTCAACCAAGGAAAATCGACTCAGAGCTAAATGAACTTGGAGGCTATTTTTTGACAATTTGAAGGGCATGCACAATTGGAGGATTGCTAAAGGAAAAGATCAACAAGGCAACATGTTAGATTGGGCTTCAAATAAACATAGAAAGGAGGGTCAAAGACACTTCCATAATGGTGACTCTAACTATCTCTAACAAGTGGGAAATCCAAATTCATGTCGGTCCTCTTTGAGATTTGAGTTCCAAAATTGTTGTGAGAGGCATATAAGAAACCTACCTCTCCTCATTTTGGCATAAGGCATTCATATCTACATCAAAGCATTCATTACTACAAGTAAGAACATGAAGACCTCAAGAGCAAGATTAAGATCTCCATCATTTCTAGTTTTCCAAGACATTTCCAACTTAATCTTCTCCATGAGAGTGAGCTTCTCACTCTCATTGAAGACCAAGTAGAGGAGACTACCATCAAGAAGAAGATCAAGGTATAATTGTTACTAATTTAGTTTTCATACTAAATTGTTCAATTATTAACTTGCTTATACATTGAGTTGTGTTTCAAATGGTTGCTCATGAATATTACAAAATTATTTGAGTGTAGGAAATAAATTCCAAAGTACAAAAAAAAGGAAGTACAAATGTAGAAACATTGAATTTGGATCATTTTTATTTAAATGAATTTACAAGTACAAAAATAGTGCATTTTATTGCCATATTATTCAAATTTATTTTAAAAAGGTACAATGATGTTCAAATTTCAATGATACATATTTGATACAATGCATTCAGATCCACACAAGCCATGACAACTTCTAAAACACTACTTGAATAAACACATTGCGAAATAGAAAGTAATGAAGAGGGAGAGGTAAAAGCCTCCATTGCCTGAATGGGAGGCTGTTAGTTGAGCCTTGATGAAGATCAAGGCCCGCATCTCCATCTTTGATTAGAATCGCAAAAATGAAAATGAGAAGGGTCAGTTCAAAGAGAACTGAGCAATGGAACTTTTCCTAAATATCTCTATAGTACTCTATGTACCACAATGTGCTTATACAGATAAGACATTAAAAGATGCAAGCATGGAAGAGAAAGAGAAAATAAATACATATTTTTATAATATTGTTTGCTTCAAGTGCAGATATAGGTATGAAGACCAAGTAGGTTGTAGAAAAGATACACATATACTACAGGTGTGAAACTTTCCAACCAAAGTTATGCAGAGATGAAGATTGATTAAGGAGGTTGTAAAGGGGGCATACATATTAAGTATGAGACCTTCTAGTTGAATTAATGGATCTGATGAAGAATTTCTTTTGAAGGGTCATGACCTTTTGTCATGAAACCTTTCAGCCTATTACATTTTTGCATAATTTCAGATTGCTACAGGAGGTATCAATTTTCTATAGGAGGTAAGTACATTCCAATACAATATCAGTTTACAACGGGAAGTTTTCTACAAGAGCCAGTGATATTTCTTCATCAATCCAGTCATATTACTACAGGAAGTCATAATGCTATAGGAGGTTATGAGAAAATGACTTCATGGATCAGTTTTGGGACTCAATTGTGTTGCTACAAGAGGTTCTCAGAAACTAATGCTTCATGCTATATTTTGCATTAAAAGAAATATACATAACATGGATATTTGAAATAAAATGAAAAGAACATAAACATCAGTGTAAAGGACAAAATCAACTTAAATGTATATATAGAGGATATCAGTATTAGCTACAAATTTGTTAAATATATGACAATAATTATTCTGCTATAGGAGGTCATATTCTACTTTTATTCAACTGATTGCTACAAAAGAATGGTATAGACAAGAATAAAAAATATTGATAGCAATCACAGTTATTAGATTGATTAATCATGAGGTTGTTAAAATAGAAAGATTTTATATCTTGTTTTTGACATATCAAGTTCTCTTCAAATGTTATATATCTATCAAGGACAATTATATCAAAAGCATGAAGACAAATCGTCAAACGAGCTGGTGGAGGTAAAGCAAATCAATTGAATCAACCAGCAGTGCAGTACGCTCAAAGGTTCAATGAGGTTTGATTATTGATGATAAGAGGTTGTAGATGTATGGAGATGTTAGAGATAGTCTAAAATTATTTTATGTCAATTTTCATAGGTGCACATGGTGATTTGGATATGTTATGAGGTCAGGTATGGTGACCAGTTCCTTCACTGTCTACTAGTGTTAACAGTTTGACAAAATTTGGTTCAGTGTGAACTTCTAGGTTGATAATTTTCTATGTGCAATTTTTAGGTGTATCAATGGATGCTGATAGTGTTCTTGAGGTTTGGTATAATAGATACCAATGAATCTAATGATTAGGGTGGCTTCAGTTGTTTTTATGTTCTTCATGATGACTATGGATGTTCTTGGGTTGTGTGCTTACTAAGTTGGCATTCTACATCAATTGTGGTGATCAGGATTGGAGGATTTTTAAGTCGATGGTGATTTTTCTTATGTTCTTGTATGACTTGATCCATAAATCATTTTGAAAATGTTCAAGGTATGATTTGTGGTAGTGCTACATGCTCAATATTGATGATATGAGTCCATTATATGATTTGGTGGGATAACATGGATTTGAATTATAATTTTTGGCATGTGGATTTGTAAATTAAAATTGGGCTTTTTTTGGCCTTGTTGATCTTTCAAGGTTGATGATTTATATAATATTTTTTAGCAGAATATGTTGTTGCAGACATGTGGAACTTCTTGGAGAGAAAAAAGTATAGATTTGTTGAGGGTTGAATATATCGTTTGAAGGTGGCATAGAGGATTTGAACAAATATCTAATTTTGCTTCATTGGAACTAACCTAGGCATAAGGTAGATGCCATTATACAATTCATAAATCTCAAATTTTTATCTAATTGACCATTGTAGTGGTCTTATAAGGAAGTAATCCTTCCTTTAGATTGTAGCCCTTTGTATTTAAGTAGTAAGATCTAGGAAGTGTGTTTGAATGTATGTGCATTCCCTATTTTTAATAAGTTATACTTATAAAAAGGTATAGTATTATTGTGGCTCTAGCTCCACCATGGTCTTTCCCTTTTTAGGGTTTCCACGATAAAATCCTTGTGTTGTGGTTGTGTTTTATATTCATGCATGCAAGTATAATTCATTAAGATAAGAAATAAGTTTTAAAGTTTAAGGGTTTTGAAGTTTTGAAGATTTTGAACAACTGATTCACCCCCCTCTTAGTTGTTCACTTCCATATCTCCTAGAATTGGTATTTGAGCTAAGTCCCTTAGAGGAAGCTTAATCACTTGAGGGTGATCTAAGATGGAAGCCTCTAAGAAAGATAGTCCAGGGTTTGATGGATGTAACTACACCTCATGGAAGATTCACATGATAGTCCATCTCAGATGCATTGATGAGGATTGTTGGAAGATTAAAAAGTCAGCTTATTCTTCTCCTACAAACCCTACTACACTAGGTGAGATCATGGATTCCAAAGTAGCCATTAGGGAAAATGAAGCTTTGTCGAGTTTCTTGACCGATGTTGAAATGACCAATGTCATGGAATTGGAGATGACCAATCATATTTAGGAGAAATTGCAGACATTTCATGAAGGAGATAAGGAAGTAAAAGTTGCCAAGTTGTTGATGAAGGGTACTCCACTTATTTAACAAAACAAAAACAACACAATATGAAAATAAATAGAAAAATTGCAAGAACGGATTATTATCAAGAACAAAAACACTTTCTTTCTATTATCCTCAATGAAATGACATTACAATATTTAAAAAAACAATATGCTATAGACACATGGGCTTTTTTATTACAATACTCTACAAGACATAGCCACAATCTACACTTCTGGAATTGAACCCTAAAGTGCCCCTTTATCCCTGTTTAAGTACCATGATTAACCACCTTAGAATATGTTGGAAAGTAAGATTTTCCCATTTTGGTACCCAACAGTTCAATTTTCTTCCTTAAGTGATTTTTCTCTCTTCCTTTTGTATTGAAACTGGAGTCTTAAAGGAACAACTTCCAAAAACCATAACTTGTGAACCATTGGGTTGATTAGCTATTATGACCCTATTTCAAAAATCTCATGAAGTGGTCTACACCCTAGGCTAGAAAAGTGCTAGTTGATCAAAGTTTTATCCTTTTTTGGAGCCTCTAAAGCCTTCAACATTGAGTTCAAAGTTTTTGTACCACACCACCAAAAAAGAAAACTCAACATCTTCAAAACCAAACTTGATCTTTCCATGAAAATTTTCCAACAGAATAATACATCCAAAATAAACCTCTAGGGAAACAATTTGAACAATCTATGCTTAAATGAGGAACCTACTAAAAATAGTAACCCTATCCAAAGATCGCCTTTATTGAAATCTAGACAACATTTTTGGGTGATGCAAGATTTATCTTACACCTTGGATGCTCCCGCATTAGTTTCCCAGCTTGAAGGGAAAGTATGAAACCTTGAAGATGAGTGAGGATGAAAATATTGCCTCTTTCATGCTCATAGTTAATGAGGTGGTGTATCATAATTATGAAAAATTGGTGCACAAATTAGCATGCACAAATCAATGCACAATTAGGGGGAAAATGGAAGAAGAAAAAGGGGAGCTAATTAGTAGGCAATTAGGAAGAACAAATTGAGGGAAAAGATGTAATAATTTGGAGGCAAATTGATAGGAAATCATGAAGCACAGATTAAGGAGATGGAGGAAAACTTGTAGGAGAGGAATTTTGAATATTTGAATTTCATTTATTCCCTCCACATGAAAAAAGGAATTTAGGAATTAAAAACCCTTAATTCATGAAACGATGATAGTTAATTAATATAAAAGAAATTAATTGGGAGAGTTAGTAAAAAAGGGGATATTAGTATGATTAAATGATTAAGACCTAGAAATAGAGTATGGGTTATCTACCTCTCAAAGAGAATTTAAGTCACGATTGACCAAATTGATCATGTATACATGAAATTGAATCCAAATTCAATGATCTTGATGATGATGAGGAACAATCTTGATGATCACAAGGCATCAATGAACTTTGACAATTCACTCGAATAATGATAAAAATGATTGATGATGAGGATCTAAAAATGGTATTGATGATTTTTGACAATGCTATCAAATTAAATTGGATCGGATTGATGATAATGAGGCATCGATGATTTTGAAAATACACTTGAATTGATTGTTAAGGTTGATTGGAAACAACATTGATGATCTTTGATAATGCCATTAAATGTTCTAGTGAGGATAGGATTGATACGATATGGAATGATGTGGTAATGAGTTGATAAGGATATGATTGACAAGGATTTGACAAGGTTAGGTTGGTTTGAAATTAATTTGATTAGGCATTGATTATCCTTGACAATGCCCTATAGTTGATTTGAGAATGATTGAATATGTTTTGACTGATCTCAAATGGACTGGGAATAATTTGGATCAATTTAGGAATGTTTGACATGGTTTAGGATCAATTAGGATTGGTTTAGGAATGTTTAGGATCAGTTAGGATCATTTAAGATTGGTTTTAGAATTGGTTTAGGAGCATTTAGGATCGGTTTTGATGATAATTCAAACTTGATTGATTCCTTCAAAGAGATCGAGGTTGCAATGCAGGATGAGAGAAAAATTAGTAATTAATTAAAAAAATTTAAATGTTCAATCAATGATGAAAGATTGAATGTTGACATATAGTGAAAACCATGTGTGCAACATAGAGGAATAAATAGAATGAAAAACAATGTTTCAATTGTAATGCCACAAATGGTGACACATAGACTAAAAGGCTTGAACCATTTTTGAGTGTCTACATTTTTCCCCTCTAATTTGATACAATGTGAGTCAACACATTGTGTTAAAGAATACTGATAAAAAATAGCATTAAAACATGCCTTGGTCAATGATAGGATAAATGGGTGCCCCCTTGAGAAATTGGCCAAAAAAAGAAAGTGATAGGTCAATTTGTTGACAATGACGATATGGATACATAGAGGTCAAATGAAAAATTTATGAGGCTCAGAGGGAAAAATTCACCATGACCAATACAAAACACAAGGCTTACATGTCTGTCTAGACAAAAAAGGCTATAAAAGGGCTTGGAGAGGAGCTTTGAGGTTATTTTCACTCTCACTTTTGGAAGAATTGGAACTTTGGAACTAGGAGGATGGATCAATTACCATTGGAGAAACATTGTGGGGAATGAGTGCAGAGCTACCGACGACTGGAGGATGTAGGGCCTTGGGTGAGTACATCAAATCCTATTAGTGATTACAGTGTTTTGTGCACTTTTATAGACGACCTAGGGTAGCAATTCACAAGGAAACATGGGTCCCAATGGTGGATTTTTAGGTCTAACACCCCAAATGAACATAAAATTCAGCCAAGTGTAGTCCTAGCTGCACTTGGCATGCCAAGTGTGGTCTTGGCCACATTTAGAGCCAAATTTGTGCAGTCAATCGCCCAAATTGCACAATTGGTTATAACAACTACAAAACAAGTCAAAATAGTGTAGAAAGAGTCCAAAGCAATCAAAACATGGTCAAAAGCCTATGGTAGGTCAAACATGAGGTAAAAAATGGTTAAACATAGGTTAAACTTGGTCAACAACAATAGAAAACAATAGAAAGATGACACAAGTTGCACGATGAATGCAAGATGAGTTGCCCCTATTGCAGACACACAAGAGTAGACTGACATTCTTGGATTTGCAACATAGGCTGATTCCACACCAAAGAGACATCATATAAGGACTAAGATTACATTACATCATGTACATGCCTAAGATTAGGGAAAATAAGGGTGTGATTATATCACTAGTGGAGCAATGACATTCAGAGACTAGTTCTTTTCGTCTATTGACTGGGGAGGCTACAATGACCCTAGAGGATGTCTGGAGCATCCTTAGGATCCCTATACATGGAGAGATTGTAGAGTATGTTCCAAAAATAGGGAGATAAACACTACACTAATTATTTGATTACAAATATGAGGAGTTAGACATTAGATATTATGAGATATGGTGACACACATTAGCCAGACAATATGATAGATTGGTGACAATATTATGTTGCATGATTACAGGTTACTAGTACCAGATCATTGAGGACCCAAATTCCCTATTGGTTAGGGCAGAGTGCTTGAGAGGTGTTACAAGATAGGGTTTATGTTGCACCAAAAGATTGACCTATTAATGCTCGATACAACCACTAGACTTATAGATGACACAGGAGGTAGTTAAGCCATGTCGTGAACCCTGCAAGGGATGTTGGCCCACTACTAGTTATCCCCCTCCCAACATCACTCACCATGGCCTGCATGGATTTGAACCTGTGACCAATATTTGATACCATTTTTTACAAGATAGGGTTGGCGTTGCACCAAAAGATCGACCTGTTAATGCTCAATACAACCACTAAACTTATAGAAGACACAAGAGGCGGTTAAGCCATGTCACAAAACCTGTGAGGCATGTTGGCCCACTACCAACAAGAGGATGATCATGGATAGGAAATAATTTGTATGGGGTCCATGTATGTTACCCATGACATAATATCATCTACATTAGGTAGTATATAGAGAAGGATTGTCTATGAGTAGCAGTGTTACATTATTGTAGATTTGGGCTTACAAGAACATATAAATCTTTCATCCTATCAAAAATAAGGTTGTGATTCTAGATATGAAACATGTTTATTGTTATGTTGGAGTAATTTCATGAGGACCGATGAGATTCACATTATTCTTTGGGCATGCAATGGATACAATAAGGGATTTCACTTAGTGACCATATAGAGACTTCCTTGGATGGGATGATGATGAGGATCACTTGCCTTACTATAGAATTGAGTGGTACTTTATTGGGAACACTATTATAGGTCATGTAGTCATCAAGGTTCATCTATTAGAGAGAGTTAAAAAATAGTTTGGGGAGAGACAAGGAGTGATGACATGGATTACATTGTTTACACACTCGAGAGGTGAGATTAGATCATGGGGAGCTCTAATAAGATCACATGTGGCTTATGTAGAGTTTGAGAAGTTACACCCAAGACAATGGGGAGAAGGTGCAGAATCATAGATGTAGGTACTATGCTAGAGTATGACAGATGGTTTTCATATCATAGCCCTATTCATCTGACAGATCTAGATGTGCCAGTGCTAAGAATACGAGTGATGATATTAGATGATGAGGATATAAGTGATGAGGGTGAGGAGGATGATGCCAAGGGAGAGGATGGTGGTGCTGAGGAGGATAATGAGGAGGGGGATGAGGAGGAAAAAATTAGTGAGGAGAGTGATACCACTGAGTTTAGAAGTGAGGAGAGAGAGGATGATGACATTCTAGATGCTATGCCTATGTAGGTAGAGGAGGAAAAAGAGGCTCCACTATATGATCAGGATAGACATGATCCTAAAAAGATGTAGATGCAAGATATAATTACAGGAAATGAAGAAGAAGATACAATATATTGTAGTTTTGATGTTCCAAATAGACAGGTTGACAATAGAGATGGATACAAATTAAGCATCTTGGGACATAGACAAATCACCACTCAACTCACATATAGATAGATTAATAGCTGATATGGATATATTGACAGTAGAGAGGGATAAAATAATAGCCTCTCAAGGAAGATAATTTTATAGATCACAGAGAGTAGAGGACAAGTCATGACAATTCATCAGAAGTATTGTAGATGTAGGTGTGCATGAGGCAATAGGGATGCTAAGGGATGCTCGAGAAGAGACACAATACTGGAAGTATATGTAAAGGAGATATGTACCATGAGAGAAGTGGGTTTCAAGATTCAAGTCTTCTTCTAGGAGATCATACTCCCAGAGGACATTGGGTAGTGGGTGAGTAGTAGGACCACAGAGGCTACCTAGAACATAGGTGATAGTACAATAGACAGAAGCATCTTAATCTTCTAAGCCAAGTAGAGACCTTGAGTATAGAGAGAGAATATGATGATAGGAGACTCTCTTTATGTAGAGGGACATTTTGATAGACACACTATATATCATATTGAGTCTGCAAGCCTTATTGTATACAAACACCATGATTTTTGTACTCTAATACTTTTTGAGATATATATGATATGCAACTTTACTATGATTATTTTATATGAGATGGATGCTTATAAGTATGCTTTTACTTTTCATCTGATGATGTTTATATGATCCAATACATCTCTTATTCACAATAAATAAATATATGCCATGGATACAATATCTTTTGTACTTTTGTACTTTTTGAAATGCAATATATACATGTATGTCATGGATGCCATAATTATTTTGTATTAATCTACTTTTATGAATGCATTAATGCAGGATGAACTTATTTTTGTGTACTAGAGCACCAGACCAAGGTGAATGCAAGGTTTGACTGAAGAAGTATTAGAAAAAGGAAGAAATTAGATGAATACATGTTAGTAAGAGATGAATCTTTCTTTCTTAAAGTTGATTTATGTTGCAAGAAATTTATTTTTTATATAGAAAAATGGATGGAGTGCATCATGGCATAAAGGGCCAAAGAAATAATGCAATCTTTTTATGTAAAAAATGTTAGGATCAACAAGGCAGAAATAACAATTATGTGCAAATATAACCAATATCAGAAAATAATAAACCACACAGAAGAGAACACAAGACACAAAGATTTAACATGGTTCACCCAATCCATGGGCTATGTCCACCAATAATGAGTCCAATATTTTATTATCCAATGATTACAACCTGATTACAATCTGTAATCCTTTACAGCTCAATTCTACCGCTGTTGGAAATAATTGTCTGAAGAAAATTGCTACTCAAATTATGTATTGACTTTGATGTCACACAATGTCATAGTCTGCAACAATCAGTACCTACCGAGCTCAGTCGGTCTGCCTGGCATTAAAAATAGTGTTTACCGAGTTCACTCGGTTATCAAAGAAAAATCAGCATTTACCGAGTTCACTCAGTTATCAAAGAAAAATTAGCATTTATCGAGTTCACTCGGTTGTCAAAGAAAAGTTAGCATTTACCGAGTTCACTCGGTTATCAAAGAAAAAGGATTATCAATGTTTACCGAGTTCTCTCGGTCTCCAAAAGATTGTAGAAAATTTCATTATGGTCACCGAGCACTGTCGGCCCTTGAAGGATCTTTGCAAATAAAGTTTGCTTAATTCAGCCGACTGTTATACTAAGTAATGCTGATTTGACAAATCTAAAATCATATAAATAAAAGGTCAAGTGTGAAAAATAAAGAAGAGATATAGAAGAAGATATATAGAAGAAAGACAGGAAAGGTGTGTGCGAAATTGTGAAGCATGACCAGATATCCTTGAGGAGTAGCAGAGATATATTCGATCAGGAAGGATCTCACTTATACAAAATAGAGATCTGTAATCAGCAAGGCAGTTGCATTATTATACAGGTCATTTTCATTGTTACCTTTTTATCATTGTAATAGTGAATTCTAAATCTCTTAACCGAGTTGGTTTAACAAGCATATTGTAAATCCTCTAACAAGGTGACAATTCCATTGAATTGTTCTCAAGACCTCTTACCAGGCCACTCCTAGCAGGGTGATTAAATCCTCTAACAAGGTCACACCTAACAGTGTGTTTTGTAACCTTTTACCAGGTTGGCTTCTAACCGGGCATCACTTCAGAAAAGTGAAAATCAGTATCTAGATACATTGGTGGTTTTTCCCATATTGGGTTTCCACGTTAAATCCTGTGTCTCTTGTGTTCTTAATAGTTATCTTAATCATATACAAGTGGTGATGAATATCTAAAAAAATAATTTTACTAATACTCTCTGCATCTACCAAGTTACTGCAATCTATTTACCGAGTGTTAAACAGATAATATTCATTAAGATATCCTAAGGGATCTGGAAAGAAATAATAGTGAAGTGTTTTATGGTTGACTGATTCACCCCCCCCTCTCAGTCACTTCATCCATATTCCATCAATTGGTATCAGAGCTTTTGGTGCTTGCAGGAAGGGTTTCAAGGACCTAAGCTAAAGATCAGGATGTCTTACAAGAGAGAAATTCCAAAGCTCAATAGAGATAACTTTTCAGCATGGCAAGGTCTCATGAGGCTTCATCTGGCTTCCATTGGTGATTTAGGATGAAAATACATTGATGAAGAATACACGGTTCCTACTGGCGCATTAACTGTTGAAGACATTGCAGAGAAAAAGAGTCATAACACCATGATGATAGACATTGCATCAGCTCTCAGCTATGAAGAATTTGATGAAATTAAAGAATGCACTACTGCATATGAAATGTGGATCAAACTGAAGAAAATATATGGTGGTGATGCAAATGTGAAAAGAGCCAAAGCAGAAAGCCTAAGAGGATAGTTTGACAAGATGAATATGAAAGAAGATGAAAACATTACAAAATATGTTGAAAGGATCAAAGCAAGTGTTAGTGCAATTAGAGCTTCTGGAGGAACAATCACTGATGAAACTATTATAAGCAAGGTACTTAGAACATTACTCCCTATCTATGCAATAAGAGTATCAGCTATTCAAGAAACAAGATGTGAAACAAACCACAATATAACTTTGGATGCTTTAGTTGGAAGATTGACAGCCTTTGAATTAGACAACTATGACAACTATGTTCCAATTTCCAAAAATATTGAGTCAGCATTTGAGGCCAAGGTTTCACTAAGGAAGAACAAGAAAATAAAAGAAGTTCAGTTAGAAAGTGAAGAAGTATCAGAAGAAAGTTCTGATAGTGATCTTGAAATTGTAGAAGCACTACTTGCAAAGAAGTACTCTAAAGGGAAAGGTAAATATAAAGGTAAAACTCCTTTAATCTATTTTTCATGTGAAGAAATTGGACATATTGCAGCTAGGTGCCCAAACAAGCAAGCCAAGGAAGAGAAGAGAGGTCACAAGTACTATGGCAAAAAGAATTTCAAATCATTCAAGGATAAAGGTAAGAAAACATGTTTTATGGCTAAAGATTCTGATGATAGTGAAGAAGAAATTTTTTTTATTGCTATAAAAGATGAATCTGATGATGATGAAGATAAGATGGCACTTATTTCTCATATAATCAAAGATGATATATGGATAATAGACAGTGGATGTTCACATCACATGACTGGTGACAAGACAAAATTTGAATACCTAGAAGACTATGATAGTGGCAATGTAAGATTTGGAAACAATGAGCCTTGTTGTATAAAAGGAAAAGGAAGAAGCTCATTAACCAAAGAACTCATATGTGATAATGCTTATTGGGTTGAAGGACTAAAACATAATCTTCTAAGTGTAGCACAACTAATCAACATTGGTTTCAAGGTTGAATTCATGAATAGTCAAGCAAGACTGCTGGATGGAAAAGGAAAACTCATTGGATCAGGCAAACAAACAAAAGGTAACTTATTTTATCTTGATCTCAGTGAATATTCATGTTTTATTGCTCAAATTGAAGAAAGTTGGCTATGGCACAAAAGGTTATGTCATGTGAATTTTGATAACATGATGAAAATAAGCAAATTCAAGAAGGTAAGAGGCATTCCTACTTTGAAGAAACCTGATACTGGTCTATGTAAGAATTGTCAGATTGGCAAAATGAGTAAGACTAGTTTTAAGAGTAAGAACTATCAGTCTAAAGAGATTTTGGAAATTGTGCATACTGATTTATGTGGACCTATTGGAATAGAAAGCTATACTGGAGATAAATTCTTTATTCTTTTCATTGATGATTATTCTAGAATGATGACTGTTATGTATTTAAGAGAAAAGTCAGAAGCATTTGAAAAGTTCAAATGGTACTTGGCAAGAGTGGAAAAGGAAACAGGGAAAAGATTGAAATGCTTAAGATTAGATAGAGGTGGTGAATTCATCTCCCATGAATTTAACAACTTTTGCATTGAAAGAGGAATCAAAAGACAAGTATCAGCTCCTAGAACTCCTGAGCAGAATGGAATAGCTGAAAGAAGAAATAGATCTATTATGGATTGTGCAAGGACTCTAATGATAGAAAAGAACATTTCCATAAATTACTGGAAGGAAGCTATCAGCACTGCAGTTCATACCTTGAACCGAGTACAATTGAAGAAAGACACATTCAAAACTCCTTATGAGTTATGGTATGGCTATAAACCCAATGTAAGTTACATGAAAGTATTTGGTAGCAAGTGTTATATCTTAAAAGAATCCAGAAGAAATAAATTTGATGTGAAAAGTGATGAAGGAATATTCCTAGGATATTCTAGCAAAAGTAAGGCATACAAATGTCTGAACTTGTCTACTCACAAAGTCATAGAAAGTATACATGTAAAATTTGATGAGTTTGCAGAAAAGACTGAAGAAGAAAGAAAAAGGGAACCTAAAAACTACAGGAGATTCATTTACATTGAACCTGAAACATTTCCAGACACAACTATCAATAAGGAAACTATATCTACCGAGCCTAGCACAGTAACTAAGTCATAGGAAGAAGTTCAAACCGAGTCACAGGAAGAAGTTCAAACTGAGTCACAGGAAGAAATTCAAACCGAGTCTCAGCCTGAAGTTACCGAGCAAATATCTACCGAGCCAGAGCAACCTGAAGAAGAGATCCTAGAAGACAACAACATGACTCATTCAAAAAGCAAGGAACCTATACTAGCCAAATATGTTAGAAGGCATCATACACCAGATCAAATTATTGGAAACAAATCAGATGGTACTATGACAAGAAGTAAGCTAAAAGGTACATGTCTGCTTACTGATTTTGAACCTAGAAATATCAAAGATGCATTGAAAAATGAAAGTTGGATTGAAGCAATGAATGAAGAATTAGAACAAATACAAAAGAACAAAACATGGACTCTTGTACCTAGACCTGATATTGCCTTAGCAGTCGGTATAGTAGCAAGATTCTCAGCAAAACCTAAGGAAAATCATATGATGGCAATCAAAAGAATCTTAAGGTACTTAAGAGGAACTGAAGAATATGGTTTGTGGTATAAATTTGGATGCAATCTAGACTTAAAAGTGTTTACTGATGCTGATTGGGTAGGGAACATTGATGACAAAAAAAGTACAAGTTGATGTAGCATATTCAAGGAATCATTGCATATGAATCAGTACTTGAGGTACATTAGTTTACACCGGTAATATGTGAATTATCTTTGGCATGTGTTGTCAAAGAGGGAGTGTCTTTGCTATGTCTTTGCTATTACTTCAAGAAATTTTCAATAGTCAGGAGGAAGAGTTTTTAAGAAAAAGGAAGTTTGCTGACAGAGGGAGATTTGAATTTGAACCGAGCTAATCCTTTCAAAATTTCTTATGCTATGACATATTGTGTTGCCATCAATGCCAAAGAGGGAGATTGTTGGAAACAATTGTCTGAAGAAAATTGCTACTCAAATTATGTATTGTCTTTGATGTCACACAATGTCATAGTCTGCAACAATCAGTACCTACTGAGCTCAGTCGATCTGCTTGGCATTAAAAATAGTGTTTACCAAGTTCACTCGGTTATCAAAGAAAAATCAGCATTTACTGAGTTCACTCGGTTATCAAAGAAAAATCAGCATTTACCGAGTTCACTCGGTTGTCAAAGAAAAGTTAGCATTTATCAAGTTCACTCGGTTATCAAAGAAAAAGGATTATCAGTGTTTACCGAGTTCTCTCGATCTCCAAAAGATTGTAGAAAATTTCATTATGGTCACCGAGCACTGTCGGCCCTTGAAGGATCTTTGCAAATAAAGTTTTCTTAATTCAGCCGACTGTTATACTAAGTAATGCTGATTTGACAAATCTAAAATCATATAAATAAAAGGTCAAGTGTGAAAAATAAAGAAGAGATATAGAAGAAGATATATAGAACAAAGACAGGAAAGGTGTGTGCGAAATTGTGAAGGATGACCAAATATCCTTGAGGAGCAGCAGAGATATATTCGATCAGGAAGGATCTCACTTATACAGAATAGAGATCTGTAATCAGCAAGGCAATTGCATTATTATACAGGTCATTTTCATTGTTGCCTTTTTATCATTTTAACAGTGAATTCTAAATCTCTTAACCGAGTTGGTTTAACAAGCATATTGTAAATCCTCTAACAAGGTGACAATTCCATTGAATTGTTCTCAAGACCTCTTACCAGGCCACTCCTAGCAGGGTGATTAAATCCTCTAACAAGGTCACACCTAACAGTGTGTTTTGTAACCTTTTACCAGGTTGGCTTCTAACCGGGCATCACTTCAGAAAAGTGAAAATCAGTATCTAGATACATTGGTGGTTTTTCCCATATTGGGTTTCCATGTTAAATCCTGTGTCTCTTGTGTTCTTAATAGTTATCTTAATCATATACAAGTGGTGATGAATATCTAAAAAAATAATTTTACTAATACTCTCTGCATCTACCAAGTTACTGCAATCTATTTACCAAGTGTTAAATAGATAATATTCATTAAGATATCCTAAGGGATCTGGAAAGAAATAATAGTGAAGTGTTTTATGGTTGACTGATTCACCCCCCCTCTCAGTCACTTCATCCATATTCCATCAATCGCAAGTACTAAAATCATACATCATAATGAAATCCCTAACCCTAAGCCATATTATACAATATTTTTGCCGCTTTAGGGTTAAAATGAGTTACAACATGTCGGCCCAAAAATTATCAAAAATATGTCAGCCTCAAAAAATTCACCTTAGGGGCTGCGCCCCTAAACCCCCGCTCAGGGCCCGGCCCAGCCCGGCCCCGAACCCTGAGGAGGTCAGGAGGAAAAGTGTACAATACTTTCCTGATCAATCACCACAAGCTAACAATCTCCCACTTGGTGACTAATTAGTATCCACACTAAAAAACCTCCCACTTGGAGACTGATCCTATAGCAATACGGCTAGCATATGAGGCCCCCATTGGATCGAACCACCCTGGACTCAACTGTTCCTTTATTCTGTTTAGTCTAGAAGACCAACTGAAGCTGAACATGAGCTCAACTTCTCCCTTGTTACTACCTTTGTGAACATATCTGCTGGATTATCATTTGTATGAATCTTTTCCAGCTTTAACTTCCCATCATCCAAAACTGACCGAATGAAATGGTACCACAACTGAATGTGTTTTGTCTTTGAGTGCAAAGCAAAATTCTTCACAAGATGAATGGCACTTTGGCTATCTGTATGTAGAAAATTATCCTTCTGTGGATGTCCCAATTCTTCCATGAAGAATTGAAGCCATATCATCTCCTTGGCTACCTCTGTAGCAGCAACATACTCTACCTCTGTAGTGGATAAAGCAACCACCTTTTGTAGTTGAAAAATCCAACTCACTACTGTCCCACCAATAGTAAATACATAACCTGTAGTACTCCTCCTACTATCTATATCTCCTACCAAATCTGAGTCAACATAGCCTTGTACAGTAGTAGTAGAACCCCCAAAGTGTAAACACTTACTGGATGTACCTCTCAAATATCTAAAAATCCATTTGACTACATTCCAATGCTCAATACCAGGGTTACTCATATATCGGCTAATGACTCCCACTGTGTGTGCAATATTTGGCCTAGTACATACCATAGCATACATTAAGCTCCCTACACCTGAAGCATAAGGTACCTTAGACATTTTAGTCTCTTCTTCTGGTGTCTTGGGACACATCTCCTTAGTCAATTTCAAATGACCAGGCAAAGGTGTGTTGACAACTTTGGCATTCTCCATCGAGAAACATTGCAACACCTTTTCAATGTAATCAGCCTGAGATAGAGTTAATTTTTTGTTCTTCCTATCTATGCAAATTTTCATGCCAAGGATTTGTTTTACTGCCCCCAAATCCTTCATAGAAAAAGATTTTGCTAACTGTTGTTTCAACCCCTTAATGTGATCCATGTTAGAGCCAACTACAAGCATATCATCAACATATAAACATAAAATAATGTAGCTGTCATCATCCAACCTCTTAAAATAAACACAATGGTCAAAATTATATCGAGTATATCCATGCTCATTCATAAAAGTGTCAAATTTAATATACCATTGCCGAGGTGCTTGCTTCAAGCCATACAAACTTTTCTGCAATCTGCACACCAAATTCTCCTTACCCTTGACCTCAAAACCTTGTGGCTGTACCATATAGATTTCTTCATTCAAATCACCATGAAGAAAGACTATTTTAACATCAAGCTACTCTAAATGCAAATCTTCAGTAGCCACAATACTTAAAACAATACGGATAGAAGTCATTTTAACAACTAGAGAAAAAATCTCATCAAAATCAATACCATGTTTCTGTGCAAATCCTTTTACGACTAATCTAGCTTTAAATCTTTTCTTACCTCCATCCTCTTCTTTTATCTTGTAAACCCATTTATTTTGTAAAGCCCTTTTACCTGCAAGTAACTTGCATAAATCCCATGTTTGATTTTTTAGCAAAGAGTCCATTTCATCTATCATTGCAAACTCCCACTAAAGCTTTGTATCCACCTGCACAACTTCATTATAACATTTAGGTTCACCAGCATCTGTTAATAAAATAGAATACAAATAGGGAGAGAATCTCTCTGGAGGTCTACTTAGCCTTGTTGACCGTCTAACATTCACTGGGGTGTGTAGTATTTGTTGTTGCTATTGTTGCGGAGCATAAGGAACTACTGGAACATCAACTTTTGGAGTATCATCCAGTACTACATAGTCATTTTCTTTCTTCTCATGTCACTGCAATAGATCTTTGTACAATAATTTCTCATTGAATATGACATCCTTGCTTCTTACAATTTTATGATATTCAAAATCCCAAAGCCTATAACCAAATTCATCAATGCCATATCTAAAAAATACACATTTCTTTGACTTAGCTTCTAGCTTGGTTATGTTTTCAAAATCTATAAGTGCAAAAGCTTCACAACCAAAGGTTTTGAGAAAAGAATAAATCACCTTCTTACCACTCCATGCTTCCTCTGGAATGCCACAGTCCAAAGGAGTAGAGGGGCCTTTATTGATTAAATAAACAATAGTTTTCATATCCTCTACCCACATATTTTTGGGTAGCCTAGCATGCAACCTCATACTCCTTGCATGCTCCATTATTGTCCTGTTCATGCGTTCAGCCACTCCATTTTCTTGTGGAGTCCTTGGTATAGTTTTCTGCCTATGAATACCATTAGAGGAACAATAATCTTCAAATTCTATGCTTCAATACTCACCACCATTATTAGATTTGAGACATTTTAACCTTTTACTAGTCTCATTCTCAACCAAGCATTTCTATTTCTTAAAAGTTTGAAATACATCAGATTTCTATCTAAGGAAATAAATCCATACTTTTCTTGTTGCATCATCTATAAATGTAACATAATACAGAGAGCCACCAAGGGAAGATACCTGAGCTGGTCCCCATACATCTGTATGCACAAGCTCTAATCTCTCATTTTTCTTTTCCTTCCCACTCTTCACAAAACTAACTCTCTTTTGTTTTCCATAAACACAACTTTCACAGAAATCCATATTGACACATTTTAGACTAGGTAAAAATTTCTTTGAATGAAGTAATTTCATACCTTTCTCACTCATGTGCCTGAGTCTATTGTGCCACAGTGTTGTGTCAGAACCTACAACAACGGTTTGATGTTCTTCTTGCTCAACTGCAACCACTGTTCCTGAACATTCATTATCTTCTAAAACAATTAAAGTAGAAGGAACAGTATGACCTGTACAAAGATATAAGGTGCCTACTTTCACACCTTTCGCTACTACTAAGGAACCTTTTGAAACCTTCCAATTTTTATCATTAAAAGTAACTGTGCAACCCTCATCAGCGAGTTGCCCTGCTGCAATTAAATTTATACTTAGCCTTGGAACATGTGTTACCTCTTGTAGTAGCCAATGATTCCCATTGTGCAACTTAATCTTGATTTTCCCTTTTCCAAAAATTTTATAGGGTTCATTATCTCCCAAATAAACTAGCCCAAAATCCCCTTGGACATAATCAACAAAATAACCTCTATGGGGTGTAGCATGAAATGAAGCCCCTGAATCTAACACCCATGAATCATCAAAATTTTCTAAAGACAAGAGCAAAGCATCCTCTTCAGATTTGTTACTTACCACATTTGCCTCCTTGTTTCCATCATTTTTGTCTCCTTGATCTTTCTTTCGAGACCAACAATCTTTCTTCTTATGACTTGGTTTTCCACAGTACCAGCAATCATTTGGCCCTTTGGATTTAGACCTCTTTCCCTTTGATTTTCTTCTTGATTTCTCATGATTTCCAGAGTTGTTTCCTCTATCTCTTGTTCTGGCTCTGCTTTCTGCGTTCAATAAACTACCTGATGTGGATGCCCCTGAGATTTTCCTATGAATTTCATCACTCAATATAACACCAATAACATCATCAAACTTTAGGGTATTAGAATTAGAAACAGAATTACTAACAGCCATTCCAGCTTTCTGGCAAAGAACACAAAATCAAGAGAGCCCTAACCTCTTCATCAAAAGTGATTTTAACTAAGGCTAACTGACTTGTAACTATATTAAACTCATTCAAATGATCAACGACTGATCCACCTTCTACCATTTTCATATTAAATAAACGCTTCATAAGAAATACCTTGTTTGAAGTTGAAGGCTTTTCATACAACTTCGCTAGGGTATCCATCAGATCTTTAGCTTTCATTGCTCCAGCAATATTGAATGCCACCGATTGTGCTAGGCATAAATGAATACTCCCCAGTGCCTTCCTGTCCAAAATATCCCAATCTTCCTAAGACATTGTTGCCTCTTTCTTGGCTATTCCCTCTAATGGCCGCCATAAATCCTTTTGATAGAGATAGTCCTCCATTTTCATCTTCCATAACTAGAAGTTCTTCCCATTAAACTTTTCAACCTTCAGCCTACCCTCGTCTGCCATTTCTCCCACTTAACCGAGAGACTCTCCCACTAACTCGTGAGACCCGCTTTAGAGAATAGATGAAAGAATGAATGAAATAACCTCGCTCTGATACCACTTGTTAGGATTAACAAGGCAGAAATAACAATTACATGCAAATATAACCAATATCAAAAAACAATAAACCACACAGAAGAGAACACAAGACATAAAGATTTAACGTGGTTCACCCAATCCCTAGGCTACATCCACCAACAATGAGTCCAATATTTTATTATCCAGTGATTACAACTTGATTACAATCTGTAATCCCTTATAGTTCAATTCTGCCGCAAGTACTAAAATCATACATCATAATGAAATCCCTAACACTAAGCCATATTATACAATATTTTTTCCACTTTAGGGTTAAAATGAGTTACAACATGTCAGCCCAAAAATTACCAAAAATATGTCAGCCTCAAAAAATTCTCCGGCGAGGTCAGGAGGAAAAGTGTACAATACTTTCTTGGATAGTACTTTCCTGATCAATCATCACAAGCTAACAAAAAAATACGATGTAGATAGAGAATCATCTTATCCATCCTGAATCATATCAAAGACATGCCCTATAATTTCATGATAACATCCAATAGGAAGAAGAAAAAACAAAAAATGATCATGAACCATCCCGACCACTCTCATAAATTAGTTTATATCATTGAGTAGTATAGGAACATGACTAAAAGGAAAATCAATAAAACATAAAACACTCACTGAAACATGTGAGCCAACAACCATTCTAATTTAATTGTTATTTTCTTTTGTGCTTTGTTTGATAAGTTGTTATTGATTAACTGATTGAAAGGTTGGATGATTGATAGATCGATTGGTTGATAATGTGAAGTTTGAAAGATCGAACAAGTCCAATCAGATTTAGTGTTGGGTCAAATGATTCAGATTGACATTTGTTAAAACTTGATTGCGTTGAAGCACAACATTATGAGTCTTCAATTGATGTCTACATGCATGTTGGTCATGCCACAAAAGGAAGATGAATATGTACAAATTTATTATAGATTTTGAAGGAATTTTTCAATTTTTAGGATTTTTAAAAATATTTGACTTTTTGTGATGACTTCTTTAGGACTTTTTACAATTTTCAAGATTTTTTTTGGACCTTATCTGATTTTTAGATATTTTTTCAGCTTCGTATTTGATTTTTAATGATTTTTTTAGCTTCATATTTTATTTTTAAATGATTTTTCAGCTTCATATTCAATTTTTAATAATTTTTTCAAGACTTTTTATGCCTTTTAGTGATTTTCTTTAGGACATTATATGATTTTTATGGTCTTTTTTCAAGATCATATTTGATTTTTAGCATTTTTTTCATGACATTATTTGATTCTTAGATATTTTTTAGGTTCATATTTGATCTTTTAGATATGTTTTTAGATCATTAAGTATTTACATGTTGTTATCTCCAATATGATAAAGTGAGTAATCCATGGTCCTTACATGTTCAAAGACTTTCCCCTAGTTCAAATTCAAATTCAAGTAATGAAAGGAATATGCCCCAAGACATAATATAGACTATATACAAAGGCCAAGCATGAGATATATACCGATCGATTACATTCAGGAAATGAAAAATACTATCAACCAATTATATGCCATAAAAGGGCACTAGGGATGATTCATGATGAAGCATGTGATAAGGAAAAATATAGATAAAGATCAAATAGAGTTAAGATAGATACTGGAGCAACAACTTAATACCGAGGTGCTTGTTTTCCAAGTTTTCACCACGGTACTTGCCCAAAGCGCCTGTTTTCCAGGTTTTCACTATTGGAAGAAAACAAATTCACTTTATTTCTATGTTTGTGTTTCAAGGTGCATGTTTTCCAGGTTTTCATCAAGGCAACCCTTTTTTCCCTTTTCACTTTTTTTTTTCTTTTTTCCCTTATTTTTCAAAAATTTTATTATTTTTTCAAGATCATGTATAATACTTGCGGAGGTGCATATTGTTCACTTCTTCTGACAATGGTTCTCCCTCTAAGGGGGTCAAGCTAATAGACTCCAGACCCATATGCTACAGTGACAATGTAGGGTCCTTCCCAATTTGGTTCAAATTTGTTAGGCTTCTCTTGTTGCTGCTAAGTCTTGTAATTCATCTTCAAAACCAAATCTCCAATCTCAAAATGATGACCTCTGACTTTCTTGTTATAGATCCTTTTGAGATGGTTTTGATATGCTTTCAAATGGACTAAGGTGTCTTGTATCCTCTCATCTATCATTTCAAGTTCATGGATTTTGGACACTCTATATTTCTCATCATCTACTATGTGTTGCAATGATACTCTCAATGATTGTATTTTGACCTCAAGAGGTAGGATGACCTCAACACCATGGACCAAAGAGTATGGTGTGGCACCAGTGGGAATTAAGATGCTAAATATGTAGGCCCAAAGAGCTGGATTTAATTGTAGGTGCTAGTCTCGACTAGCATCATTGATAGTCTTTTGGAGTATCTTGACTATTTTTTATTGGATGCCTCAACTTGGCCATTTAGTTGTTGATAATAGATACTAAAAAATCCATGGTGAATCTTGAATTTATCACAAATCTCTTTAACATATTTATTTTGGAATGGGCTAAAATGATTAGTGATGATAGTTAAAGGCACTCTATAGCAGAAGATGATGTAATTCATAATAAATTTAGAGATTTATTTTCTTGTGATATAATTCATAGGGATAGCCTCAACCCATTTGGTGAAATATTTAGTATCAGTTATAATATACTTGTGGCCATTTGAAGAAAGTGGAGTGATCTTCCCTATGAGATCAAATGCCCAATGAGAAAAAGGCCATGAAGAAATAATTGGTTGGAGATCTTGTGCTGGATAATGAATTAAATTTTCATGTATCTAACACTTGTAACAATTTTTTGCAAAGTTATGTGCATATTTCTCCATGGTGGGCCAATAGTATCCAAATCTTACTAGTCTTTTTGCAATACATAACCCATTGAAATGACTTCCACATATACCATAGTGTACCTCATCCAAATAATTTTTAGCCTCTCACAAATCAAGGCATCTGAGGAGGGTTTGGTGAAATAATCTCTTGTAAAGGATATCACTAATGATGACATATCTAGCATCTTGCCAGATTTGTTACAAGTAGTAGTTGTCATTGTACCAAAAGATTGACCTACTAATGCCCAATACAACCAATAGACTTATAGAAGATAAAAGAGCCGGTTAAGCTATGTCATGAATCCTGAGGGGAGCACTAATAATTTTTCCAAAAATCTCCCCCTTAGCATTACCCAAGAGGATTTGAACCTACGACCAAGATCTGATACCACTTGTTACAAGTAGTGGTTGTTGTTGCACCAAAAGATCGACCTGTTAATGCTTGATACAACCACTAGACTTATAGAAGACATAGGAGGCAGTTAACCCATGTCACGAATCCTGAGGGGAGTGTTGACCATTTTTCCAACAAGATTAGGGCTCAATGTTTTTTCTTAGATAGGTCAGGAGGTAAGATTTGGGCATGCAGGTAAATGTAAATGCCTTGGTACCAAGAGAAATCAAGACCAACAATTTTGCCAATGAGCTTAGATTGCAGAATGCCAAACATAGGGATCAATAACTAATCCACTATAAATTTACAATGTTCTTCATTTTGTGGGATGTCAATCATGGAAGCAATAGTTTCCATAGCATCTGCCAACTTATTATGTACCGAAGAAAGTTGTTGAAACTTGATTATAACAAATTGAGACTTTAGGAAGTCAGTTAGCTTCTTGTAGGTTACTAATTTTTTATCTTTAGTTTCATAGTCATCATTAAATTTATAGATGACTAATTGAGAATTGTCATACACTTTAAAATGCCAAATTTTCCATTAAATGGCTAGCTTGAGCCTAGTGACTAGAGCCTCATATTTGAAAATATTGTTTGTATAGTCAAATGTTATCCTATATGGTTTAGGTATGACATCACCTTGTGGAGTGATAAAATTGATTCTTTCTCTTGATCAATTCTTGGTATGTGAACCATCAAAGTAAATTTGTCATTCATTAGATGTTGCAAATGTGAATATTGATTCATCTGGAAAATCTGACAACAAAGGATGGTCATCTTAGACTGGTGCTTCTATAAGTTGATCAGCTATTACTTGGCTCTTGATTTATTTTTGGTCTACATATTCTATATAAAATTGAGTAAGATCATTACCCATTTGGTTAGGTGTCTTCTAAGAACTTCTTTAATCAAAAGATAATTTAGTGGGTCAATCCGTGATATGAGCATAGTCTTATGATCTAGCATGTAATGGCTTAATTTTCGAGCTGCAAAAAAAAAAGCAAGGCATGCTTGTTCAATGAGTGAATGATTTAGTTCATAGCCCACAAGTGTTTTTCTGATTTAGTAAATAGATCTTTCTCTACCATGTTCATCGTGTTGTGCTAAAAGAGCTCTTAGTGCAATTTAAGTAGCATAAATATATAGAATGAATGGCTTTCCCAGAATAGGAGGGATCAAGATTCATAGATTAAGAAGATAGTCCTTCAATTTCTGGAAAGATTTCTCACATTGTTCATTCCATTTAAAAGTCACACCTTTATGTAGAAGATATTGGAAAGATTAACACTTATCACCCAATTGTGCAATGAATCTTTGAATAGATTGTAATTTTCCCTATAGACTTCTTAATTTCTTCAGAGTAGTTGGAAGAGGCATTTCCAATAGTTATTTTATTTTTTCAAGATCTACTTCAATGCCTCAATGAGAAATAATATAGCCTAGTACTTTTTTAGAAACCACTCCAAAAACACACCTTTTTAAAATTAGACTAAGCTTACAGCCTTCTATTCTCTCAAATATTTGACCTAAAATGTTCAAGTGACCCTTTCTTGTAAGAGATTTTTGTTGTAGATCATCAACATAATCTTTCATTAGTATATGCATTAGATCATGGAAGATGGTAGTTGTTTGGTGAAAATGTGACACACTTCTATAAAATATTACACTTGAGAGAATCTATGAAGAAGGAAATCTCAAGAAGTGGCTTATAGCTTCCTATCTATGATGTGCAAGAATCTAAGATAACATGAATGGTGGCTCTCAAATGAACCTCAATAAGAAACCCTTGAAAGTTGCACCATAGAATGGAAGATTCAAATGATAATGAAAAATGAGATTAATCTAAGATGTGATGCAAGAACTAAGCTATGCTACAAATGCAAGAACAAGAAAAGAAAATCTAATCTAACAATATTAAAATACCTCCTAGTTAAGGTATGTGATTTAATCTAAATGCAATAAAGAAATGCTAATCTAAGAATGCAAGTAATCTAGAATGAAAGATGCAAGTAAGTGCTCAAGAATACTCTTAGAATGCAAGTAAACAAAATGATAGCATAACAATAGCATGAAAGAGTGATATGTAAGAGTAAGGAAAGAGTCTCATTTTAAAGTGCAATGGACGATGAGAGATTAAGAGGCAAAATCCAAGGGTGGAGAATAATCCATGTTTTGACTTTGGTGTATAAGATTCTCAAGAGGAAAAATCAATGGATATGGTTAAGAGGAAAAATGATGTGTGGAAGAGATTAAGCGGCAAAAGGAGATTCCACTCATCTAGAAATATGTGCATTAAATGTGCAAACAAATGTCTTTTTCTTTTCTTTTAAATTAGGAAATTCCTTTTTCATGTGCACACATAGGGTAAAGGGGATTTTATTTAATTAAAAGGGACATGTTATTTTAATCAAATAAAGCTTAGGATAAAGTGATCAAACTTTAGGATATCATCAAATAATATGATAAAATGATGATTTGATCAAGAAATAAGAGATTAAATCAATGTGTAAAATTGATTAAGCACAAGATGTAGTCTAGTATTTAAAATTTTAATGTTAGAGAGAGGCTCATAGTTTAGTAGACCATTTTTGGGTGATTACATTTGCCCCTCTTTGACTATTGTGTGAGCGATTTTGGAACACATTGAGTCAAAGAATGATGATGTCGAGGTAACTAATAGAGATCTAACTCCGAACTTGATCAAATGAAGCACAAAGAGACAACTAATCCCGAAATTGATCGGATGAGAACTAGAAAAAAAGAGAAAGACATATCTGACTCTGAACTTGATTGAACGAAGCACAAAGAGACAACTAATCTTGAACTTGATCGAACAAGAACTATAAAATATTTGATAGACAAGACAACATTAGAACTGATATGATGCAATGATAACTAATATGTCCAAAGCGTGAATCAATTTGCAGCCTTGAAAGATAGGTTATTTCTACCCCCTTAGGATCAAAATTGAAATGAGGTAGAGGAGATACAAAAATGAGATAGATTTGATGAAATCAAGATAAGGTTCAAGATGATTGATAAGTGCACAAGACTACGTTTGACCACCAAGTGATGAAAATCTTCCCTAGTTTGAATATGGTTGACCAGGAAGGTATATCATTAGAATTATATCAAAGTAAGAAGAAAGGATGATGAAATGATGATGCACAAGAGGAGATGGTGATTTTTTCAAAAGATTAGCCTTGAAGGGTAAGTCAACTACACTTAGAAGGAGATAAATTTTAAAATGTGATTTTGACAATCAAGATGAAGCTAGATTTTGATTTTGATCTCAAAAATTGATCCAAGACATCGAAATTAGGTAAGGGTACATTTTTTGTGGAAATTTGAGACTTTGAAAATTTAGGTCAAAATGCTATATAAGGGGCCCAAAGGGTCATTTTCAAATCATTTGTGCATTTGTCTTTTAGCGAATCCAGAGTGAGAGAGAGCTTTCTGATGGAAGATAGATGAGTTCTCATTGACCAACAATGATTTGAGCTTAGTCAGTTGCATAACTAACCTTGAGAGTATCCCCAGGCAGTAAGTGACAGAAAACTTTTCCTATTTTTGCTTCCATTTTGGCATTTTGGCATGTTTTTATTACTTTTTTGTAATTTTTCATACAAAATTTTGGAATATCGTATGCCAATTTTAAGAAGCATCGTATGATGTTTTTCCCAAGTCTTAAGTATCGCATGTCATTTATATCAAGTATTGTATTAGGACCACCCAATGTCTGTATGATATTTTGTGAAGTATAGTACCATGATAAAGTATTGTACCACTATGTTGAGAAATATCGTACGAATAAAAAATGCCTATTGAATATCACTCAAATAAATTTTATAACTTAACTACTTAGTGATTTAATTAGTAGCACTTTTGTCTATTTTTAATTCTTTCTTGATGCTATTAGTCACTTTCTGATATATCCTTGATGTATTATAATGTGTTTCTGCATGTGTTTGTGATGCAATGATGATTTCTAGATCTTTCCATCAGAGCACCTCATCTAGTGGGATTACGATTGGTTCCATACCTTTCTGATGGTGAGAGAAGAATACTAGACACCATGGGACTCAGAGAGTTGTTATATATGCCTCATATCTGAGAAAACCATGGATTATTGACTGCACTTGTTAAGAGGTTCCATTTAGAGCACAATACCTTTCACTTTCACACAAGAGAGATCAAAGTGACTCTTGAGGATGTCTATTGAATTCTACGTATCCTATGTAGAGGAGAGCCTGTAAGTATTGTAATGGTTGCATATTCTTGTTGAGATGTACTTACACTCACTTGACATTGATGCTAATATTGATACTCAATCTCGTATGATGCAAGTTTATTTTGAATAGTCACCCTCAGATGAGATAGGAGCCATGCAAAGTGTTTTTGGAGACTTTACCATTCTTAATCATACCATCCTATGGGAGTAGATGATGAATAGCTATGACGATGAGTATCTTGTCGCTTGTATTATTTTTTCACTAATCAAGCATGGCTTGGGAGCAGTTAGGAGTTAGAGAGGCTTCTAGTGTGGATGGGGTTGCTTAGTGTGGAGGCAGACATGTCTCATGAGCTACATGATATAGTCTACAAGGAGGGGAAGAGTTGGTGGGTAGGGTGCAATTAGCATAGGTATGGGTGTGGGAGAATATCACTATGATCCACCCAAGGGTATAGTTGAGACAAAGGGGCTAACCCTATATTTACAAGTACTCAAGGTTTGAGTAGAAAACACATGTGGGGGATACCCCATATTAGAGATGAGATTAAATAATCTTCATTCTGTTGTATGGTGGTTGTATATTGATTGTGAGAAATGGTTTGATGCTAGAGATGAGTTGGCTTACATGTTTTACAACATGCCACTATTATAGAGACACTCTAGTATTGTTGAGATATTTGTGATCAATAGAGTGTGGTGCCAGTTCAGCAAGGCACAAGGTATCAACATTGAGACTACATATTACACCCAATAGAGGAAGGAGGAGGACCTTGGATGGGGTCCTATGATATGGTATGATATAGGTTCACATGATACATATAAGCTACAACTAATAGTGCTAGACCTACGCCCAAGGGTTACTAATGTAGGGACTACCTCTAACTATAAGTGATGGCTACAAGATAGGTAGACATGGGGACTAGGTTAGAAGATAGACCGCCAGCTTGGCTAGAGCAGAGGGCACATGAAGATGATGGACTGACACAAAGGGTCACAACACTAGAGGTTGTGCTATAACAGGCATAGATCACCATAGCCATGAGAAACCAACATTTGTAGGTTGAGAGAGGATGGGTACATGAGCTGTGATAGGAGAGAGACCATGCAACCTATATATCCATGGTCCTTAAGGATCAAAGAGTACTAGACTACTCACAGTGCATGGGTAGATTAGAGGGTGCAATACATGCACTAGATAGGACCCAAGCTCCTTGATGAAGGGCCACACCACCCTTACCAACTCATAACCAAATACATAGCAACATGGAGACAAAAAGAAGACAAAATGCTTTACAAATCATAAATTAATACTTTCAAATCATTACAACTTGAGAGATCTTACAACATGAGAGCTTCCTCCAAATATGAGATCTACAACATGAGAGATCTTACATCCTCCAAGCTTACAATCCAAGAGCTTCTACCACTTGAGAGATTTTAATGAGAGAGCTTGAACTCCAAGAGCTTGCAACTTGAGAGCTTCTTCCCCAATACAAGATCCTACAACTTGAGAACTTGCTTATGAATGCTCCTATGCCTTCTTTATATAGGCATTTACCATCCAAGATATTACAACACAACCAATGTGGGATAAAAGATAGATACAACTACCTTGATGCAAATATTAAATACCCACCCAATTAATATTTAGCACCACCATGTGGGCCAATTAGAAAATTACATTGCCTTTGTGTTTCAATAAGAAAATAGAAAGGTGTAACTACCTAGCTACAAACGTTAAATGCAAGAACTTTCTACAAATTTCTAAAATGCCACCTACAGACCTCGATAAATGAAATATTTATTTATTTTTTATTATTTTTTTAATTTATCTTTCGCACCTATGCACCTTGGTAAATGAAATAATTTATTTTTTTCTTTTCTTTTTTTTTCCTTCTTTTTTTTTTCTTTTTTTTTCTTCCATTTTCATCACTTCCTCTCTCCTCCAATTTTTTTTTTATAAATTTTTTATCATGCCCCCTTTTATTTTTGTGATGCAAGATGCTCTTGCATCACTCCTCCACCTACTACACCTACTCAGGAGGGTGGAAGCTAGTCATAGATTGTATTAGGGCTCCCATCTAACATTTTTATCGAGATTTTGATCTCATGATTGTACTCAAATTGATTTTTTTTTTTCTATAGATATATATGAGATACTTGATTTGGCTGATATGTTGTGTACTTGTCTCATTTTCTTTATGTTCATGGATATGTCTTTACTTTCAACATTTCTACCACATATGATGTTGATTATGTACTTATGCCTTCTACTTTATTCCTTGAAATGTGAAGCTCTCATAGTTGTTGATTCTTTATGCTCTGATATGTATGTTATGCACTTCATGATTTGAAACTTAACACTTTTGGATAGATTAGATATGATGATATGATTAACCCCTTGAGATGATAGGAAAAGGTCAAAGAGCAAAATATTAAAAGAGGTGATAAAGACATGGTCAAGAGGAAATAAGATATGCGATCGAGCATAGTTGACAATTCATCCAAAATGATGAAAGAGACTCTCTCCTAACTCGAATGAAAACTAGAATGCACCTAAAAATGAAAACTACCATGAAGATACAAAGTGCCATTTTCAAGGGTCAATAGGTTCTTGTTTTTATCATCGAGCATTATTAAGGGAAATCACAAGATCATACAACCATCAATAGTGAAAGCACAACTATGAAGATATGGATATACTCTATATTAGATAGAGTGTAGGAAACACATGTAAGGATCGAGACATAAGCATTGAGATGACCTCAACATGGTTTACAAGTTAATGTTGTATGATTATACCAGCATCGAGGCATAAGTGCCAAGATAAAAAAGAGTATGTTCTTTTGTGAGAAAACACAATGTAACAGTTAAGGATAAAGCTCTAAATCTCCCCAATGTCCAAGGGGTCAAAGAAAGAGACACCTAGGATCATCAAATGGATACCCACAAGAAGAAAGAAAAGAAAACATGCCCCATGCCCCCAGTCCTCTAGTTGTAACATCCTGGAGAGACTAAGGAGGGAACACTTAGTAAAAATTATTAACCAATCAACACACAAAGAAAATAAGTAATAACATATCTTAGTCATTTCACTTTAAGCATGGTGTGAAAAACAAAAAGAAAATCACTGAATCGGTAGGACTCATGTGTGAAAGTAAGAAATATTGCACAATCCTAGAATGTAGAAAAAACATCGACTCAAGGTAGCATATCCAATAAGTGTTAAGAAACACTTGATGTCCAAGAAAGTGTTGAGAAACACTATTTGGGGTGATTCACTAAGTGACACCACCACGCACCAAAGGAGGATACAGTTCATGCCCCTAGCCCTAGACAAAGATCAATCTCTAACCAAGGAGATGGAAGACATAAGTAAAAAATGGTTCATAGCACAAAGTGACAAGCTGATAGATATAAGTGCATGGGTCTCAAGTAGCCCCTATTTCTAGGTTTTCACCACTTGGAAGGACTATTTTTTCTACCATGGCGTTTGTTTCCAAGTTTTTGCCAAGGCACATTTTCTCTTTTTTGATTGTTTTTTGGTTGACGTGTCAAAGCGCCTATTTTCTAGCTTTTCACTAAGATGATCATTTTTTCAAGACCTTTTCTTCTTTTTAGGATTTTTTCAGGATCATATATCAATTTTTAGGATTTTTTGAGGACATTTTAGGATTTTAAAGATTTTTTTAGGACATTAAGATATGTACAAATCTCCGGAGCATCATGTGTAGAACTTATTTAGATTAAGGATGTTGATAGGTTGAGGGAACTTTTCCCCCTCAAGTGTAGACATATGATAGGCACTAGACCCAAAAGCAACAGTAACTATATAGGGACCCAACCAATTCGGTTCAAACTTCCCTTTCTGTGCTCTATTCTGTTGATTTTTGGGATTCTCTCTCAAGATGAGATCTCCAACCTAAAATTCTCTAGAATGAACCCCTTTTTATAGCTTTGTGACATCCTTTTCTGATATACCCTCATGTGATCAAACACAACTCTTCTACGCCCATCCAGAAGATCTAGCTCTTGTATGCGCATGATTCTATAATAATAATTTGTGATGAGGCCCTTCAATAAAACCCTTAGGGAAGGTATCTTAACCTCAAAAGGTAAAAAAAACTTCAGATCCATAAACAAGTGCAAAGGGTGTAGCTCCACTAGGTGTGTGAATGCTAGTTTTGTAGGCCCATAATGCATGATTTATTTGTAAGTTTTAATCCTTCTCCGTCTTGTTAACTATTTTGTGTAATATTTTTAGCAGTGTATTATTAGAAGCTTCAACCTGGCCATTACCTTGAGGGTAGCAAATTGAAGACCAATGTTGTTTAATATTAAATCTCTTTCATAACTGCTTGATATCCTTGTTTTTGAATTGTCCTCCATTATCAGTAACTATAGAGGAAGGTATTTTGTAGTGATAGATGATGTGATTGAGGATGAACAAAGACACTTGTTTCCCAGCCAAAATTGAAAGAGGGACAACTTCAACCCACTTTTTAAAATACTATATTGTAGTGATGATAAATTTGTGTCTACTAGATGAGTTAGAATATATTTGACACACCAAATCAAAAGCCCTCTGCTAAAAAGGCCAATGTGTAATAGATGGAATTCGTTCTCTTCCTAGAACATGGATCAAATTCCCATGTATTTGAGACTTATTACAAAACTTAACATAACACATGGCATTTATCTGCATAGTAGGCCAATAATAACTAGTCCTCAGTAGCTTTTGAGCTAGCACAAGACCATTAGAGTGAGACCCAAATAAGCCATCATGGACTTTAGCTAACACATGTTCAGACTCATCTTTCTCTAGGCACCTAAGAAGTGTTCCATCTAGACCCTTCCTAAACAAGTCACCAGAGATGAGGGTATAGCAAGAAGCGTTGCGAATGAGTTATCATTTCTCATTGTGGGTTAGGTTATCAAGAATTATTTGGTCACGCAGGTAAGAGTAACTTTTATCATATCAAGAGGAATCATGACCAATCATGGTGTATATAACATGGTTGTTAGGGGAGTCATAGGCAGGGTATTATAGTTCTTCCACCAGGAATTGAAATCTGGACTCATGTTTTTCCAACTCTAAGATAGAATCCAAAGTATCCATGACATTAGCCACTCTATTTTTGGCTCCAGGGATCTATTGGAATGTGACAAAAGAGAAATAACTCTTGAGATCATCAATCATCTTATTGTAAGGAATTAATTATTCATCTTTAGTTTGATAGTCATTATTAGTTTGATTGATGATAAGATGAGAGTCTCCAAAAATTTGTAGTTCAACAATCCTCCATTCAATGGCTAGTTTGATCCCTTTTGTCAAAGCCTCATATTCTTCTATGTTGTTCAAGTAAGGAAATAACAACTTATATGACTTTGGAATAATGAAACCATGAGGTGTGAAAAAAAAGATACCAGCTCTAGCAACATTTTGTGTGTGAGATCCATCAAAGCACATCTTCCATGTTCGCTTAGTCACATACTTAATAGATGAATCAAGAAAGTCAATCTGTAGAGGAGTATCATCTTTTAGAGGAAATTCAACTAGTTGATCAAAATTGCCTATCCTTTTATAGCCTTATGATCAATGTACTCAATGCCAAATTCAAATAGAATCATCATCTATTTAGCTAGTCGACCAGTAAGAGTAGCTTTACTTAGTAAGCATGTCAAAAGATCAATATTTGTGACAAGTTGTGTAGTATGTGCCAATGTATAATGTTTGAGTTTTTGAGACACAAACACCATCGCAAGAAAAGAATATTCAATGTTGTTATAATTGATCTCATAATCTACTAATGTTTTTCTGACATAGTATATAGATCTTTCTTTGCCATGTTCATCTTGTTGTACCAATAATGCCCCCAAGGATGTAGTTCTAGCTAAGATGTACAAAATAAGGGGTTTTCTTAGAATAGGAGGCATAAAATTTCAAGGTTTGGCCAAATATTCCTTGATTTGATTGAGACTTTTCTCACATTCTTTATTCCATGTACATGTAGCTCCTTTTTGTAGATTCTTATTGAAAGGTTGAGCTATGTTAGAATGTTGGGATATGAACCTCCTGATGGACTAAAGATGCCCGTGCAGACTCCTTAGTTGACTTATGTTTTTGGGAGGTGGCAATTCCATTATAGCTTGGACATTTTTGGGGTCAATCTCTATTCCTTTAGCTGAAACGATGTATCTAAGTAGTTTTCTCGAGGTAACTCCAAAAGCTCATTTTTAGGATTCAATCTGAGTTGAGATTTTTCTATCCTATCTAAGATCAAACTCAAATATTCATGATGCGTGTTCCTTTTTTTAAAATTTTTCCAAGGTATCATCCACATAATCTTCCATGTTTTTATGAATCATGTCATGAAAGATGGTAGTCATAGCTCTTTGATAGGTAACTCTGACATTTTTTAGCCCAAATGGCATGAAGTTTCAACAAAAGGTTCCCCATGCACATGTGAAGGCGATCTTTTCTTGACCTTTAGGAGATATTTTGAGCTGATTGTATCCAAAGAAACCATCCATGAAAAAATAAATTTCATAACCCACAGTCATATGCACTATTATGTCTATATTTAGAAGGGAAAATTCATCCTTTGGGAAAGCTTTGTTAAGATCTTGAAAATGTGTGCATACACGAATGGATTTTTCATGTTTAGATACAGGTACAATGTTTGAGATCCATTCAACATAATCTATAGCCTGTATAAATCACTCAAGATTTTTTCTAATTCAACTTTGACCAAGAGAGATATGTGTGGATGCATCTTTTGTAATTTATGTTTGACTAGCTTAACATCGAGAGCTATGGATAAATGATGCATAATTAGATTAGTGTCCAGCCCTGGCATGTCTGTATATGTTCAAGAAAAAAATACTTTCTTTTCTCTGAAGAACTCAGTGAACTATTGCTTTTAATCTACTGACATAGATTGAGATAAATGTATGAGCTGAGGTGCTTCAGTTGTCCCAATATTTATAGTCTATGTTGGCTCTATTAAGACTGGAGATCTCTCCTAAAAGTAACTAGGTAGAATACCAAGTACCTCATCCTCGAGCACCTCAAAGAGGTTTTCACCCTTAGATATGTCTTTTGTTTTTACCCTTTTAGGCTCTTACACATCCGCAAAGTGGTTTTCATGATCAGAGTGCTTATTCTTTTTTAATTTTCTTTTTATTTTATGACTAAGGTACTTGATATCTGTCTCGGTCATGTTTATTTCTGGTTCACTGGTGGACGAAACCACAAGTTTAATATAATTGAGCTAGCAGGCTATCTCATAGTCATTTTGGAAAGAAGGTAATGCAAGTTGTTGGTTCCATTGTGACCAATTGATAAGGTTGGGGTACATGAGTGGGAGGGAAGTGGAAAGTTCTAAATAATTGATAAGGGGGGAGTCATCTCCAGTGGCAAGATATTCTGAGTCTATATGGTCTTCCTCAAAAGTACCTAGATCCATCTGATTCCTAGTTTGGATAACCTGATCAATAAAAGTAGCATGTAAGTTTGACTCGTCAAGACCTATGGGTGACTCGTCTACCAATTCAGTTTGGTTAGCATAAGTATGTACCACATCTATTCCCAATTCTATTGACTCGATCGAGAGAGAATCCCATTCATATTCCTGTGAGTCAGTATTCTTTTCTCTTTATAACAATCATGCCATGATCTTGTGAATGTGTTATCTATTAGGATCTTCAACATATGATTCTTTACTTTGGTGAGATGTGGAATCTTTAGCATCTTCTTCTAGTAGATATCCTTCGTCATTCTGAAGGATGGACATAGAGGGAACCAATTTTTCCTTGGCTTGATCAAAAGTGTGAGTAGGCACAATTTCTTCTTCAGATTCACTATTATTAGGAGATGGGTCAAAAATGGGTTGCACACTAGAAAATACCAATCTAGTCTTATCCTTATATTTCCTTCCATTTTTATGACTCATAGGTTCAACAAGAGCATGTTTCTTATCACTCAAAGGACCATGACCTGGGTAACCAATCCTAGCTAGAAACTCGTAGCCTTTTCTATATCTTTTGGGAGAAACTAAAATAGTAAGCACAACTTCTTCATGTTCTTTCCCTCTATAGACCCACTCTCTAATAGCTTGTTCTTCTCTTTCAACTTCTAGAGGTATTAAGGACTGGACAAAGGTCCCATAACATGTCATAGAGGAAGATGAAGGTTTTTTGTCTTCTGAAGGTTTACCATAAGAACAAGGGGAGACTAGGATCGTAGCAATAGAATCTAGTTGATATTCTCCCATCCCAAGATTCAACATTTTTAACTTCTCACAATTAGAAAGAGTAGACTTAGTCTCATCAGTAGCTTGATTGTATGGTATTAAGTATTCATCAATAAGTGCATTGATAGACATGGAATTATCCCCTGGAATGGAAATCCTAGTACCTTTGAAGGGAAATTTTATGGACTGATGGTAGCTAGAGGGAACTTCTTTCATATCATGAATCCATGGTCTACCTAACAATATGTTGTAAGAAAGAGGAATATCAAGAACTTGAAAGACCACATCTTTTTCAAATGGACCAACCCAAATAGGTAACACAATCAATCCCTTGGATGACCTTTCAACTTCATCATAGGGTTTAATAGTAATCTTTTTCCTTGGATCAATGATGAACTCTAACAATCCTAGCTTCTTAATCACATTGAAAGAACAAATATTTAACCTAGCATCATTATCTATCAACATGTGTTTGACTCAGGTTCCATAGATTTGTATTTCACTATGCAAGGCGAGATTATGTGGGTGACTTAAAGACTTGTCATCTTTCTTAGAAAATGAAAGGTAGTGTGGAGAATTAATATGATTAACCATGGTCTAAAATTTATCAATATCAATGTTTTTGGGAACACTTATTGTTTGCAACTCTTTCTCTAAGATCTCCTTGTGTGTAGGTGACAACTCTAGCAACTCAAAGATTGAGATCTAAGTTGGAGTACACTAAAGTTGATCCACTAGGTTGTAGTTTGACTTGCTAGAAGTAGAGGCTTGCTTGGAAGAGGATTCCACATGCTTGGAATTATCTTGTTTGGAATAATTTGGACCTCTAAGCATAACCTTGTGTTGATTCCTAGTGACAACATTTAGACTTTCCCTATGTAAAGGAGAGTTAACACTTTTAACCATGGTCATGTGGTTATGCTCATTGAAAGATTAGGGTTGTGTGGAAGAGCCAACACCTCTCATGATAACCTTAGGTGCCTCATCAATATCTAAATCATAGTTGGGTCCATTAGGTCTCACCATGTTATAATTTTCATTAATTGGTTCAATTATATTGATAATGTTGTCATTATGCGTATAATTATAGTTGATCTTAGCTCCCTTATCTTTCTTTGATGTTGATGCCTCTCCTTTATCATACTTGGGAAGTGGTTACTTAAGATCAGAATTCTTAACAAGATCATTTACTCCAACCTTCCCATTCTTGATAAGGTCTTGAATGACATGTTTCAACTTTATGCAATTTTCAGTCTTATGTCCTTTTTTCTTATGATACTCACAATAATGATTGTCATTCCACCACTTAGGTTTCACCTCTGGCTCATAAGGTTTAGCATATTTAGGTAGTGTGATAATCTTTTTGGAAAGTAAGGTTTTAAATATCACATCATATGAATCTCCCAAAGGAGTAAAATCACATTTAGGTTTAGGTTCCCAGGAAGATTTAGCCTTATTAGAATCATTAGACTTTGTAGCTTCTTGTTGTCGAGTTTTTAGAATAGCACTAGCCAAGTTTAAAATGGGATCTTTAAGCTTAGCCTCATCAACAACACCATCATTGACCACATGATTGTTCTTATTACTAGGCTTACTCTTGTATTTTTTATAGCCATCACTATTGTTGGATTTTTCCTTTCTTAATGTGATCTCACCCTTTTTGACCAAAACATACTATATTCGGAAAACACTTCCAATCATATCATTAAAGGTGAAAAAGACTTTCTTTCTAAGATCATAATGCAACTCAAGTATAATATTATTAAAAAATATATCAATCTTCTCATTCTCTAGAAGTTGTCATGGGTATCTTGAGTGTAAATTCCTCCATCTTTGTAAAAATGTAACAAAGGGTTCACCTTGTTTCTACTTGATGTTGCATAGGTCAAGCATTGTCACAGGATGTTGAATATTGTAAGAGTATTATTGAATAAACCTTTGCACTAGCTCATCAAAGGAGTTGAGTGGAGGTGTGATTTTTTTGAACCACTCCATAGCTTGTCCATTTAGACTCCTAGGAAAAAGTCTCATAAGATAAGTATCATCATGCATAAAGTCCATACTCAACACATAGAATTGTCTAACATGATCATGTGGATCCCCATTTCCATCATACTTGTCGTACTTAGGAATCTCAACATCTCTTAGAAAAAGAAATCATGTATAGACTTTTGTCAAAAGGTAGAGTGCATATGGATTCCATATAAAATTATGAATTAGGCTTTTCCTTTTCTCTTTTCAAGATTGACATTTTATATTTCAAATTTTGTTTTTCCTTGATGGAAATTTCCAAAGGTGAGGGTTCCTTTCTTTAAATTAATCCATCAAAATCAAAGTCATGGGGAAGTTTCAACCCTCTAGAAGCCAATTGCATGAAATATTGATCACCATTTTGTTCCAAGGTCTTCAACATGAGTCTTTGATAATAGTCATCTTGTTGAAATTTTAGGAGCTCTTCTTTAGTAATTTGATACTCTGTATTGTTTCCATGTTGAGAATTATGTCTATAATGTGAAGATCTTGGAGGTGAATCAAATCCATTGTGTTGTGACCTTGGGGGATATCTTAGAGGTATATTATTTCCATTTTTCCAAAGAAGTTGGAATTGAATTGTTGAGCCAATGATTTTCTTGTTCCTCCATGTAATATTTTCTCCCTAACTCAACTTGTCTTAACCTCTCATTGTGCTCAAAGAGGTCATTCAATTGCTTGTTGTGCTCTACCCTAGACATGGTGAGAGATAAACTATTTTAAAATCTTGATGAGGAAAGAGGTGTCTCAAAGGTACTATCAAAGGTACTTCCAAAATTATTAAACCAAAATTATGTATTATCTTCCTTGTCAAAGGTAATTTGAGGTTCTTTGTCTTGATGGCACTGACACCTAGTAGGAAAAGGTAATTTGGCAAAGCTAATTAGAGGTTTCTTTCCTTGATCAATTTGATATCTAGTTGTTACTAGCATGAATGAGAATGTAAAGATGAAAATAAGATGACACAAGAGAACTTGATGTCCACCCTAGAGAAGCAAAGTGTTCACTTTTCCAAAAGAAAAAGAGAGTAAAAAGAGATCAAGATGACTTATCACAAAGTGTCGAAGTTGCAGGTAAGATCCCTATGTATGCTACTTGTGACTCGAGTCAAGAGATAAAGTCAAAGACAAGATAAAGAAAGCCAAAAGAGATAGACAATTGAAAAAAATTACTAATCAATAATGTAACCAAGGTATCTTAAGTGATCCTTTTTCAGCTAAAAAAAGTCCCTAACCTGCTAGTTTCAGTCCAAGAGACCAGAAAAAGTCAAGTGTAAGCTTCCTAAAGTTAAGACCAAACCAACTTAGATTAGTATCTAGATAATAGAACTTAATAAGCTAGATGATAGTTATATATGGATAATAAGCCGTATGAAATTTCCCAATAAACCAAATGATAGTTCAGAGCAAGATGATATTATGTCAACAGACCAGATGATATACCCCAGCAATGAAAGAGGATATTTCCCTTAATGGCATAGGATATTCTAAACTATTGTATGATATTTATCACCAAAGTAGATGAGATTAAATCAGTAAACATGGAAAGACTGACTTGTGACTCAAAATCCTTATTTCAATCGATCGATTTGATAATTTGAGTAATATGGATTGTTGTGATAGTAAGCAATTTCAGTTTTAAAAACAAGTTTGAGGTTCAATTCTAAGTTTTCAAAGCATATGTGACACATAGAGTAGTCTTAAAACAATCAAGAAAGAGACAAAGAAACCTTTCATGATACAAACACTAGTGAGGTCTCAATGAAAAACCCTATGAATAGTGTTGTAATGTGTATGTCCAAATGATATCTGCGGGTCTAGTACAAAATGAAGACACATCAAGAAAATTATACCTAAGGTCAAGAGGGAAGTGATTCAAACTTTTCCCACAACTTGATGCTCTTAGCCCCATAATTAAGTGGTTGAATGGCCTTTCCTAGGACTATGCAAGTTATGGATCAATTGGAAGAGATCAATGCTCATAGCGCATGTCTTTAAACATTGCCATATTCAAGCTTTAGAGTCCAAGGGAACACATATGGTGAGTATCTTGGGGTGATCTGGGTAAGTCCACTTGGATAAATCCTTACTAAAGGAAGTCAGATGGATAAAAGGTTAGCCTCTAAGTCTTAAGGTGTTTAGTAAGGGTCTCCATTCATGACTACCCCTTGTAGTTTCGTAAGCGAGATTGAGGCCTATAGCCCTAAAAGCACCCAAAATGTATAGTCTCACAAGAAATATTGATACCTCTCGGCCCTATACAAGTTGAATGTACCCCCCTTGTAGTCTTGTAAATAAGATTGAGACTATAAAGATCCTATAAGTGCCTAGTCAAGTGTAGTCTTGCTTAGCAAGATTGAGGCAACTAGGCCCTACACATGAAGAAGCATTGGAAGTAGAAAATAGCCAAGTCTTGCCTCTCTTTAGATTAAAGGAAGATTTTTATTATAGTGGAATGGAGTAAGATGGGTTCTCTTATTCCCCACTTGGGTCATTCCCAAACGAGTTATCTCTTGGTAGGCCCTCTAAAGGTAAATGCAAGAAAGAAAATGGATAGCTAGTGGAGGTCTAGATTTCTGATTTTCCAAAAGGAAAAGAGAATACTCTCCTACTCCATAGTGTCTCCCAAAAAAATCAAGCACATGTTCATTTACCAAAAGAAAACTAATTAAGCTAGGTGCCTAGAAAATCAAGTCTATAAAAGAACAATGTTTATTTGTATCTCCAAGGCAACCTACAAATCCACAATGTTAGTAGTCTCAACAATGCAATTTCTTTGGCAAGAGAATCCTACAAAACCACAAGTTAGGGAAAAAAAGTATACAAATGAAATCAATAACCCTGCAAAACCACTTGTTAGGTGCTGTTAGGAAACCAGAAAACATGAAATGCAAGAAAGTGCAAGAAAACTAAGCTAAAAGACTTAGACTATGCAAGAAATCAGATATGGGTGACACTTTCTCAATCTGTCAAAAATTCATATGATATTCCTACTTAAACCAGATGATACTTTAAACCTAGATGACAAAGTATAATGAATAGAGATGATATTCTGCCAAAAGGAAGATGATATTCTAGAAAATGGAAAATATCATCTAGTAGTATTAAGAAATTTTGTCCTTCTATACCCTAGAGTTTCATACGATTTTCTTAGCATACAAAATAGAGTTAAGAACCTGCAATGACAAAATGCCAAAAAAAGAAAGAAAATAGACCTAAATCCAAGAATCTAGCCCCACGGTGGGCACCAAAAATGTGTGGTAAAAATGTGGCGCACTTCTATAAACCATTACACTTGAGAGAATCCATGAAGAAGGAAATCTCAAGAAGCAGCTTATAATTTCCTATATATGATGTGCAAGAATCTAAGATAACATGAATGGTGGCTCTCAAATGAACCTCAATAAGAAACCCTTGCAAGATGCACCATATATTGGAAGATTCAAATGATAATGCAAAATGAGAGTAATCTAAGATGTGATGCAAGAACTAAGCTATGATGCAAATGCAAGAACAAGGAAAGAAAAGCTAATCTAACAAGATTACAATACTTTCTAGTTAAGCTATGCGATTTAAGCTAAATGTAATAAAGAAATGCTAATCTAAGAATCAAAGTAAGATAGAATGCAAGATGCAAGTAAGTGATCAAGAATTCTCTAAGAATGCAAGTAAACAAAATGATATCATAACAATAGCATGAAAGAGTGATATGGAAGAGTAAGGAAAAAGTATCCTTTTAAAGAGAAATGGACAGTAAGAGATAAGAGGAAAAATACAAGGGTGGAGAATAATCCCTATTTTGGCTTTGGTGCACAAGATTCTCAAGAGGCAAAATCAATATATATGGTTAAGAGGAAAAAATGTGTGGAAGAGATTAAGAGGAAAAAGGAGTTTCCACTCATCTAGAAAGATGTGCATTCAATGTGTAGAGAAAAATCTATTTCTTTTCTTTTAAATTAGGAAATTCCTTTTTCATGTGTACACATAGGATAAAGGGGATTTTATTTAATTAAAAAAGGACATGTTATTTTAATCAAATAAAGCTTAGGATAAAGCAATCAAACTTTAGGATATCATCAAATAATATGATAAATTGATGATTTGATCAAGAAATAAGAGATTAAATCAATGTGCAAAATTGTTTAAGTACAAGATTTAGTCTAGTATTTAAAATTTTAATGTTAGAGAGAGGCTCATAGTTTACTAGACCATTTTCAGTGATTACAATAGTCATTTCTCTCTGATAATATTCTCTGGCATTCATGAGACTGAAGGGCATGAAATTCCAATAGTATGTTCCCCAAACACATGTGAAAGCTATATTGGATTGATCTTCAAGAGAAATTATGATCCAATTATAACTAGAGAAACCATCCATTGGTGATATCATATCATACCCAACTATCATGTCTACTATGATATCAATGTTTGGTAGTAAAAACTCATCTTTTGGGAAGGCTTTGTTGAGGTCACAAAAACCTATCCATATTCTAATGCCCCTAGTATGTTTTTTGATAGGAACCAAATTATAAATGTAGTCCAAATAATTAATAGGTCTGATAAATCCAACATCCAACAATTTCTTAACTTTGTCTTCGCTAAAAGAGCAATTTGAGGATGCATTTTTTTCAGTTTCTATTTTACCGGCTTAACTCCTGGCTTGAGTGGAAAATGATGAAGGAATAACTTAGGATATAGGCCTAGCATATCTTCATAGGACCAAGCAAAGTTAATTCACCTTTGTAGAAAAAATTGTACAATCTCATCTTTCTCTTCTTTAGATAATGAGGCTACAAAGTGTATGATTTTTTGGTTCTCATAATTTCCAAATTAACTTCTTCTGATAGTTCAATCAATAGTGCTAACTTTTCTTTCTATGGGGTGCATACAATCTTCCATCCTTAGGAACCTTAGAGAGGTTTTCACCCTCATATACGTCTTATATTTTTAAAATTTTATAGTCTAATGGGACCTTTCAATTTTCACAACAAGACCTATTCTTTTCATTTTATTTTCAATTTACCAACTAGAAGATGGAGTTGACTCCCCAAAATATTTTGGGAAATCGATCTCAATAGTAACTCATTCTTTATGATCACCACATGGCATGCCTTCTTGAAGCTCGAAGAATTATTCTATTGCTTCATCATTTTCAAAGTGATCCAACCTCGATGGTCCTTGTTGATCCCAATCTATCAATTTAAGGTATACTAAGGATATGTTATCATCAGTATTGCATATTGTCTGGGATTTAGGTTTAAGGTTAAATATATAAATATCAATTCTATCAGTGTCATTGGCTTCATCCCCATAAGCATCGGGGCTAGGATCCCAAAAAGTTTTGATCTAGGATTGAGGACAAGTTATAGGAGGGGGAGTCTCATTGACATGTTTATCTTTAATTGGTAGGTCATCAAGGTCATTAAAGACATGGTCAAGCTCATATGTGATGTAAGAATAGAAATTCCATTTCTAGCCATTGGAATTGGTAGTTTCAGGATTGGTATCCTTAGATGCCTTCTCATCGTTAAAAGAGTTCATATTTTCACATTAGGTCAATTTAGTACTTGAAGAGCCAATTCAAAATGGTTTAAATCCAAGTCTAAGATTAGGAGGTCATCCTTGTGCAATAATAGGATCCACAATTCTTGTTTTTGTGTGCCCAAACCACCACAACCATCATATCCTTTTTTTGCATAATTGTGAACCCTAGCTCATACTTCTCAACAAGTTTCTATGCAGGTTCTTGTTATTATTCATCTTTATGTATCCATGTAGATGTATTTACATATACATATTATTCATGCAATCCTCCCCATCTTGTGAATGTGGTAGAGGGATCATAATAGATAGTAGTCTTTGATTTTTTTCTCTATAGTAGTTGTGGTTTACCATAATACTTTGGGGAAAGAGGTAATTTCCCAATATGAAAGGGTTGAGTCATGGAATATTCTCCACAACCTTTGTCTCCAATCTTCAAATTTACCTTGTCCATTTTAGTAAGGGTGGATGCATCAATGTACTTAGAGGAATTGGTTGATGTTTCTTCACTCTTTGCAGGTACTTATTGTGCAGGAGTGTCTCTTAGGTTGGCACAAAAATGAAAGGGACTGGGGTCTCTTGGGATAGTGATTTCCACTCCAATATGGGAAAACTTCATGAATTAGAGATAAGTAGATGAGACTTCTTTCATAGCATGGATCCACGGGTGTGCCAAGATCTTTTTTTAAGGAAGATCTAGGTCCAAGAATTGTAACAATGTGTTTTCAATAGCTGGACCAATTCTAATAGGGAATACAATGACTCCTTTGGAAGTACATTCAACGTCATCATATGATTTTATTATGAATTTATTGGATGGATCAATATCAACTTCACTCTAGCCAAGACTTGTGATAACTCTCAAAGTGCATATATTAAGTCCCACTCCACCATCTATCATGACTCATCTAACTTTATAGTCACAGACAAAAACTTCAAGGTGTAAGGGATCATTGTGCCCAAGTCTATCTTGAGAGATATCATTTAGTGAAAAGGTAGCATGTTGTGATGTGGAAAAGTGCCCTATCATGGCCTGAAATTGGGCAACATCAATTTCATTAGGAACTGTGGATTATTTTAAATATTTATTAAGGATCTCTTTATGTTGAGGCAACGTACACAACAATTCAAGGATAGAAATCTATGTTGGGGTTTTACCAATATGATCAATGAGGATATACTCGATAGAGACTCTGGGGATAGGAGGTTCTCTAGGAAAAGTAATCTTAGTGCGATGAGTAGTGACTTTACATTGAGAATTCTTATCTTTGATGTTAATAGTAGACACATGTGCATCTAACTCATGAAAATAGTTTACGATATAATCCTAAATAGTCTGGGTATATTTGACATTAGACTTCAAATTTGAATTTGAACTAGATGCTTTTCCTTTCCCATGGTCATTCAATGGGTCTTTAAAAATAGTATGATCACTATTGGAGGAACCTATAGGATGTTCTACTTCAATTAGGCCTTGATCAATGAGATCTTGTACCAAGTGCTTCAATTGAAAACAAGAAATTTTTTGTGACCTTTGGATCGATGATAGACTTCACCATATTTATTGTCATCCCACCAAGGGGATTTTACTACTGTAATACCCCAAAAATGGGCTATAAGTTCATTAACCTCCTACATCGACAATTCGAACGAAATCGACATCAAAGTCCTAATCTAAGGCACATCTAAACATCATCGAATCATAATTGATTATCTTAAATTCTGCATCGGGGAATATTCCTAGTAATATTCCTAATTATCTTAATTATCTTTAATTTAATGATTATTTGGCGATAAATCACATTTATCCTAAAAATTTGATTAATTGAATATTTTCATATTTAATTAATTAGATTTAATATTTGCCACTTAATTATGTAATTAAATTTAATTCTATCTATTATTAATTGTATTATTTAATTTTGACAATAAATCAAAATTCCTATCTTAATTGATTAAATTCTTATTTAATTAATTAAAGCATGTTGTCATTATTTAATAATATAATTTTTAATAAAAGTTTGAATAAATAGTTAATTAACCCATAAATTAATTATTTATTTTCAAAAATCAGTTGAGTTGAGGATAAATCACTTTATTTATTTATTTAATTCTTAATTATTATGCATATTCAAAAGAAACAGTTAAACTCCAAATCAGAAAATCAATGCAAGTTATTGACTTTTTGGAACTCAACATCCTTTTGGAGTTCAAAAAGCTGATCTAAACTCTAATTTGAGTTAAAAAGCTGTTTTTGCATGTTTTTGCATGATTTTGAGAATTAACTATCTTTTATGATCAGATAACTCAAAAATCAAGATGAGTTAATTTGAGTGATTTATGGCTTTTATTCATGCACCTCCAAAGCCCTGGATTTCTATAAATTAAGGCTTTAGCTCTTCACAAATCATCTCATATTTTGCACAATCACGCTGGAGAATTGGAATTGAAGAATCAAAGCTCTTGTGAATCGACATCTTTGTGAGATCAATCTTATTTTTGCATTCATAGTTTTCATATCATTGTTAGAATCTTCATTGTTAGATCATTTAGCATTCATTTCATATCAAGTTTTTCATATTAGCATAGATTCATATCAAGTTTTCATTCTTATTGCATAGAAAATATCAAAAATATAGATTAATTGCATTCAATTTCATATCCATCTTTTGCATTCAAATCCTTCATTTAGGTGTCGTCTAGGTCACTGATCTCGATTACAATCTGAGAACATTAATCTCGCACCTACTAGAAGGCAGTAAATCGCTTGGTTAGATAGCTTTCAATTTTGCACGATTTTGATTATTGCTAACCTCTAATGTTTTACTGAGTGTTGTGTTTATAGATCAGGTACAATTTTCACACACACATTTCTGGCGCCCACCGTGGGGCAACCCACCTTTGCATGCTGGTTTTGATTTTTTTAGGAGCTAAAACCCCAAAGTTTCAAAGATTTAATTTTATCTCCCAAACGGCTTGGAATTTTGATCTGAAATTTTTTTTGCAGGTTGGTGACATGTCATGGAAGCTACAGTAAAAAATTTAGAATTTTCTGAGATGTTTTGAATTTTTAATAATTTTTTCTTGAAATTCCGGAAAAAATTAATATCTGACGCAAATCAGCATATTTTTCGAAAATTTTTATATTTTCGGAAATCTCTTTAAATTCTACAGGGGGTCCATTTTTTGTGTTTTAAATTTGGACATGATATCATAGCTCAAATAGTCAATTTACAAAAACTGGTCTATTTTGATAAAATGGGTCTCTAGGGCACAAATGAAGAGGTTTTTCTAAAATTTTTACATTTTTGGAAAGCTCTCTGTTTTTTAACAGGGGTCTCTATTCTAAATTTTTATTTTTGTGGCCAAAATCATATCAAAAAAATTAGATCTTGTTGACTAGGTCAAATGCAGCAAAAAAAAAAAAAGTTTTGTGATGGGTATGCACTTATTTTTTTACATGGTTCAATGAATGATATGAGTTGTCATTTGGGTTGATTGCTGGTTATTATTACTGATAATAATTGATTTTTAGAGCTAACCCTATGGTTTTCATAAGTTGAATATATTTTGCATATCTTGTTTGCTTGTTTGCTTGTTGGAGAGTTCGTCACTTGCTTGCATGGAAAAGCTCAACAAAAATTGCTAAAAATCAAGTAAAATCTACTAAGCGCGTTGCAAGGATCCCAGGTATTCTCCTTCATCTAATAATATTTTGATTTGGGACTTAAAATAAATCTCTTATGTGTCAAGCTTGTGTGCATCTTTTCATGCTTTTGATCTATTTCTACACACTTGCATAATTGATACTAGGTTGTGAACCCTTAAGGATTCATTAAGTAGTCTTAGAATACTTGTGATTGATCTTGATTGCTATCTTGGGTTATTGGACTCGCTAATCCGCCGGCCCCTCATTTCCGCCCCGTGGTTGCAATCTCAGCACCATAAAGGGGAGGGGTCAACAGGACAGAAGCGTTAAATGTTCCACTTGGCAACCCTTTTGTGCTTTTAGGAACTCCCTTGTTTTCTAAGTTGTGGACTCATTTTTAGCTTGTGTGAGGTGTTAAGTGTTCCACCTTGTGGACTCATCTCATATTCGCTTTAAATGTTAAGCGTTCCTCTTTCTACTTTTTGGATGCTTTTGGTAGATTTGCTTTCGGAACATACATCTGTGCTCACATAGTAATTAGGCCCTATGAACACTATTTGTGATTCTTGAGAGATTGGATTCCTAGCGAAATCCTTCTTGACAATAGAATCCTTGTAGGTAGGGAGGATACTTAGTGCGTTTCACATTCAACTTAGTTAGTGAGTCTTCTCTTATTGATCGACACATTCTCTCTCCGGAGAGGTTGATAGATCACGTGGGGTTGATATCACGAGCTTTGGTGAATCAAAATTGGTTAGTGCGTCTTCTCTTATTGATTGATACATTCTCTCCCCGGAGAGGTTGATAGATCACGTGGAGTTGATATCACAGACCTTGGTGGAACAAAACTTTGTCTTAGCGTGTCGGATTAATCTGCTTGCTTTGTTTGGGTTAAAAGTGAAGAGGTGTCAAAACCTTGAATCTGGAGCCAAGTCCCCTTATGGTATACTATTGTGAGTCATCTTTAGAGAGGGTTAACCGTAGCGGACAATCCCTTCACAGGGCAAACTGCATTGACGGAACCTCAAGCGGTAATAGCCATTTTCGCCATGGTAGTGACAGCCGCTATATAAATGTCCTTGTGGAAGAAATCTCCACGGGTATGGTTCATTGTTGGGTTGTCAGATCTCTCTAGCAGCTCTTGAAGATTAAGTTCTCGGACTGTGTCAAAACCCTGGTGCGCCGGGATTGGAGTTCACCCCTTTGAATCATAAAAGTTGCAGAGTCAAACCATTACTAAAAACCTTAGAGAGGCCAATTTTTCATTCTCAGGTATATGTGTGTTATTGCAAAACTTTTTCAGAACATACACAATTAGTACTCTCAGGGATTAGCACAATTTGGTCACTTGATTGTTCATGCGCAAGGTTGCTTTTGCCCTTGTTCATTGTTTTCAGACGTGCTTGGAATCACTTGCTTGCTATTCTGCGTGCTTATTTATATACTTGGCTATTAAAAATGATCAAATCTGGTATAACCTTCAAAATCTGGACAATACAATTTGCAAACAATCCAAAACTGAAGACCTTACATTTTGCAAAAATTGACGTCTAATCTTTTCTGGAGTCAAAAGTCATTTCAGGAAGTCAAAAGTTGTATGAGTTTTGTCAACTGTCATTTCATTGCTACCCAACTGTCGTATGAGTTTAGCAACTGTCATTTCATAGACTACCCAGTGTCATACGAGTCTGCAGAGTGTCGTTTGGAAAAATTTGAGAGAGTTGTCAGAAATTGTCAAATTGCAAGATATCCAATGTTTCCAGCCTAGTTCCAGAATCTGTCAAAAATATCATTGTGTCAGGAATAGAGCGATAGCTATTGAGAATCAGTACACATGTCTCAAAGAATCAGTAAACATGAGGAAGAAATTCTGATCGCCGCTATAATGAAACAGATACATGCTATGCAAGTCCAGCTTGACAAACTTGGGAAAGAAAAGGAACCTCTATACTCTTTTCCATTTGATAAAGACTTGTACATGTCACCATGCCCCCAGAAAAAAATTGAGCAATATGATACCTCTTCCACGGAGAGTGACACATCTAGCTTTGAAGACTATGATGACTATGATGACAGACAATGTAATGATACCTATGACACCTCTATTCCTAAGAGTCCTCCTCATCGTTCATTCCTGCTTACTACAAATGGGCCGTCACATTGGATAGATCGTGATGGTGATCCATATGATTCTGATTTTGAAAGAGATTTTGATGGCTTTTGTGGACAATACCTTGATGATGATCCATCTACTACTGCTGAGGACTATAAAATACATCGTGCTAGCTTGAAACGTCAATACTATAAGGATCTCTCCTCTCAGAACTCTCCAGCTGAAAATAAAGATTACACTCTCAAGCAAGATCATGTTAATGTTGGACCTTTGTCTTGTGATGGTTCCCTTCCATCCCCTACTTCCTCCAATACCCATACATTTCCTAAAGCTTCCGAGTCTTTCAAATCTTTCACAGAACCTTCATCTGACACAAGCCCTGATACTTTTCATGTGGTTCCCTATAGTTATTCCCCAAGGCTACCTCTTAAAGAAACTCAAGCTAACCTTCACTTGGCTGCAAAGACTTCCAATAATGATAAATCTAAAGAGCCTAAGCCTTCATATGCTATAATCCCTACTTCAGCTAGTCCTCCACCATCTCTTCCAAAGTCATCCATACAATCCCAACATGCTTCCTTGTCCTTAGAAGTGGCTCCATGTCAAGAGGACTCTAAAAATGATAAAGAAAAGAACATAAGGAAAAATCAAGATCAAGAAGCCTCCATGTCATCCACTCTTTTTTCTGATGTCTCCTATCCACCTCAGGGTTCTTTTGATCCTGTACCCCCTTTTTCATGCATTCCACCATGTCTTAAGTCTTCGCCTAAGCAAGATCAAGCTACTACTTACACTAATGAGCTTATTGACAATCAAAATGACCTTACTAGACTTGCGCTTTCCAAAGATGATACTTCCATTAAGGTTGGTAAAAATGGTGTTCCTTCCAATGTTAAGCCTATTGAAAAACAAGAGAAAAATTATGCGCTTATGCTATCCGAAGATCCTTGTCAAGATCAAAGTCTTCCATCTTCTTGTTCTACCACTCCATGTTCATTTTCACTTTCTACTCTTCCTAAGTCTTTGCAAGCTTTGAACAATCCTATCAAAGAAGGTGCTCATATTCAAGATGTCCATGATTCTATTGAAGATCCTAATGTTCACTCTAAAGATGTTGATATCCTTGGTTGTCATATAGATGCTGATGAACTTATTGATTATCCTTTTGCGTCTTCCACTTCCATCCTTGGACCTCTTCCACCCCTACAAAGATCTTCACGCATTCCTTCCATCTTGGGTCCTTATGTCCCTTCACTTTCCCCTCCTAACTCTCCTAATTTTCCATCCATCTTGGGTCCTTACATACCTCCATCTCCTATCTTTCCTCAAGATCAACATAGATGCATACTCTTGAATCTTTTTCATCCACCCACCCATCTAGACCAGTCGTATCCTCCCTCTTCCACAAATCCCAAGTCTTTTGGAAGTAACTTGAATGTTCAATACAAAAAAAAGAAGCAATACAAGAATCCATCAAAAAAAGATCACCATGTCTCCTCTAATAGACATGGAAGCATAAAGTCAAAAGAGATATCTAAGAAAAAAACTACAAGACAAGTATGGGTTCCAAAATCCATCATTGAAGATATTATCTCTAAATCATCAAAAGGAAATAAAAATCCTATGACTATATGGATTCCAAAGTCTCTCTTGAAAGAGTCTGGTGTTGAGCAAAAAGTGAAATTGACATTCAAGCTTCCAAAGGCTTCCACTTCATCTCCTTCCAAAAATATTCCTCCATTTCATGCGCCCAAACCTCAACCTCTGCTATCTATTCGCCATATTCCTTCACGTATTCCTTCATTCACATTTCCTCCACCCTCTCGCCACTCTTCAAGGTGTGTGTTTACGTTGATCTTGCCTTCCTTTCCATCTACCCTTTCACAATCCTTCCATTCATTAACCTTCTACCTTCTATCATTTTTCCTCATTTGCCTATTCCTCCTATCTTCCAACCTCACTCGCTTTACATAAAATCATATCCTCCTTTTTTCTCTTCCATCTCCCTTTCCCTATCAGCATCTTTGAGTGTATCATTTTGAATCCTTGGCATATCATGGTTTATCCTTTCAAGGAGCATTATCTAAAAAGCTTGCCTTCTTCCAAAAAAAGAAATGAAAAATAAAATAAAATTGAAAATGTGCCTTGGTGAAAACCTGGAAACAGGCACCTTGGTAGCAAAAGTAAAAAGAAATAAATTCATCCTATGGTGAAAACCACTTCCTTGTGGCACCTTGGATAAGTACCATGATGAAAACCTGGCAATCAGGCATCATGCGTAGTTCTTCTACATATTTCATCCATTCCATCTTCTCTCTTTGATCTTGACAATGTTGATCTATACATGAATATTTAGCTATTTTGTGAGCTATTTTACGGTGATCTTGCTTTCATTCCTTCCATGTTTAGCCTTCATATCCATCTTCCTTCATTCATTTTTTCCTATCACTATCCTTTTCCCCTTTGGTCTTGATCTAAGAAAGAAAGAGTAAAACACAGTGCTACGAAGCCTCTTGACATGTCTACTCCTTTGGACTACATCCTGTCCTTCTTTGGCAGTACACTTTTGTGACTTATATCCTATGCTGGCCTTTCATTGCTTGTCCAAATGCGCTTTACATGACAATTTTTCCCTAGCTTGAGTATTCTTGAGGAGTTTCCCCTTGAGGATTTCTTCCCTTCATTTTTCTTCATTCTCTTATCTTCCATCTCTTCCACTAGCTTGCTAATCCCTCTTGTTCTCCACCTTGCTAGACATTGGGACTGCACGATATGATCTTGCTTGGGAGTTTGCAATGGAAAAAGATGCTATCAAGTATACCAAGTATCATAACAATTATTAGAATCAGTATCAGAATCATTATCAAAATCAATATCAGAACCGAGTATCAGAACTAGTATCAAAACCAGTATCAGAACAAGTATCATATACCAAGTATCAGAATCAGTATCAGAACAAGTATCAAAACAAATATCAGAACAAGTATCAGAACCAGTATCAGAACAATTATCAGAACAAGCATCAGAACCAGTATCAGAACAATTATCAGAATCAGTATCAGAATCAATATTAGAACCAGTATCAGAACAATTATCAAAATTAGTATCAGAATCAGTATCAGAATCAGTATCAGAACCAGCATCAGAACAATTATCAGAACCAGTATCAGAACAATTATCAGAACAAGCATCAGAACCAGTATCAGAACAATTATCAGAATCAGTATCAGAATCAATATTAGAACCAGTATCAGAACAATTATCAGCATCAGTATCAGAATCACTATCAGAATGAGTATCAGAACAAGTATCTGAACAAGTATCAGAATACCTACAGGGGCTACACCTTTCACTTTAGTTTATGGGTCTGAAGCGGTACTGCCTATTGAGGTTGAAATCCCATCACTTAGAATCAGAATGCATGGACTTGTCACTGATGAAGACTACAGAGTGTCGAGGTTACAAGAACTAGAACTACTAGATGAGCGCAGACAAGTAGCGTATGATCATCTCAGAGTGTATCAGAAAAGAATGTCTAGAGGCTACAACAAGAAAGTCAGACATAGAGAATTTCAGGTTGGCGATCTAGTGTTGAGAGAAAATCCTAAAAATCAATCACATCGAGAACGCAAGGGGAAGTTTGAACCCAACTGGCTGGGTCCCTTTGTTATCACTGCTACTTTTGGCTCTGGTGCCTATCAACTCTCAATGACTGAAGGAGAACAGCTCTGAGAACCAATCAACGTTCTCCATCTGAAGAAATTCTATGCCTAAGGCATTGAGTGCTTGGTAAAATGTCTTGAAAAAAATCTTAAAAATCAGAAAAAGTCCTGAAAAAATGAACATCTTGGTGAAAACCTAGCAATAGGCACCTTGATGATTCACAAAAAAAATCAAAAAATATCAAAAGTACAAAAAAAATCAAAAAATATCAAAAGTACAAAAAAATTGAAAAAATGAAAAATACAAAAAAATGAAAAAGAAAAAAAAGTGCCTTGGTGAAAACTTGGAAACAGGCACCTCGGTAGCAAAAATAGAATCTCTACCAAGATGGTGAAAACCTGGCAAACAGGCACCACTTGTTCCAAATGCTCCATCTATCAGCACAATCTTGGTCTTTCCCAGCTTTCAGTCTTGCTTTAGTTTTTACATATCTCCCGGTTTGTTTCTGCATATCCTGGTTTCAATAAGTCGGTCTGTACACCAATCAGCTCAAGTGTCTGTATCCTATCAATGTTCAAACTTGGGGGCAATCAATGTCATATCTTATAGTCTCCAATGTATCTTAGACATGTCATATCCACTCAGAGTCCTTTGAAGCTTCAAGTTGAGTCAGTCAGTCTGTCTCGTCTCCAGAAAGGATTTTGCATCAACAACAATCAAACATCAAACTCAAACTGAAAACAATATGTGCTTTTCATGCTTTTATCTCCTTGTATGCTTACTGATTCGCATTGAGATTTTTGCATATTGTGTCCCTTCGAGCTCTTCAATGATGTCCTTTACAGGATTTAGAGAGTGATGACTGGGGGCATAATCTTTTCTTTGTCTTCTGCTTGTATGTGAAAATCTAACAGCTTTGGAAATTTTGGATTGAAATGGTGTCCGACTGTAAGAGCCTCTATCTCGAATTGGATGGCCATGCGTACCTCGACCATTGATACCCGAAAAATTCAAGGAAGTTTGATCTAACTATTGTCTTTTTGAGTAAGTTCTTTCTCCTACTGTGGAACGCAATCTTGCCTAAGGATGTGAACGATAAAGGGTCACTACGGGTAATTCACATTGGATTTAGAATGATCTCTTGACTGTTTGATGTGTTTGTAACGCAAGGCGTACTCAGGTCATCACGACATGTATGTTTTGATGCTTGTACAAATTGCTATATCAAAATGGACATGATATTCAGGTCATCCTGGCGTTTGTGCCTTGATGCTTATATCTAATCCGACATTCAACAACTAAAATCAATATTCATATGTCCATGGTTGTTTGACCAGTGGGTGTTGTATTGATTCTTGCACATACAAATCGATATTCATATGTCTATGGTTTCATGGCTAGTGGGCATTGTATTGATTTATCCGGTTACCTAAAAAGTTCAATGATGATAACAAATCGACACATGATCAGTGACTAGGTCCTAGGTCTTAGGTTGCATTTCATTTTGCATGTCTCATTGCATGATCTCACAATGATTAAACGAACTTCAATGCTTAAATGATTCTTCAAATCGCATCTTCAAGTCTAACAAGAGCTGAATCTCACACGAAGGTTCCTCCAATGAAATAGCAAGTAGAATCCTTTTTCGGGATCAAAATTCAAATCTGAGATCATTCATATTATTAACTACTTGCATATTTGACCTTCAATCATCACAGAAATCTAGTATTCAACTTAACTGATTATCTTACATCACACTATCAAAATTTCAACTTGGTCAACCATGGTCAACTCATGGTCAAACCTAGTCAAACTTGGTCTTTTAGGACCTCCAACGATGCAGAATGTGTTCTCGGATGTAAATAACCACTTCTCAGATCAATTAACATACTTCTAAACTATCAACGCTGACTTTTCTTGTCAGATTTCAATTTTAATCCCGAAGGGGGCATGCTATTGCACATCATTCAAAGTCTGTAAATCAAATTCTATCGATCAAGTCTATCAATATCTTTCATCAGTGATCAAGACAAACAATCACGTCTAGTTACTGATTCATCAAAAGCCCTCATCGCTCGGGGCAAATCTATCATCACTTGGGGCATATCAGATTCATCAAGATCCATATCAATCTGATATTTTCTTAATCTTGTAAACTGTATCAATTTTTGCAACCATCAGATCATAGTGTTCTTTCCTTGGTTCTTCGGCAACTGAAGGATTCGGATGTGATACTTGCTAGTTCTGCTAAGACAATCGAGTCTAGAACGGGTCACTCACTTCTTATCAATCCTAAGGTTCAGAATCAGGCATTTTGACACTTTTTCGCAATCATAGGTTCATCGCTGCTACAGTGAACATTATCTTTGGTCATTCAAGACCTATTATCTCCATCTCAATTCAATATCAATCAGCTTCTATCTCATATCAATTATCAATCTCAAACATCAGTTTCATATCTCTATCAAACACAGACTATCTTTGAACCACTGCGCTTCGCACAGTAATTCAAAGAGGGGCAAAATGTAATACCCCAAAAATGGGCTATAAGTTCATTAACCTCCTACATCGACAATTCGAACGAAATCGACATCAAAGTCCTAATCTAAGGCACATCTAAACATCATCGAATCATAATTGATTATCTTAAATTCTGCATCGGGGAATATTCCTAGTAATATTCCTAATTATCTTAATTATCTTTAATTTAATGATTATTTGGCGATAAATCACATTTATCCTAAAAATTTGATTAATTGAATATTTTCATATTTAATTAATTAGATTTAATATTTGCCACTTAATTATGTAATTAAATTTAATTCTATCTATTATTAATTGTATTATTTAATTTTGACAATAAATCAAAATTCCTATCTTAATTGATTAAATTCTTATTTAATTAATTAAAGCATGTTGTCATTATTTAATAATATAATTTTTAATAAAAGTTTGAATAAATAGTTAATTAACCCATAAATTAATTATTTATTTTCAAAAATCAGTTGAGTTGAGGATAAATCACTTTATTTATTTATTTAATTCTTAATTATTATGCATATTCAAAAGAAACAGTTAAACTCCAAATCAGAAAATCAATGCAAGTTATTGACTTTTTGGAACTCAACATCCTTTTGGAGTTCAAAAAGCTGATCTAAACTCTAATTTGAGTTAAAAAGCTGTTTTTGCATGTTTTTGCATGATTTTGAGAATTAACTATCTTTTATGATCAGATAACTCAAAAATCAAGATGAGTTAATTTGAGTGATTTATGGCTTTTATTCATGCACCTCCAAAGCCCTGGATTTCTATAAATTAAGGCTTTAGCTCTTCACAAATCATCTCATATTTTGCACAATCACGCTGGAGAATTGGAATTGAAGAATCAAAGCTCTTGTGAATCGACATCTTTGTGAGATCAATCTTATTTTTGCATTCATAGTTTTCATATCATTGTTAGAATCTTCATTGTTAGATCATTTAGCATTCATTTCATATCAAGTTTTTCATATTAGCATAGATTCATATCAAGTTTTCATTCTTATTGCATAGAAAATATCAAAAATATAGATTAATTGCATTCAATTTCATATCCATCTTTTGCATTCAAATCCTTCATTTAGGTGTCGTCTAGGTCACTGATCTCGATTACAATCTGAGAACATTAATCTCGCACCTACTAGAAGGCAGTAAATCGCTTGGTTAGATAGCTTTCAATTTTGCACGATTTTGATTATTGCTAACCTCTAATGTTTTACTGAGTGTTGTGTTTATAGATCAGGTACAATTTTCACACACACAACTACTAGCTCATGTATGATCTCAGGTAATTCAATAAAATTATTTTGAAGCAATTTTTGCAACACATAATCAATTGGTTCACCCAATGGTGTGAACTATCTCGGAGGTCAACATTTTTGAGTTTGCTACATATCATTTTTTGTTTGTGCTTGAAGTGGAACTTGAGTCACTACTTGCGTGTTCGTAGCATTGGGTCCTTTTAGACTGAGTTTTTCTTGTGGTGTATTGACCATTTATACATCAATGACACCATCATTTATAAAATTCTTATTCTAAGACCAAAATTTTGATTTCTCATTTGAAGTGCTCGCATTTTTATTCTCTTTATTAGTCTTGAGTACACCTTTTTGGAAAAGAGCATCTTTAACACTAATTCCTTTTCTCATGAGCTTGTCAATCATGCTTCAAATTTTTATTTTTAGTTCAGACTTCATCTTTGGCACAAGATTCTCAATGAATAAGCACACTGGTTGTTCTTCTAGAATATCAAATGGACATTGACTGGAAAGATTTATCCAATGCAACAAGAATTTCATAAATGATTCTCCTATTTTTTGTTTGGTTGTGCATAAATATGTTAATGTAATCTTATTTGATATGTTGAGAGAATAATGAGATATAAGATTGTTTGGTAGCTCATTTCAAGAATTTATGTTTCTAGGTAACTTAGAGTACCATTCCATGCCTTGTCCACCAAGACTATGAGGGAAAAGATGCATGAGATATGTGTCATTAGAATTGACTTCAATTCAAGAGGTATAAATTTCTTTGATATGATCAATCAGGTTACCTTTCCCTCTATATTTATCAAATTTAGGTACTTCAAAATTTCTTGGAAAATGAAGCATATGAAAACTCTTATCAAATGGATTAGGAAATAAGCAGCATTATGTATAAGGTGTCTTCTTACATTTGACTTATAATGCCTCAAATTATTTTGTCAATTTATTGAGCTATTTCATCATCTCATCATTAGGTGATGAATCCATATGCATCCTAGGATGTCCTCTCTGTCTCCTCTTTGTCTATAAACTTCTCCTTTTGCAGGATGAGAACCATGTTGAGTCTGCTGCAAAAATTTGGGTTTTTATATCTGATGATTTTGTAGATACAACATCATGTTGTGATATAGAAATAGTTTTATTTGGTTGTTTTTGTGCCTTTTTTTGTCCTGAATATTGTTGAGGTTCCTCCACTTGCTCCTGAAATGTTGGATAAATAGATTGTTGATAAAGTGGATGCATTTGTCCAAAATACTATGGCACATACTGTGGTTTTTTTAAAAACTATTATTTCTATGATTTTTGTATAAATTGTTGTTGTTGTGGTACTTGTTGTTGATACACTTGTTTCACTTTTTGTGGGTATTGAACATTTTGTATGATAGGATGAGATCCTTGACATACTTGATATTGTTTACTTTGCAACGCTTGTCATTTTTTCTTGTGTTCTTTTTAGTATCCCAATGGTGCAAGTATATCACAAAGATTTGGAGTCTTATGCTTTGGTGGCTTTGATTTAATTTCTTGAGATAACATGTTAAATTTCTCTTGTGCGTGTTGTGATATATGTGCTTATTGTGATACAGTTTCTTGTTGTGATACATTTTCTTGTTGCAATACATTTTCTTGTTGTGATGTATTTGGTTGTTTACCACATTTAGTGGAATTCAAGAATTTTTTATAATACTTTTCTTCTTTGGTTCAAATGATGTACTTGGAATAGTTATGGTTGTTATATGAGACACATCTATCATTTGTACCATAGATACCCTTGGTATACTTTTAGTTTCCCCTTTAGATGATATAATAGTTGAAGTCTTCTCTTGCATTGTCGGATATGTTAATAACAAAGGGCCAATTTGTTTTATATTGTTCTTTTGTTCCAAAGAGAGTGTATGTGGCATCTCCAAAGAAAATGAAGATGTATCTTTTGGTACTTCTTGTTGACTAGTTGGAATACGTTTCTTGAAATCAAGTTTAATGTCCTTTGAGAGTATGCTTTGGAATTATCACCAACTATTCCTTGAGAAGATGTTGTATCAAATAAGGAGTTATAGATTTGTCCAAAGGTATTCTTTTGAGGAATTTTGATAGTAAATTCATGTCATGTTCTATTTTGCATTACCTTTGTGGTTGGTTCATCCAAGGTTTGTTTCCCCCTTTCTTCATCCAATGTAATTAAAGCTTGATTTTCTTCCCAATTGGGTTGTGTTTAACTTTGATCTTCCAATAGAAATTGAAGATTTGATTTATTTAACACTTGGAGGTATCATTTCAGATCTTGAGTCATGATGTATTCCAACATTTTTTGAATCCTATTATCTCTAATAGCTTCACCAATTTTTTCCTTTGGTAAATCCTTAAGTGAAATGTGACTTGTTTGTAAGCCTTCATATTCTGAAGAAGTGTCTAACAAATCATTGGGGTCAAAAGTGAATCCCAGATTATGCATTAGTTTCATATTTTATGTAGATCAAGGTTGAAGGGATACTATATGAGGTTGATCAAATTCAAATGTCATATGGTGTTCCTCATGAGGTTTTGGTGGAACACTTCCACATCTTGGCTGCATAGGTATAAAAATTGGTTTAAAATTTGGTGGAGGTCCCCATTGATTCATGCCATAACTTGGTGAAGTGTTTGAGGGGTACCCCATATTACATAGGTCATCACTTTGTCTCACATTGAAAAATGTTTTAGTATTGGTAGGAACTTGTGAAAATATGACATGTCTCGGGTCATGAAAAGTTTGGGTTATCTATCTTGGAGGTTGCATGTTAATTGGATCAATTTCTCGGATTTGAAATGTTACACCTTGTCTTGGGCCAAATGTTGGTTGTGATTATCCTTTTGATATGAAAATAGGCTTATAAATATCTTGTTTCCTTTTTTATGCTCGGAACCTTTTAAAAATTGACATGATGACTAAATGCACCTAAGGATGAAGGATATGCAAAATCAGAGTTTGTTTTTGGATTTTGGATATTTGGAAACGATATGAAACTTAGGATATGAAAATTATTTTGAAATGAGGTGCAACATTAAGGTATGCAAAAAATTCTCTTATAATTTTGGGACTTTGAATGATTATGCAAAATGCAAGTATGTTTTTGGAATTTTAGACATTGAAAAATCTTTGGAAAAATACAAACCTAAGAGTATAACCTTAGGAAATTGAAAAATGATCTTGACTTAAAAAGGAACCAAAGGGACTAGGTCAAATCCATCATGACAAAGGTGGAGTTTGACCAAATGATAGAGGGACAATTTAGGATAAAGGCAAAAAAGGGGCTAAGTCAATATCTTGTCTTCAATAACATAAGGAAAGAATCTGAGATTTTGATTTTTGTGGGATTTTGAAAAGTTTTTGAAAGGATCTAAGTGCAAAATGAGGACTTGTGCAAAAGGGACTTATAATGAGGACTAATGAAAAGGTTTTGATATTGAAAATGTAAAGTGAGGGGACATAATGCAATGTATGTTAATTCAAAATGAGAGCTACTACACATGCCACAAGGCTCCAAGGTGAATGTCTTAAGATTCCATATGTTCATAAAGGTTTGAAGCAAGGTGTTTGTGAAAAATAAAATATTTAGGAATGAATTGAAAGCATTTTGATTGGTTTTGAATATGTTCTTAATTATCTTGAATTTTTTTGAGCACTCACACAAAACACATTAGATATAATGGTTGTTGTAAAAATCTAAACAATCACACCACAACCTAGGTTGGAAAGGATAGTATCCATTGAATTATCACTTGAACAAAGCTCATTTGTGCCTACTCAGGGTAGACAACCTAGAAGCTTGGTAGCATGGGCTCCCCCTTACATCGCACTCACTTCTCAGGCATACCAAGCCTAGAATCCCAAGGGTCATCAGTTCCCAAGGGACTGTTGTCTCTACCAAGAGCTGTGAAAGTGTGGTGTGTCTTCACATGCATGGGTGGCCCCTTGCATCAATGAATAGAAAAGGTTTTATTTGGCCACTAGAATAAAGTGTTTATTCAAGGCATTTTTATAAAATTATCATTTGTTAATCATATAAGGTAGTGTGGTCGTGCAAGTGTGATTGAGACCTATAGTCTCATGAATACTAGGCACAAGATACCCTTAACCCTTGAAACTTTAGTCTCAAGGAGGTATTATTTATAGTGGGTGAAAGAAGTTGGCTTTGCCTTGTTCCCACTTGGGTTGTTCCCTCTCACTGGCTCTTTTAAAGAAAGTATCAGGAGTAAGGCCCTCTAAAAGAATTGTATGAATTTATCTTACACCTAAGATCCATGAAGGTGAGGGGAGAGGATACATTCATACAATTCTTAGGATAACAATCTAGAAAAAACTCAAGAACATAAGAAAAGTTGTTCTTTCTAAAGCACCAAACTGAAGTATTTTCTAACTAAAAGGTAGACATGAGAGTTATAAAAATCACACAATGTATTTATCACACATCCCACATCAAATAAATTATTATTTTATCATTTAATTCTTCATCCTACGATTTCCAAAAATCTACAACAGACCATGAGTAACACGAAACCCAACTATGTTAAGTGCAAAAACATAATTGGGAATGTAGAAACTTAGAAATAGACATACAAGTGACTAAATTTACCAACGCTCAAGGAACAATGACTAACGACGCAGTTCTAGTGACCAACTGCATAGTTACAATGACCAACTATGTAGAAACCCTAACTAAGTACACAGGAACATCTACCAAGTTCGCAAAAACCTAAAAAGAATGTAGAAATGAGTCAGGAATTGCATAATTTGATGATTTAGCAAAATTTTCACCTATTGGCATCTGAATGTGATATTAGGGTTCATTTTACCCATCAACTAAAATTAAATTAGCTCAATTTGAAACCTCTAAATAGGCTATGTTTGCACATGAATTGATTTGAAAGTAGTTTGAATTGAAACCCTAACTTGGTGAAATTCATTTTAGGAGCACCAAACTAAAATGTGAAGTTCTTTTTAACTACCAAAATCCAAATGTGAGATTCATTAACAAAATTAGGGTTCATTTATACCATTAGAGTTTATTTACTACCTTAAAATAGTGAAAATTGAAAGAAGAAAGTAGAAAATTGTATGCACAAGTTTGAAATCCTAACAAAGGACCCTAAACAACCAACTGCATAGTTTCTTGAACCAAGTACATAGTTCCTTCAAAAAAGTGCACAATTATGAGCCCCAACTATGTATAAATGTTGAACAACTATGCAGGACAAAGTGCAAAGTGCATAGGACTTCACGAGGACCTGCAAATGCACAAAAACACAACAAATTAATTAGTTAAGCATGTTCACGTCAGGTTCACCAATTGTAGGACCAGAAAAAGGCATAGGGAGCATATTAGAGACAACCAAAAATCTCAAACAATATGCAAAACTTATCTAATCTACCATAAAAGCCACTTGAAAATGAAAGGAGATCAAAACAATAAAACCCCCTTTCAAGTGTAGCTCCTATATTCTCCTTTCTTCTCCATTGAAATGGACATTAAGTAGGTCTATGATCTTGACAAAATATGCACTATAATTAAAAACAAAATGACTATGGTGAGAGGACATGAGTTTGGTTAAATGATGAAGGAAAATTGGGCTCAATTTATAGAGATTGGAAGCATGAAAAATTAAGAGAGAGAAGGAGAGATCACATAACAGTGATCAAGCAGATAATGCCACCGAGTAGTGGAAGTGGATGAATTTGGTGAAATCAGTACGAGAAAGGTGATGAGACTGCACAGAGCATAAATGACCTAACCTAGCATACATGTAGATGCACTATTCCAGATTAGTTTTTAAAGGAATACATTGTTGTTATTGTATTATCAAATCCTACATATTGGGTAGGCCTTAACAAGCTTGTTACATTGTAAATCTCTTAATAGAGTGAAAACTTAATGAGTGTTGCAAAATCCTTTTACAAGGTAGACTTTAGTAGGTCTTATTGTATTAATCCTAATAAGGTAAATCACCATAAGTGATAATTTTGTATGCTCTAACCGAGCAACCTTTATGTTGCAATAGTGAAGGATTGTGGGTGTTATCCCCACTGCATTTTTTCCCTCTAACCAAGGGTTTCTGCATGACCAAAATCATGTGTCAAATATGTTCATGTGTGTTATGTGCTTATGGTTAAAAGAGTTTACTTTATTTTACTATATTCAGAAATAAGTTTTTAAATTCATACATGTAAAGCAAGATCTAATATTCAAAGGCTAAAATAGTCATTAAGAGTTAAAGTTTTATAGGGTATTGATTCAACTCCCCTTTTAGCACCTTAACTTTTCAACAATTGGTATTAGAGCTGAGTCTCTTATTTAGAAGTTTAACACTTTGAGAGGAAATATATGAAGAGATGGAAAGCTACAAGTATGAAAAGGTGATTGAGAATTTGCACATAGACCTAAAATTTGTAGAAGATTAGATTGATGAATTGAGAAGGAAATTGAAGTATTCACTAAAAAATAGAAATTAGTTAGCCCATCAACTGAAAGATAACCAAGATCAGGTTGAAGAAATTTATGAACAATCAAAGGGAAGCTTGGCTGATGAATCAGAAGCTACTATATCAAATTTGACTAAAAAGAACAAACCCCTAACCAAGTAGGTAAAATCATTGAAGAGGGAACAAGAAGCTCAATCGGTAAGAATGTGTGAAGTCCTGGAACAAAAGAGAAAAGGTGAAGATGATAAGAGAGTGATAGAAGATGAGAAAAGGAAAATGAGTGCAAGATTGGATGAGAAAGATGTGCAGGAAATACAGAGGTTGAAACAAAATCACCATGATATGATAAATTAGTTACTCGGTGTTAATCATGAGATTGCAAGGAAGGTAGAAGAGATTGCTAGACTGAGATCGGAAAATGAACAATTGAAGAATGAGCTGAAAAATGGAAAATAAATCAATGAAATATTGAAGAGAGCTGAGGAAAGTATAAGGAAACTAGATGAATAGTTGAGATATCAGTGGATTTGGCTTTACCGAGAACTCTACAACTGAAAAAGGAGAATAATCTAAGAAAGAAGAGTAGAGAAATGTGTATACAAATCCAAAACCTAAGAAGCCAACATGTTATCACTATGGAAAATTGGGACACATAGAAAATGTATGCAGGAGTAAGGTCGGTAAGTCATTTTCTACTCATAAATTTGATGGATATTGTTATAACTGCAACAACTATGGTCATCGAGCATTTGAATATAGATCCAAATTTGAAAAAATTCCAAGGAAACACAAATTTGATGGTTACTGATACACATGCAATAAGTATGAACACAAATCACAAAATTGTAGATCATAGAAGAAGTATAAATAAATACCAAATTGACAAGGAAATACTATCAATTGGGATTACAACACAATAAGTACATGTACACATTGTGAAATATATGGTCATATTGCAACAATTTGTAGAGGATTGTACATGGGAGGAAATATTGGTAGTTGGAAGACTTCTTGTATGGCATGTCTTCATTGTCACAAGGTCGGTCATTGGAGAAAAGACTAAAGGTACTGAGTGTATACACCAAATGATGAAGACTCTTAAGGAAAAGGTACAGTAAATGTTGATGATATTCATAATCAGATGGACATAATATGGAGAAGAAAGATTGAAGATAGTGAAACATCAGTTGGATCAGTCAGTGACACCTCATCATTTGGGTTAGTTGACTCTGCAACTACAAACTAAACCATACAAGTAGCTATGGGAACTGTATTTGAATTGTTTTATCATGCATCAGTTCCTCACAATCATGAATTTATATCCAAATCAGCATATGGTGAGATGCAATGGGATAACTCTTATAGTTTTTAAAGTTAGTATGGTCGGTAAGCATAACTGAGCAGTATGGATGGTTAGTGGATAAGTATTAAGTAACTGAGTGAAGATTTGTGGTCAGTCTGATTATTAGTTGATAGGTCATAAAAAGAGAATTTATCGCACATTACTTATTGGAAACAACAATTGAAGCAATTTTTGTATTGTCATTGATGTCAAACCTTAATTGGTAAGCAATTGCTATCTAAGAAAGTATTATATCTATTGATTGATGAAAAGGATTAGGGAAAGGAAGATAACAAGAGAACCTAGGGAAAGGTTGAGTTATTTGATACTTCAATGAGTACTTGATTATTTGGCACAATGATAAGATAATGTATTGTTTATCTAACTAAGAAGAAAGACTGAAGAAGTAGGCTTAAACAAGCAAAAGTGAAGCAATCTAGTTTAAGCCGAGTGATGTTAGTGTCGATCGAGTGCTAGTATATGCCAAGTAAATCTAGTGTTGACCGAACATCAGTTTATGCCGAGCAACAAGAAATTACCGAGCAAGTCAGTGTTAGCCGAGGAAGACAGTTTGTAGAGATAACCAAGTTACATAGTGATGACCGAGGAGATGAACATAGTATTGATCGAGCATCAGTAATTTACATTTGGAGGAAGAATTCAAATTTCCAGCCGACATAGTTGAATTCTTGGGTTATGTAAATCATGTTGACTTTATTAATTGATTGTATGGAGAATTTAATGCATGGTAAATCATTTTATTATGGATTCAATGAGAAGATTGAAGATGTTTCTATAAGGATGGATGAAGAGCTTAAATGTTGGAAGGATTCGATGAATTTAACCTAACCTAAGATCTACAAAGGAGATTAAGCGGTAAAAGATGGATCTATCTATTGAAGAGGTATAAAGGAAAACCTAATTGTGAGGTTACAGAGTATGTTGGAGTTGTTGATGTTATTGACTGATAAGTCTAAGTAGAAGGCTAAAGGTGAAGGAGTTGATCAGAGTTGTGATTGCTTGAAGCAAATTTTGAGCAAATCAGAGATGGAGATGGAAATGGAACTCAGTTAGTAAATCAACATATATGTGTGAATTGGATCTGTTATTTACAAAATGAGTTGTATATGTTTTAGATCAGAAATTACTGCTACTTTCTAACCATTGTATCAGTCTAATTCCTTTAATCAAGGTTGACCTAACAGTCATTGTTAAAATCCTTTAATCAAGGTTGACCTAACAATCATTGTTTAAATCTTTTAATCAAGGTGGCATTCTAATGGAATGTACTTAAATCCTTTAACCAGGTAACTTTTGACAAAGTGTTTAAATCCTTTAATAGGGTCACACCTAGCAGTGTGTTTGTAAACCTTTAACAAGGTTGGCTTTTCACAGAGCTCACTTCATAAGAGTGAAAATATCAGTAACATGTTACAAAGTGGTTTTTCCCAAGCTGGGTTTCCACTATAAATCTAGTGTTATAATTGTGTGAATGATTGTTGTGAATGTTTCTATATTCTACAAGTTAATTACTGTTGGATAGTGGACTACATGTTATATGTTTCTGGTATATATATATATATATATATATATATATATATATATATATATATATATATATATATATATATATATATATATATATATATATATATATATATATATATATATATATATATATATATATATATATATATATATATATATTTTCTTTAGAGACCGAGTTTTGTTGGTGATTAGATCTGAGATTGTTGAAGTGTTTAAAATTTCAATTGGTACATTTGGACCTGAGAACAATTGACTCACCCCCCTCTCTGTTGTTCTAAATAATATTAACAATTGGTATCAGACCTGTTGGTGCTTACAAAGAAAATTTTTAAAGGTACTTGAAGCTAATGATCAAGATGTATAAAAAGGAGGTATCAAAGTTGAACAAGGAGAACTTCCCTGCATGCCAGAGTTTGATGAAACTGCATCTAGCTTGTATTGGTGATTTGGCAAAATACTATGTTGAACATGACTATGTCATAGCTACTGCACCTTTGACTGTTGAGGAGATGAAAGCAAAATAGGAACACAATCATGCAATGTTGGAGATTGCATCTTCCTTAAATTACCCTGAATTTGAAGATATCAAGGATTGCACTACTACAAAGAAAATGTGGGATACTCTTGAAACCATATATGGTGGTGATGTTAATGTTCTAAGGGCAAAAGATGAAAGCCTGAGAGGTAAGTTTGATGAAATGAAAATGCAAGAAGGTGAGAATATTGATCAGTATTGTTTTAGAATTAAGGAGGTGGTGAATGCTATTAGAGGAGCTAATGGAATAATTGAGGATGAGACTGTTATAAATAAAGTATTGAGAACTTTTCTTCCTATCTATGCTATCAAAATTTCAGCAATTCAAGAGTTAAAGATGTAACCCTGGTAATGCTCTAACTCTCAAAAGTCTTGTTGGTAAGCTTACTGCTTTTGAGCTTTCTAACTATGATAACTACACTATTCTTAATATTGAATCTACATTCAAGTCACAAATAGTTTTGCATAAATCTAAGAGAGAAAAAGGAAAATGTGTGAAAAGTTAAAGTGATAGTGAAAGTGAGAGTGATACTTTTGATAAGGATTTAGATGATCTTAAGACACTTATGGCTAGAATATTGAAGAGAGGAAAATGAAAACATAAATTTAAACTTCCTATAATCTATTTTTCATGTACCAAAGTTGGTCATATTGCTGCAAGATGCCCTGACAGGAATGACAAGGATGAGGAAAGAGAAAGAAAGTACAAGGATAAGAGAGATCACATAGATCATGGAATGTTTAGAGACTAAAAGGATAAAGGTAAGAAATCCTGCTATATTTCAGAAGAGGAAACTGATAGTGACAGTGATGATTTTGATATTGAAGTAGTTTATGTTGCTATGAAAGATGATTCTGAAGAGGATGAGAAAAATGCACTTATTTCTTATGTGAGTAAAGGTGATAAATGGATTATTGATAGTGGTTGCTCACATCACATGACTGGTGATAAAAGTAAATTTGAAACCCTAGAGCATTACAAAGGTAGAAGTGTTAATTTTGGTAATGATGCACCATGTCTTATGAGAGGTAAAGGATCAATTAAGCTAACTGATAAAATCACTTGTGAAAATGCCTATTAGGTTGAAGGTCTGAACTATAATTTTTTGAGTGTTGCACAACTTAATAGCACTGGTTACTGAGTGGAACTTCATCACAAGAAGACTAAAATATTTGATGCTACTAGTGAACTAATTGGAAGTGGAGAATAGACTAGAGGTAATTTGTTCTATCTAGATCTATCTAAAGAGACATGTTTATTTGCACAATTTGATGATATATGGTTATGGCATAAGAGGCTATGTCATGTTAACTTTGACAATCTAGTGAGTATTAGTAAAAAGAAGAAAGTTAGAGGTTTGTTGAGATTGAAGAAACCTGATAATGTGATGTGTAAACAGTGTCAGTTGGGTAAAATGACAAAGTCTAGTTTCAAGAGAAAGACATTTACTTCTAAGAATATTTTGGATTCGGTTCATACTAACCTTTGTGGACCTATGGGTGTACAAATTTATTATGGTGCCAAGTATTTTATTTTGTTTATTGATGATTACACTAGAATGATGACTATAATGTTTTTGAAAGAAAAATATGATGCATTTGAGTTGTTTAAGTGGTATTTGGCAAAGCTTGAAAAGGAAACAGGTAAAAGCCTAAAATTTTTGAGATCTGACTGAGGTGGAGAGTTTATATCAAATGAGTTCAATCTATTCTGCAATGATAGAGGAATCAAAAGATAGATGTTTGCACCTAGAAAACCTCCACAGAATGGTATAGCTGAGAGGAGAAACAAGTCAATTATGGATTGTGCAAGGACACTAATGATTGAGAAGAATGTTGCACAACAATACTGGAGAGAAGCTATGAGTATAGCTATTTATACCTTAAACTGAGTACAAATCAAGAAAGGTACAAATGTTACACCTTATGAATTATGGCATGGATATGCACCTAATGTGAAATAATTTAGAATATTTGGGAGTAAATGCTATATATTGAAAGATAATAGAAATGGAAAGTTTGATGCAAAAAGTGATGAAGGCATATTCCTAGGTTATTCCACTAAGAGTAAAGCTTATAAGTGTTTGAATTCTAACACTAAATTTTCTTTGGAAAGTGGAAATGTGAGAGTTGATGAATATGCAAAGAAAAATGAACAAGAAGGTAGACAAAAACCTAAAGACTATAGATCTTTTTTCTATATGGAAGAAGGAGAGACAAGTAACACACCTGCACTAGATGCAAAGTCACAGATAAGCAATGCTGAGCATCAGGATGCTGCTACTATGTAATCAGAAGCAGAATATGATAATTTTCATGATGAACCTGAAGATCAAGGAGAAATGAAATCTGAACCTACATTGGCATAGTATGTGAGAAGACATCATAAGACTGAGAAAATCATTGGAGATAAGGAATCTGGAGTCTTGACCAAAAGTAAGTTGAAAGACCCTACATTTTTATTATGTGAGTTTGAGCCTAAGATAGTAAAAGATCCTTTAGAGAATGAAGAGTGAATTAAAGATATGAATGAAGAAATAGATCAAATAGAGAAAAATGATACTTGGACTTTGGTGCCGAGACCAAAAAACAAGAATATTATTGGAACAAAATGGGTATTTAAAAAAAAGCTTAATGAACATGGACAAGTCACAAGGAACAAGGCAAGACTGGTATGCAAGGGTTATGCACAAGAAGAAGGAAAAGACCATGGGGAAAATTTTTCCCCTATAGAAAGATTAGAAGGAGTAAGAACTCTACTTGCATATGCTGCTTACATAGATTTCAAGGTATATCAAATGGAGGTCAAGTCTGCATTTATGAATGGTATATTAGAAGAAGAAGTATACATTGAACAACCTGAAGGATTTATTGATCCAGAAAAGAGAAATATGGTTTGCAAACTGAACAAGGAGCTATATGGATTGAAGCAAGCCCCTAGAGCATGGTATGAGATGGTGCACAATTATTTGATTAAGATTGGATTTGCAAGGATAAATGAAAACATCAATCTGTACATAAAAGATGAAGAAGGTAAAGGGATTTTGTTAGCTGAAATTTTTGTAGATGATATCATATTTGGAGGACAAGATGCCCTATGTCATAAATTCTCAAGTGAGATGCAAACTAAGTTTGAGATGTCTATGTTTGGTTAATTAGATTAAATTCTTTGTTGGTTTGCAAGTCCATTAGATGATGAAAGGTATCTTTATCACACAATCTAAATATGTCAAAGAGATACTAAATTTTTTTGGAATGGAGGATTCAAGGCCAGTGAGTACTCCTATGGCTATTGGATAGAAACTATCTAAAACTGATGATACTACTAAAGTGAATCAAACCCTGTATAGATCCATGATTAGAAAGCTACAATATGTTGTCCAAAGAAGACCAAATATAGCCTTAACAGTTGGGATTGTGACAAGATTCTTTTCCAATCCTAAGGAAAATCATATGATGGTTGTGAAGAGAATACTAAGATATCTGAAAGGGACAAAATAATATGGATTTTACTAAAAGAGGAATGAGAAATTGGAACTGAGAGTCTACATTGATGTTGATTGGGTAGGAAATGTTGATGATAGGAAAAGTACAATTGGTGGAGATTTCTTTCTTGGAAAAAGATTAGTCTCTTGGACAAGCAAGAAACAAAATTGCATTTCCCAATCTACAACTGAAGCTGAGTATGTAGCAGCTGCAGTGAACTATTCAAATCTAGTATGGATCAAGCAATTGATGAAAGGTATGAAAGAGGAGATCACTGAACTAGTTGTTATATTTTGTGTTAACACAAGTGCTATCAACATATCAAAGAATCCAGTGATACACACAAAGACCAAACATATTTCTATCAAGTATCATTACTTGAGGGAATTGGTACAAGAAAAAGAAGTGAGAATGGAATATGTGACAACAAAGGAACAATTAGCAGACATATTCACAAAAGCTTTACCTAAGGATGCTCATCAATATCTTAGAGGTACATTAGGGGTGCTTCCCCTAATTGATGTTACCTATTTATCTAGGAGCACTGCATCAAATGTGCTACATAGAGTATTTGAGAAATTGATGTAGGAAAGGTCACAGTTTAGAAGATGCCTAGAGTTGTCAAAAAGGATAGCAAAGCTAATAATCAGTCATAAGAAAGATAACAAAGGGAGAAATACTGATACTTAACTGACAAGATGACATCTACATATGAAAGATGTAAGTTCTAGATACTACTTTGGCATTATTGTCAAAGAGGGAGAGATTCAGATGAAAATACAAATTCAGAGATTTAGAGAATCAGAGGGAGAGAGACATAAAAGATTTAGAGGGAGTAACTGTGTGAACGGTCAAGCAAGGCTAAGTTATTGAGAATTAGAATGAAGATAAGGATATTATAAATATTTCTAATGCAATGACAAAATTTTGGATTGGTTGGTAAATCATGTGTTATTCATGTGGTGTTTCCATCAATGCCAAAGAGGGAGATTGTTGGAAACTGCAATTGAAGCAATTGTTGTATTGTCATTGATGTCAAACCTTAATTGGTAAGATAGTTTCTATCTAAGAAAGTACTATATCTATTCATTGATGAAAAGGATTAGGGAAAGGGAGATAAAAAGAGAACCTAGGGAAAGGTTGAGTTATTTGATACTTTAATGAATACTTGATTATTTGGAACAATGATAAGATAATGTATTGTTTATCTAAGTAAGAAGAAAGACTGAAGAAGTAGGCTTAACTAAGCAAAAGTGAAGAAATCTAGTTTAAGCTGAGTGATGTAAGTGTCGACGAGCACCAGTATATGCCGAGTAAAACTAGTGTTGACCGAACATCAATTTATGCCGAGCGATAGGAAATTATTGAGCAAGTCAGTGTTAGCCGAGGAAGAAAGTTTGTAGAGATGACCGAGTTACATAGTGATGACTGAGGAGATGAACACAGTATTGACCGAGTGTCAGTAATTTACATTTGGAGGAAGAATTCAGATTTCCAGCCAACATAGTTGAATTCTTGGGTTATGTAAATCATGTTGACTTTATTAATTGATTGTATGGAGAATTTAATGCATGGTAAATCATTTTATTATGGATTCAATGAGAAGATTGAAGATGTTTCTATAAGGATGGATGAAAAACTTAAATGTTGGAAGGATTCAATGAATCTGACCTAACCTAAGATCTACGAAGGATATTAAGTGGAAAAAGATGGATCTACCTATTGAAGATGTATAAAGGAAAACTTGATTGTGAGGTTACAGAGTATGCTGGATTTGTTGATGTTATTGAATGATAAGTCTAAGTAGAAGGCTGAAGGTGAAGGATTTGATCAGAGTTGTGATTGCTTGAAGAAAATTTTTGAGCAGATCAGAGATGGAGATGGAAATGGAACTCAGTTAGTAAATCAACATATATGTGTGAATTGGATCTGTTATTTGCAAAGTGAGTTGTATATTTTTTAGATCATAAATTATTTCTACTTTCTAACCATTGTATCGGTCTAAATCCTTTAATCAAGGTTGACCTAACAGTCATTTTTTGAATCCTTTAATCAAGGTGGCATTCTAATGGAATGTACTTAAATCCTTTAACCAGGTCACTTTTGACAAAGTGTTTAAATCCTTTAACAGGGTCACACCTAGCAGTGTGTTTGTAAACCTTTAACAAGGTTGGCTTTTCACAAAGCTCACTTCAGAAGAGTGAAAATATCAGTAACAGGTTACAAAGTGGTTTTTACCAAGTTGGGTTTCCACTATAAATCTAGTGTTATACTTGTGTGAATGATTGTTGTGAATGTTTCTATATTTTGCAAGTTAATTATTGTTGGATAGTGGACTGCATGTTATATGTTTCTATTATATATATATTCTTTAGAGACCGAGTTGTGTTGGTGATTAGATTTGAGATTGTTGAAGTGTTTAAAAGTTTAATTGATACATCTAGACCTGAGAACAACTGATTCACCCCCCTCTCTGTTATTCTAAATAATATTATTAATTACCTATCCCTAATTGATCTTTTCAATATAAAAAGGAGGATATACACTTCATTTGATACCTTGCATTCTAAGATCACTGAAGAGAAATTTGAGCATTTGGATTTTGAGCTAAAACAAGTGAATCTATTAGCTATTTGAGCTATCAGGAGTAAAAATTTGAGTGTACCTAAGCCGTTTAAGTGTTACTCAATAAAGCCCTAGATAATAAATTTTGAAATGGCATCTAGTGTAGTACAAACCAAGGCATCCAAGGTTGTAGAACCTATTTTGATAAATAACACATATTATGAGTAGCCGAATTACAAGTGATATCCTAAAGTTGCTATGAAGATTGATGAGATCAGAGAACTTTCATCATTGCCTCCAAGGTTTTTATTGGTTTGAGATATTAGATCATGCATTCATTGCAAAATTGGTGAGATGCGTGAAAATAAAATTCAAGATGCATACAAGTAATTATGTGTGGATGGACAACTAAATGATGAGCACAAAAATTTGGAAATGAAGGGTTTGAATCATGCCCTACATTTCCCAAAAGTTTTCAAAGATGAATGGATAAGAATTATTCTCAACCGAGTGCACGAGTGATCAATGTGGATCGAAGGTCTGATTAAGATCACAAAGGATGTAATGCACATGGTTACTAGATACGCAATTGCTAAGAAAGTAAAAGTAGTAAGAGAGGCATCAAAGGAAAAAATAGAGAAGCATACTGAAGTGACATGGGATGGTTGAGATCTCTGAGTGTCTACAATTAATGATGCAAAAACCAAGTTTTCTACATGTGTTATTGCATATAGAATCTACTAGTCTAGTAGACCAAATAGTGTACTGTTTGGTGCTATTGATTTAGCATACAAAATTATGAAGAAAGGATTCAAGGTTGACCTAACTGAGATACTTCTAAAGAAATTGGAAGATAGAATGCATACTATTCAAGTTGCCAAGACTAACAGACTAAAATATGGATCGTTATTGGTATGTATTTTCTTCTACTTGCAAAATTTCTTTCCTACAATGGGTGATGTGAACTGGAACATAGATATGCCTATTATAAATTAGATTAATTATTACATTAATTATTTTTGTGATAACTTTGACAAAGTGATGAGTGACAATTTTTCACAATTTAAGGCTAGAATGCCCAAAAAATATAGGATTCCACCACAGCTAGTTGGAAACTACAAAGATACAATTTGTTTCCTAGCTGATATTGACACATGTCTCATTAAAGCTATAAAAATGAGAACTTCAAGGATGGATTCGATGGGTTATGAGATTGACATTGATCGAGCAACAGTTGTTATTGAAACCTTATTGAAACAAGCCACAGACAGGTTGGAAAAATTATTTGGGACATTTGAAGAGGCTAAGAAGGGAATAAGGCTTGAAATCTTAGCTCTCAAAATTGAAAATAAATCAAAGAAAATTTTAAACATGTTAGAGGAGAAATTGGGTGAAGAAAAGGAAAAGTCATTTAATGAAGAAATCGAGGAAAAAGAGATTGGGGAAGAAGAGGCCGAGGAAGAAGAAATAGAAGTATAAATGCCTAAATCGAAGAGGGGTAGGATTGCATTAGTAGAGGAAAATTTTATTCCTAAGGCTAATAGGTCAAGGAATAAGTCTGCATCAAACCCCACATTGCCTGCAAAAAGAGGTAGAGGAAAAAATCTTCTACTCGAGGATAAATAGACCAAAAAAAAAACCTATCAAAAAAGGAAGTACACACTGAATAAACAAAAGTTTATGAAGAATGAGGATAGTGAGAGGAAAGAATCAGATGAAAAAGGTCAATTAAAATTTGTTAAGAATTTTGTACCAAAGATAATAGATGAGAATGTTTAAGCTTTGAGAGAATCTGGAAGTTTTGGTTCCATGCATATATTAACATTTCAAAAATTGAAGGATGAAGACAAATTAAAAATTGAGGAAGCAACTATTAATGCAATGTATACATTTAGAATAGTACCTGTGGAACTTGCAGAAAATATACCTGAAGAGTTATACGACAGAATTAGTGTAAGATGGAGATATGCACTAGATAGTGAAAGGAAAATAAGAGAGAGATCACTTGACCTCTCAGTTCTAATATTAACTATTCAAGAAATCAATGATGCCTTAATTAATTACAAGAAGAGATTCATGATAAAAAAGTGATTATTGAGCATCATGGTGGGAAGGACACAAGAAGTGGAAGAAGAAAGAAACATAGAATGGAAGAAGATATTTCAAATGGCTGAACTTGAAAAGGTAGACATATCAGATACTAAGCTACCAAGAGATACACAAGTGGAAAATCTGGAAGAAGACCCCGAGGACACTGTGAATGAAGTAACTAGTGATGTTCCTCACATGGTAAAAAATACAAAAGAAGAAGTTGTAATAGAAGACATCACAAAATAGAATCCCAATGAAACTATGAATAAGGATCAATATGTGATGGAAGCTATCAACAAAACCTCTAAAGCTATATCTTTTATCGAGCCATTTGTAGCACAACTCATGAAGGATGTAACTATTTTTCAATAAGTGCATGATTACACAACTCCTAAACCATCTACTGATAGTTTTATAAACCTACTAAGGTAACAATTGATACTAATGCTAATATTAATACTAATGTTCCTAAGGATACTGAGGAAACAACTCAGGCACCTGAGCAAGATAAAGAGACTACTACTGCAAATAAATCAAATACTTCTTCTATAGGAAAGAGTTTAGATGAATAGGAACAAGGAGAATAAAAAGGTCATGAATAAGGAGGAGAGAAAGAAAAGGAAAAATAAACCATAACACAACATATCGAGGAACAACCTCAACAAGGAAGAGAAATACAAACAAAAATTGCAACCAAGGCCCTTGAGCACAAAGAAGGTGAAAGGAAGCAAGAAGAAAAATATTCAAGTGATATGCAAATGAATACAACTAGTGGAAGAGCACTAAGTTCCCTTTACAAGAAGAAGAAAATTAGAAAGTACAAGATCTCATTAGATGAAGATATAGTGATACAATTTTTTGACCCAACTAAAATCAATCCTAATGACATGATGAAATATGGTGAATTATTGAAGAGAAAGGTGTTAGAAATAAAATTCCACCACCAAAAATGAGAAGGGGGGGGGGGGGGGGTGAATCAATTGTGAGCTTAATAAACTTAAATTCAACTCTATCAAATCTTAGGCTTGTAATCAATAACAACAATAACCACAAGATAATAAACATACACAATAACACCAAATAAGTGAACTAGGGAAACCCTTGATCAGAGGGAAAACCCCAGTGGGAATGATGCCCACAAGATGATGTACTAATATAAAAGTTCCTTTTGAAAGGATAGACCTTGTAAGAATTTTGTTACAATAAAATCAGTACATATGAGTCCCTATTAGGAGACTTTGGATCCCTGCTAAATGATCCCAACCTTTTGAAGAGTTGATTGAGAAACACAACAAAGACAATTGAACCCACTATCCAAATTGCTTCAAGAATGTCTTCACTAAAAAATCTTCAGGATAACACATCCAAGGGTGAATTGACTAAAACAATAAGTCTCATTTCTTGAACATTTCCTCTGAAGTCCTCAATAATCCAACAACATCATCTTCTACTCCGATCATAAATATTTCACATTCAAAGTTCGCACAACATTTCATGACCACATGATATCCCTTGATATCCTTCGATAACTTTCCTTTATACCAAGTCCTAATAATTATTGAGTCATCCAAAAGGATTTCTTAATTCAAATTTAATAATATAGGACATCAATAAGAATTTACAATACACGTTACATTACATCTAAATGATTCCATAGAATTATTAATCTGTAGTCGTCTCTCAAAGAAGTAACATGCTTCCCATCATCCATAAGTCTTTGTGGAATGCAAAGTAGATTTTTCTATGTTTATCCAAGTATCTTGAATATGTCATTAACAACATATCAACCTCGCTTAACTAAATTCAACCTCGTCGAAACAATAAATCTTGAATAACTGTCACCAGTTCTTGGTAACACTCACTAAGAACAGTCTTTAGTAAACTTCACATAACTCCATCATATCTGCACTCATAACCACATCATCAGAACATGTTTGTGAATTCAGATATATCTTCGTATAACTCAATTCATCAACATAAAACCTCACAAAAAATTTATGTGTTTGTAACTCTATCAAATATGTCTATAGAGCATATATGTTGACATCAATGACAAAACCAGTCATGAATGTAACATATAAGAACTCAATCATCTCTAGTCAACATCCAATCTACCCTTCTAACAACATTCACAAACATTCATGCTAACAATCTCCCTCTTTGACATTGATGGCAACATAGATGAAAAAACATCTAGTCCCATCCTATCAATAATAATATCCCATCAATACATTTCTTCCTCCTCTACCTGTATGCACTTCAAACTCAAATAGATCTCATATTTTTTGTGGTCTTAAGATATATCTCCCCTTCATTCTACTTTTTAGGATTTTTTTATGTATCTTTCTCCCCCATTGACACCAATGACAAAGGTGTCAATATATCAATTCTCAAAGTTCAATCATCTCCAATACAATTTGAAAAGTGTTCCTGAGTATCAAAAGATATTGTATAATAATAATGACTAAGAGTCCTTAATGACTTAGCTTGAGTAGAGATACTCCCCCATAGGAGAAGCGTCAAGCATCTAGTCCAGATAGGTATAGTACTTTGATCATGTTGGACTGATATTCAAAAGTGTCCTTAGCGAAAGTTTTTGTGAATATATCTGTTATCTACTCCTTTGTACTAATATACTCCAATTTGATTTCTTTTTGTGAGACCTTCTCTCTTACAACGTGATACTTTATTGCAATATGTTTGGTCATTGAGTGTAATACTAGATTCTTTGACATGATAACTATACTAGTATTATCACAATGTATGATAATAGGCTCAGTGAATTCAATCCCAATATCCATAAACATCTACTTCATCCAAGTTATTTGATTGCAATTATTTTTTTTTACGACATATTCTTCTTATGTTGTACTCTGTGATATAAAATTTTATTTCTTGCTCAAATAGGAGACCAATTTTCCTCCCAAATAGAATTCTCTACCACTTGTACTCATTTTGTCATCAACATTTCCTCCCCAATCTGCATTGGTATATGCACATAATGTAAAGTCATGTGATCTATCATACCATAACCCATATTTTGATGTACCCTTCAAGTATTCAAAAATCCTCTTTACTACTAAAACATGTGTCTCTTTAGGTTCTTCTTGAAATCTAGCAACAATCCCAACCACACTAGCTATATTAGGTATTGGGTGAGTTAAGTACTATAGTCCTCCAATCATAGATTTGTACCTAGTCTATGTTGCATTCATTAATTCATCCTTTCTTGACAATTTACATCCAATTACCATAGGGGTTCCAACTGGTTTACAATTCTCCATTCCAAATTTTATCAACAAATCCTTAAGGTATATTTTTTTTGATATAAAAAATGTTATCCTTGTTTTGTGTAATCTGTAATCCCAAAAAATATTTCATCTCACCAATCATGCTGATTTCAAATTCATCTTTCATTTCATATGAAAATTTCTTACTTTCTTCATCATTACTTCCAAAGATAATATTATCAACAAATACTTTAGCAACGTGGCTCCTGGTTTTCGACACCTTCTGCCTGCAATGATGGAGCTGAAGGTTCATCTCTTCCACACCACATCACATCCTCTTTGACACCCTCCTTTCTCCCTCATCATCATGTCTCCCATCTGGTCCATCGCGGTTCTTCTCATTCACATTCCTCACCGTGGAAAACCTTGCCATTATTGCGCAACTCCTTAACTAAACAACCCCTATGTTCAAGCTCTCCTATCGCTGCCAGTCTAGACTCTTCTCTCCATTTCCCTAGCTTGTGCTCACTTCATTCTCCACCCACCCCTTCACCTAGCACCTCCCATCGGCGGTCCACTTCTCATCAGCTGGGTGTTTCTTCCAATGGTGCTGATATCGATGCTGCTAATGGTGTTGAGCCTCCTCGATTACCAGACCAACCCTGCAACCACTTGCTTGCTGCGGATGTTGCCGAGGTGCAATGGTCAATTCTCAATGGTCACAACATTTCTCTAGGTACATGTTCTTCTCACCATTCTCACTTTGTGTATGTTGAGTGTTGCATTAATTTCCCTGAGCTTATTTCTTCCTTTTCTTCTGACATCATTTATAGCACTCAATGAGATCACCGACCCCCTTCTAGCATATGTCTTGACCAAATAGGTCCTAGTGATTCATGTGGTCCCCCTTGTCCCTTACCCCTCAAACACGTAGCCTCTTTAGAGAGCTCAGACCTCTCCCTCTCATCTTTTGTGTCCTGTATCTCATCGCACAAGCTTCCCCTCTCCATTGGTCGGACATCCTCCTCTCTTCCTCTTTGTCAGACCTCTGGTCAACGAGAGCTTTCTCATCCTCCTTCCTCACGTGTTTCCCCCTCCATGTCCATGTCTTGCTCCATTGAGAATTGAGAGTCCAAATTAGTGATCAACTTGTCACATGCCACCGTGGACCCCCTCGCTTTTAATTTTCTCAAACGAGGCCTCAATTTTTCCTTATCTCTGAGTGCTATTCCTCATGTTGACTTTGTGTCTGACATTGAGAATGTCGTTTGTGCTCTTCCTACCAATATTGCTAAGGTTGTCAGACAAGATTGTGCTGTGGCTCTTAAGCATGCTAAGCCCCCTAAGGGAAACATCCCAAATGCTGAGCATAGAGCCTTTAAAAATCTTATGCACAATAATGATATCATTATCTCTAAGGCAGACAAAGGGAATGCCACAGTAATCTTGAATAAGTATGACTACATTGCAAAAATGCTTGACCTTCTCTCAGACACTAGTAGCTATAGAATGGTTCCCCATAACCCTTGCTCCAAGATCATGAAGAAGGTAAAAGTGGCTATTTATGGTTCCTCATTTGATGATACCACCAAGAAGCATCTTCTACCGACCAAGGAGCTTACACCGCATATTTATGGGGTTCCAAAAATCCACAAAACTAACATTCCATTAAGATCTATAGTGGATACAATTGGTTCCCCAACTTACAAGTTGGTGACATTCCTTGCCAAATTATTATCCCCTCTTATGGGTAATTCTATCTCCTTCATCAAAGATTCTAACCATTTTGTTGAGTTCATCAAGGAATCTAGATGTGACAGTAACGACATCTTGGTTAGCTTTGATGTGGTTTCCCTCTTCACCAAGGTTCCCATTCTCGAGTTGATCGAGATTGTCAAACACAAGGTTAGTGTTGAGGTTGCCTCTTTGGTTGAGTTATGTTTACGGTCTACATTCTTTTCCTTCCTTGGTGTCATCTATGAACAGGTTGATGGTGTGGCCATGGGTTCCCCGCTTTCACCCGTAATCACCAACTTATATATGGAACAGTTTGAGGAAATCACTTTGCATTCTTTCCCCCTCAAACCTAAGTGGTGGAAGCGATATATAGATGACACTAATGTCTGTTGGCCACATGGCCTAGATAGGTTGGAAGATTTTCACGCCCACCTCAACAATTTAACCCCTTGCATATCCTTCACCAAGGAGATTTAATCTGCCAATTGCTTATCTTTCTTGGATGTTCTTATCCTCAAAAAACTAGATGGCTCCCTAGGTCATTGGGTTTTCTGCAAAGCCACCCATACTAACCTATATCTTCACACTTCCTCTCACCACCACCCTAGCCAAAAGGTGGGCATCCTCAAAAACCTTGCCCTTAGAGCTTATCAGATTTGTGACGATGACAACTTAGAGAAGGAGCTCACTCATCTCCGTCAAGTTTTCAAGTGGAATGGATACTCTGACAAACAAATATCTAGAGCTTTCCACTCGGCCAAATCTTTCCTTCATTCCTCTGCCAATCCCCTTCCCTCTACCACTGAGCCTCCCCTAATTTGTTCCATTCCCTATGTAGTTGGCATCTCCCACAAGATATCAAAGATTCTGGGTAAAAAAGGTGTTTGAGTTGCCTTCAAGCCCTTGTCCACCTTAAGGAACCTTGTTCCCTCTCTTAAAGACTCCAGGGATGTCTTTTCAGAGTCTGGGGTTTATAAGGTCATTTGTTCTTGTGGTATCCCCTAAATAGGTGAAACAGGTCATTCTTTTTGCACTAGAATCAAAGAGCACACTGCAGATATTAAGTGCTAGCATGTTCTCAAGTCCGCTTTAGCCAAACATTCATCCTCTACTAAGAATCACATTTGCCTTGAGAACACCCAAATCATATTCAAGGAGGATAACTTTTTCAAGAGGAAGCTCAAGGGAGCCATTGAGATCAAAAACTACCCCTCTAACCTCAACCGGGATGAGGGTTGGAGCTTGAGTAGTTCTTGGCAGCCGTTTCTTTCTTCCCTTAGAGACCTCCCTCATACCGACTCTTCTTCCTAGTCTAGTTTTTCCCCCTCCCTCATTCCCCCTCGCACCCCCTCCTTTGCCCCCTCCCCCTCCCCTTGTCGGTTCTCTCGTGGCTTCCCGCCTATTTGGACACTCTGCCCCGACCCCCTCCTTGTCCGTATGATGGGTGCATCTTGTGTCCCTCTTCTTCCTTTTTGGTGCTTCTTGCTTCTTGTTTGACACTCATTTGCACTTTAATTTCATCTTATATTTGCGGCTCCCTTTTTTTTGGTTCTTGTGTCATTCTACACTTAGACATTTTTTCTTATTTTTACTTATCTATTTATTTATTTTGTATATGTGTATGTTTATGTATATGTATATATATGTATCATCTATATATATATATACATATAGATGATATACATATACATATACATATACAGATACAAATACATATACATATACATATACATATACATATACATATACATATACATATACATATACATATACATATACGTATACAGATACACACACGCACACACACACACACATATATATGTATATGTATATATATATATATATATATATATATATATATATATATATATATATATATATATATATATATATATATATATATATATATACATGTATAGACATGTACATATATATATACATATATATACATGTATCATATATATCATAAACTTATCAATATATATATATATATATATATATATATATTCCTTATTCTTGTTTCTAAATATTTATTTCCTATTCTTTTGGGTGTTTTCATTTTTTCTCTTAGTATTTATTTTATTATTTGTCTTGTTTATTTTGTTTTTTAGTATTTTATTATTTTTCTTCGCTCCTTTGCCTATTCTAATTTTATCATTTTTGTATTTTATAGGTCTTTTTTTCATTAATTTCTCTTATTTGTCTTTCCTAACTTGCTTTTATTCCTTTAAAGTTTCTTGCTCTTTTTTTTTGCCTTCTCATTGTTATTGTCTTCTATTTTTGTTTTTTGTATTTTTTCCTTAATTTTTATAAAAAAATTTTGATTCTTTATCATCCTATCTTTTTTTGGTTTTTATTGTATTAGGTGGTCTTATCAACCTCGAGCTTGGTGCCCCTTCTCTCTCCTCCCTCCCTTCCTGCACTCCCCCTTTTCCTTTTTATGGTCTGATAGGTCTGCAATCAACCATCTTTTTGTTCCTTTCTCTCTTGCATCCTGATGATGGATCACATAGTGTGATCCGAAATGTTGATGACAAAAAAACTCTACACAATCTAATCCAGAAACTTACATAGCAATCAGTAATCCATCATCATTTTTCCTTAAGTACATATTACTATTTGCATTACCTTTCTTAAATCCCAAAATGATCAAGTTTTTATATAACATTTCATACCAAGCTCTAAGAGCTTGCTTCAATCCATACAATGCCTTTTTCAATTTGCAAACAATATCCTCATCTTTTGTCAAAGAAAAACCATCAGGTTGTTCAATGTAGACTTTCTCTTAAAGTTCTCCATTAATAAAAGATGATTTAACATCCATCTGATATACCTTGAAATTTTTACTACAAGCATATGCCAAAAAAATTCTTACTTCTTCAAGTCTAGCTACAGGTGCAAATGTTTCTTCAAAATCAATACCTTCTTGCTACCACTATCCTTAACATACCAATCTTTCTTTGTTTCTTACCACTTCTCCTTTCTCATTCATCTTGTTCTTGAAAACCCATTTGGTGGCAATAACATTCTTGTCGTTAGGTCTAGGGAGCAATTCCAAAGTTTTGATCTTTTCAATCTGCTCAACTTCTTCTTTCATTGCTTTCATCCTATTTTCATATTTGCATGCTTCATCTACAGTCTTTGGTTCAACTTGAGATATCAAACATAGTTATTCATTTACCTTGTTCCTTGTCATAACTCCTTTGTTTGCACTTCCAATGATTTGATTTGTAGGATGATTTCTTGCAACATATTTAGGTGTTCCTGGTTTAGGTTTGACTTCTTTTCTAAGTGTTGATTCAAGTTTGACTCTTGGTTCCAATCTAAACTCTTCAATCTACAAATCATTGTCAGTTTCATAAAATAGTTCATGTTCATCATTCTTATTAGTGTTAGTCCTGTGTCTTTTATCTTCATCAGAATCATAATCAAGAATTCTCTCTTGAATTCTGAAGTTTTCATCAACCTTCACATTGGTACTCTCAACAATAGTCCTCAATCTTTGATTAAAACATCTACATGCTTTACTTTTCAATGAATAACCAATAAAAATTCCTTCATCACTTCTAGCATCAAACTTTCCAATATCATCATCTCTTTTGATATAACATTTAGTTCCAAATATTCTAAAATATTTCATAGTAGGTGTATGTCCAAACCAAAGTTCATAGGATGCCTTACTAGTTCCTTGTCTAATTTGAACTCTGATCATTGTGTACACTACAGTGTTCACTTCTTCTCTCTAAAATATATGTGATACATTACCTTCAAGCATCATAGCTCTAGCTGCCTCACTAACTAATCTATTCCTTCTTTCTGCTATACCATTCTACTATGGTGTTCTAGGTGCTGAAAGACGTCTCTTAATTATATTGTCTTCACAAAAGATATTAAACTCATTTGAAGTAAACTCTCCTCCCCTATCAGATCTCAAATATTTAATCTTTAATCCAAATTCATTCTCAACTCTATTCTTCAATAACTTAAACTTCTCAAATGCTTCATATTTTTCTTTAAGAAATACAAACCACATCATTGTTGTAAAATCATCAATAAAAAACATAAAATACCCTTGACCATAGAATAATTTTGTTCTTTTAGGTCCGCACAAGTATGTGTGCACAATCTCCAATTTAAATGATGTTGAAAACATTTTTCTCAGAAATGAGTTCTTCCTTTGTTTAGCCATAACATTCCTTGCAAACCATGTTAATTGGCTTCACAATCTTAGGAAAGTCTCTAAATTCATTTGATGAGCTAATCTTCATAATGTTATCAAAGTTGATATGACAAAATCTCTTATGCCATAGCCAACCGTCATCCATTTTAACAATCAAACATGTCATTTCAGTAGGAGACAACTGAAATACATTACATTTTATCTTTATACCTGTTCCAATTAGTCTTCCATCACTGTCTTTAATCATACAAGTCTTCTCCATGAAATATAACATGTATCCTTTGTCCATAAGTTTTCCAACACTCAAAAGGTTATATTTCAATCCATCAACAAAGTAGACATCTTCAGTGTCAGTTTTTCCATCAAGTGTAATAGGTCATTTTCCCTCAATCTGACATGGTGCATTATTTACAACTCTAAATATTCCTCCATCATATCTATCAAGTTCAAAAAATTTATCCACATCTCCAGTCATATGATGAGAACATCCACTGTCAATAATCCAATCAGAATTTTTCTGTTCTACATGTGAAACTAAAGGTTTTTCTTCTCTTCTTCTTCATTAGAATTTTCATCTTTAATAGCAAAAAGTCCTATTTCATGTTTGTTTTCATCATCACTTTCTAAAAATTTAACATATTTAAATACAATTTCTCCTTCTTCATCAACATAACAACAATTTTCAGTCTTAGGTTTATAAGGTTTTCTATATCTGATCTTCTCTTCTCTCTTAGGACATTTAGATGAAAAATGACCAAATTATTTGCATGTCCAACAAGAAAAATCTTTCTTACCTTTAGGTTGTCTCCTTGCAATCAGTGCCATTGCATCATCAAACTTTCTTTCTTCTACTTTCTTAGATGCCCAATCTCTAGCATAATCTCCACTGGTACTTGCACTTCTTATCAACACAAGTCTATCCTTTTGTACACTAAAATTTGTTTCCACTCTAGGTGTACCTTCCTTTTGATTCAGCCATTGCTCATGTTACTACAACTTTCCAAGTAGCAATTCTTTTGTAAAATCAGGTATAATCATTTCTTCAATAATTTGTTCTTTGTATTCAAAGGCCGGTGGAAGATATTTCACTATCTTCTATATGAATTCATTATTTGATTTATTTCCACCACAACTCTTAATTCTTGCAACAATCTCAATAATCCCACTAAAGCAACTTCTTATAGTTTCATCTTCCTCCATCTTAGCACTTTCAAACATACTAATATAATTGTGCAATTTATCTTTCTTCAAAGTTTCATCTCCAAAAAGATTTTCCAATTTAGTCCAAATATCAATAGAAAGTCTTAGATATTTTACCTCAGTGTATTATGTATCTAGAAGAGATGATAGAATAACCTCTCTAGCAAGCATATTGTACATCTATTGGTTCTTTTCTTCATCTGTACATGAGTAAAGTTTGTCTTCATCTACAAAAAATTTCTTCATCTTGATAGCCAACTAGTAATCAATTTCCATGCATAGAAAATGTGTCTTCATTATTTCTTCCCAATTGTCAAAATTTACTCCATCAAACTTTAGACTTTCTTTCCTGAAAAAAATAGTATCCATGGATCTCATTAAGATGTTAAAAATTTCCTTCAAGGACCTAATGCTCTGATACCAATTGTTAGAAAGAAAAGTCCACCATCACAACTAAGAGGGGGGGTGAATCAGTTGTGATATTAATCAACTTAAATTCAACTCTATCAAATCTTAAGCTTGTAATCAATAACATCAATAACCAAAAGATAATAAACATACACAATAACACCATATTTGTTAACTAGGGAAACCCTTGATTAGAGGGAAAACCCCGGTGGGAATGATGCCCACAAGATGATGTACTAATATAAAAGTTCCTTGTGAAAGGATAGACATTGTTAGAAGTATGTTACAATACAATCAATACATATGAGTCCTTGTTAGGAGACTTTTGATCCCTGCTAAAAGATCCCAACCCTATGAGGAGATGATTGAGAAACACAATGAAGACAACTGAACCCACTGTCCAAATTACTTCAAGACTGTCTTCACTAAACAATCTTTAGGATAAAACATCCAAGGGTGAAATGACTAAAATAACAACTCACTTTTCCTAAATAGTTCCTTTTAATTCTTGAATAATCTAACAACATCATCTTCTACTCTAATCATAAATATTTCTCATTCAAAACTCGCACAATATTTCATGACCACATGATATCCCTTGATATCCTTCGATACCTTTCCTTTATACCAAGTCATAATAATTATTGAGTCGGCCAAAAGTGTTTCTCAATTTACAATTAATAAGATAGGACATCAATAAGAATTTACAATACATGTTACATTACATCTAAATACTTCAATAGAATTATTAATTTGTAGTCGCCTCTCAAAGAAGTAACACGCTTCCCATCATCTACAAGTCTTCACGGAATGCAAAGTAGTTTCTAACATGTTTATAAAATCATCTTGAATATGTCATTAACAACATATCAACCTTGTTGAACTAACTTCAACCTCATGGAATTAAACAATAAATCTCAAATAACTATCACTAGTTCCTGGTAACACTCACAGAGATCAGTCTTCAATATACTTCACATAATTTGATGATATTTGCATAAATTTTTATGTGCTCATAACCACATCATCAAAATTTTTTCCTAAACTTAGTTATATCTTCGCATAACTCAATTCATCAAAATAAAATCTCGTGAAACAATTCTGTCTGTAACTTTGTCAACTCTATCCAGAGAGCATATATGTTAACATCAATGACAAACCTAGTCATGAATGTAACATATAAGAACTCAATCATCTCTAATAAATATTTAATCTTCCCTGCTAAGAACATTCACAAACATTCATGCTAACAAAAGGAAGCACAAGATAATCTCAAAGAAGAGAGGACACAACAAAAAGTTTATTAGGTGTGAAAGACATCTTACTGCAAATTATCCCTAAGAATAAAATTAATGAGAAATAAGCTATCATTGATCAGTTAGTCTCACTTGTAAATCAAGTCAATGCACTAGATGTTGATGTTGAAGAAATAATGATGAGGATGACAAAGAAAAAGGATGAACAAAGGTTAATGGAGAAGCTTATGCAGAAGATTTTTGAATAGAAAGTTAAACTTTCTATCATTTCTACTGAGTTGGAGGAAAACATAAAGACAATAATTAAGTTATTCCAACATTTATGCAATGTTTCTCATTTTACTCAAAGTGTTCTAGATCAACAAGCCAACATTTATGAAGAGATAAAGAACATTGCATATAAGTTGACTGATGAAACTTGGACATTCCAAGATCATTATTCAAACATTAAAAAATTTATGAGTTTACAACTATAATTGAGGAAGGAAGAGGAGAATATTAGAGCATAAGTTCTTTAACTTCAAGCACATATCATTCCTTATTTGGAGGTAATTCAAATGAATATCAAGAAATCTAAGGAACTCATTGCTACACTTGAAATATCATTAATGGATCATATGGAAGATCTGTCATCACAACTACAAGACCAACTTTCAACACTTGAGGCACTAAAAGACACATGGAAGACTACCTATGATAGTGCTAAGTCTTCTTGTCAAGGATTGTTTGATAAACTGAGTATACATTGTAAATTATATTTTTGTTTTTGGCATTATAGTAGAAAAAGGGGGATAGTAGATAGATAAAGTGGATAGTAGATAGTAGATATATATCAAAAAGGATAAATAAGGAAGATAGTAAATAGAAAATACAATTTTTGAAAAATATTTTTAAAAAGGAGAAGTATATGTTGCGGGGGAGTTATCACATATTGGAGATATCAAGTTTTGGCTAAGCTATGAAATTTTTTGTCACTAATGCCAAAGGGGGAGAATTTTACTCCTAAATACATTAAGTGATTATCATTACTAAAAAATATGAGTTCTGATGAGTGAAGAATCAAGTTAGTGAAGAGAAATTCATTTGATAAAGACAAGGCCGAACAATTACCGAGAAATCAAGATTACTGAGCAGAATGGACACCAAACAAATATAGTTAACTGAGCACAATGGTTACCAAGGAAAGGAAGATTACCAAAGGAGTCTGTTAACTGAGGAAGAGTAATATCAAGTAGGAATAACATGATAATTGAGCATATCAACAAAGGCTATTGAGAGACATAGGATGAATGTAAAAGTTTGATTGGATTCTACCAAGCAAGAAAATGGTTTACAAAGATCAAGAGGAAAGTTAGATAAGATTTATTTTGAATGAAACATGATTTTAATTGATCCCATGGAAATGTTTATGTTAGAATAACTGAGAGGGGGGGTGACTCATTTATCTAGTGTCCCAAAACAAAATGTATAATCCAAAACAAATTCTTCAACTTCTGCTACTCGGTAAACATAAATACTTTCACTGTCTATGTTTTTACCGATTGTTAGTTTAAAACTTATAGTAGTTATTGATCAAATCTAACATGTAATATGAAAAGTATGATAACAAACAAATATCACAATCAACACATAACACAAGAGATTTAATGTGGAAACCCTGTGAAGGGAAAAACCACCTGGGACCGGCAACCCAAAATGTTCACTCTTCTAAAGTGAGGTCGGTGAAGACCCAACCCTATTAAAGGTTTACAAACACACTGTTAGGTGTGACCTTGTTAGAGGATTTTAGACCAGAAGTTATCGTCCAACCAATAGTCACTCTAGGGTTGACAGGATAACAATGTTCACTCTATGAATGAGACATCAAAAAGACTTTCTTAGTCCACTCAGTTAAGAGATTTGACTATGTACAATGGTTAAATAAGTAACAGTAGATGATGTACCTTGAAACAAATTCAATTGTAGTTTACAGATCAATGTTTAGCTCATTCAAATCTTTCTGATCAATATATCACTTCAGTTTCAATACTATATCAACTTACTGTCCGTCGGCAATTACTCTCTGTAGCTCGGTAATTGTTCTATAGTTTGGTTCTCACTAACCAATATGATCAGAATGCATGAAAACTCCTTCATGCAATAATTCTACAGTATCTTATTCTTTCGGCATCATTTCAACAATGAAACCAATGTCATTTTCTTTTTGTCCATCAAATTTTTCCACTTAATCTTATTCATTGATTTTGCCGCTCTAACCTTCTTCATCTGATGTGTCAATAACATGTTTCAATCTACTCCATTAGATTTTCCTTGAATTATGTTAGCTGTTGATCTTCATAACAAACCTTATCTGTTACCTCGATTTCATATAGTTTACAGCTCATCACTTTATTGGCTAAACTGATCATTTAATTCATTTCTATTTTGCTCGGTTAACAAAAAAATGCGTCAGTGAACACAAGATCAATTAACACTATGCTTGGTATACACTACACTTTGTCAGTGTATACTGGAATGCTTCATTTACCGACAACACTGCTTTGTGTCTTTCTGCTCTATTCTTCATCATAGATGAATGCAACATAATAAAGTCAATATCATCAAGTCATAGACTCATCAACAAGTTACTTAGTGTATTCCTTATCCTTATCTGACATATGCATCTTCCTCATGTAGATATTTATGTTCTTCATCTCTTTCACCTTTCTTCAGATGTATCCGTATAGTAACTTACAAGATAAGTACTGTCAAGCTAGTTGACATCAATGACAACATAATACTGATTTAATCATCTTGCATATCTAATCAACAACTCCTCAATGATCTTAAATCATATATTCTTCATTCAGTGTTCTAAATCAGTTGTAGTTCATCAATCTCTCCCTTTGACATTGATGGCAACTCAGGTAATATGAAGTGTACCATACACATACCAAACATGTAATCTACAACTCTGTGAACAAATGTTGTACAAGCTCTCCCTAGCTTAATATGTTTAATTACTACATTACTAAACAACATTATCAATGCAGCTTTGACATTCTACAAATATGATCTTTTCAACTCTCAGATTCCTTCTTCTGTTCTTAGTAACTAATCTTCAGTGATTTCTTTTTGTTTGTCTCTCCCTTAGATAGTTCTCATCGGTGCATATTGTTTCATATTATTTATCTCTCCCTTTGACAACAATGCCAAAGAAATAAATAAATAATTAGCTCTGTAGTAGCTAAGTAACTCTCTGTTTGTCTAATACATTATCTATATCTCTATATACTGATATCCCAATCTATTTCAGTTCTTCAAACTTAATCACAACCTTGAACATTATCCAAATTGTGAACTATGCTACATCAACATGTGTGATCTTTTGATAAGTTTAAGCTGATGCAACATCGAGATCACATTAGTGACCAATAGACAGGGGACAGATCCCAAGTCTAGTCCTCAAATATTCAAATGTGTCCCTCGGTAGAGGCTTTGTAAAGATATCTGCAAGTTGTTCTTTAGATGTAACAAATTCTAACTTCACTTGATTCTCTTTTACTTTTTCTCTTAAGTAGTGATACTTAATTGATATATGCTTTGTCTTAGAGTGCATCATTGGATTCTTTGAAATATCAATAGCACTTGTGTTGTCATAGTATATAATCACTGGGTCAGTGATTACCTCATTCATTCCTTCCAACACTTGCTTGATATATGCAATGTTTGAGCAATTAGTAGCAGCAGCAACATACTCTACTTCAACTATAGACTGAGGAATACAAACCTTCTTTTTACTCATCCAGGTTACAAGTCTTTCACTAAAGAAGAATGCTCCTCTGGTGGTGCTTTTTCTATCATCCACATTTCCAGCCCAATCAGCATTAGTATAGACCATCAGTTCAAACTTACCTTCCTTAGGATAGCATAAACCATAATCCTCTATCTTTTTCATGTATCATAAGATCCTTTTAGTAGCAATCATGTGTGATTCTCTAGGATTAGCAAAAAATCTAGCAACAATTCCCACAACATGTGCTATATCTGGTCTACTGTGAGCTACATACATTAGCTTACCAATCATGGATCGGTAAAGTGTCTGGTTTACCTCTGTAGTTTCATCTTCCTTTGTTAGTTTACATCCAGTAGCCATTGGTGTTCCCATAGGTTTAGCATCTTCCATGTCAAATGTCTTCAAGACTTCCTTTATGTACTTGGACTATGTGATGAATATCCCATCACTCTGTTGAATCACTTGTAGTCCTAGAAAGAATTTAATCTCTCCAAACATAGACATTTCAAACTCATTCCTCATGTCATCAGCAAAAGATTTACATACATGATCTTGACCTCCAAAAATAATATCATCAACAAAAATTTCAACAATAAGAATAGTGTCATCAGTATCACCTTTCATGTACAAATTGTTGTTTTCACTAGTTCTTACAAATCCAATACTTAACAAGTAAGTATGTAGCCTTTCATACTAGGCTCTTGGTGCTTGCTTCAAACCATATAAAGCTTTGTGTAATCTACATACCATGTTTTTGTTGTCTGGATCAACAAATCCTTTAGGTTGTTCTATGTAGACCTCTTCTTCAAGTATACCATTTAGAAATGCTAACTTCACATCCATTTGATAAACTCTAAATTTCTTGTGTGCAGAATATGAAAGTAGCATTCTAACTCCTTCCAATCTAGCAACATGTGCAAATGTCTCACCATAGTCAATGCCTTCTTCTTGTGCATATCCCTTACATACCAATCTTGTTTTATTTCTTGTCACTTCACCATTTTCATTCAGTTTGTTCCTGAATATCCATTTAGTACCGATAAAATTTTTATCTTTAGGTTGGGGTACTAAGGACCAAGTTTTGTTCTTCTCTATTTGTTCTATTTCCTCTTTCATTGCATTAACCCATTCTTCATTCTCTAATGCAACTTTCACATTTTTTGGTTCAAGTTCACAAACTAGACATGTACCTTGTCTTGCTTTGCTTCTTGTCTGCATGCCAGCTTGTCTATCTCCAATAATTTGTGTCTCAGGATGATGTCTTCTGAAAAAACTAGCCAGTACTCAATTTCTCCTTTCTTGTTCATCCTGTTTAGGTTCATGTGCTTTCTCAGTAGCTCCATCTTGTTCATCAGTTTCCCTTTCCTTTTCCTCAAGGTTATTTTCCTGTTGACTATTTATCAAAGGTTGCGACTTTGGTAGATAGTCAAGATGTTCAATGTAAGTGAATCTACCATAGTCTTCCAGTTCCTTTCTAGCTTCCTCTGTGTTCTTGTCATCAAACTCATCAACACAGACATTAGTACTTTCAATTATCTTATTTGTAACCTTATTCAAACAATTTTATGCTTTACTCTTTGTAGAATATCCTAAGAATATTCCTTCATCACCTTTAGAATCAAATTTCCCATTTCTCTCATCTTTTAGAATAAAAAATTTTCTTCCAAAAATCCTAAAATAACTTACAGTAGGTTTGTGTCCAAACCATAGCTCATAAGGTGTCTGGTTGGAGTCCTTCTTTAGTTGTACTCAGTTAATAGTCAAGATGTTCAATGTAAGTGAATCTACCATAGTCTTCCAGTTCCTTTCTAGCTTCCTCTGTGTTCTTGTCATCAAACTCATCAACACAGACATTAGTACTTTCAATTATCTTATTTGTAACCTTATTCAAACAATTTTATGCTTTACTCTTTGTAGAATATCCTAAGAATATTCCTTCATCACCTTTAGAATCAAATTTCCCATTTCTCTCATCTTTTAGAATAAAAAATTTTCTTCCAAAAATCCTAAAATAACTTACAGTAGGTTTGTGTCCAAACCATAGCTCATAAGGTGTCTGGTTGGAGTCCTTCTTTAGTTGTACTCAGTTACGCACATATACAACTGTACTAATAGCTTCCCTCTAGTATGTCTAAGAAATATTCTTTTGCAGCATTAGTGTTCTTGCACAACCAATGATTGACCTATTCCTTCTTTCAGCAATCCCGTTCTGCTGAGGTGTTCTCGGTACAGAGACTTGTCTTTTGATACCATGCTCATTATAGAAATTAGTAAATTCATCAGAGATAAATTCACCTCCTCTATCAAATCTTAAGCATTTCAATTATTTTCCAATCTCTTTTTCTACCTTTGCCTTATACCACTTAAACATCTTAAATGCTTTAGATTTTTCTTTTAAGAACATAACTATCATCAGTCTAGTATAGTCATCAACAAAAAGAATAAAGTATCTATCACCATAATAACTCCGAGTTCTCATAGGACCACATAGGTCGGTATGAACCAATTAAAGTATCTTCTTTGTTGAGTAGTCTTTTCTTTTAAAACTAAACTTAGTCATCTTACCTTTCTGACATTCATGACACATAGCATGATCCGGTTTTGATAAGTTAGGCAACCCTCTAACTCTTTTCCTCTTACTAATCTTGATCATGTTATCAAAATTCACATGACATAACCTTTTATGCCACAACTAAGCATCTTCATCCTTCATTAATAAACAAGAAGACTGACCAATATCAAGATAAAATAGATTACCTCTAGATTGTGTACCGGTTCTAACAAGTCTTCCTCCATCATCATAGATTTTTACCTTTCTACTCTCAAAAGCAAGTCGGTGGCCTGAGTTATTCAGCTATGCCACACTTAGCAAATTATAGTTCAGTCCATCTACCCAATACGCATTTTCACATTTTATTCTATCATTAATCATCAGTAAACCTTTACCTCTTACCATAAAGGGTGCATCATTTCCCATCCTTACTGATCCTCCATCATATTCATCAAGTAGATCAAATTTCTCTTTATCACCAGTCATATGATGTGTGTAGCCACTGTCTATGATCCATGTATCATTTCTGCTTACTTTAGAGATCAGTGCTACTTCTTCATGTTTCTCTTCTTCCTCTGAATCATCCTTCATAGAAACAAATACTACTTCACTACTACATTTGAGGTCAAATTTTGATGGCCATTTGTCAGATTTGCAACGCTAATTTGTTGGCATTTTGACAGATGAGTTCGTCACCATTTTTTCATAGGAAATTGTGACAGAAGACCTATCCATTGATTTACCGACATCATCTCATGTCGGAAACTTGCACATGGCAACAGTTTTATTATGGCATTTTTTGCAGTTCATCCATTAGAATTTTGACACGACCTATCAAAATATACAATCTCTGTCAGAATTAACTATCGCAAACATATCCTTTTCGACATTATAACTATTGGAATAGCGACAGTTTCCACCTAAATCTGATAGATACACCTGTTGGAGATATGGCATTAATGTCAAAATTTCTATCAAAAACTGACTATTTGCGACACTTAAACTGTCGGAAGAGCGACAGTCCTTTAGCATTTCTCCGACAGGTTCCCTATCGAATGTATAGCATTACCGTCGGAACTATTGTCGTAAATTAGTTTTCTCTGACATTTCATCTATCGAATGCATAGCACTTCTATCAAAATTAATTATTAATTGTTGAAAAACTGACGGATATGCACATTAAAGATAAAACAGCTCAAGAGACCATCATAGGTTCTCTCTTTCTTTGGTCTATATTATTGACAGAATGTTTTACCTTTCATTAGCTCATCAAATCCGGGGATTTGAAAGAATTTAATAGAATATTTTCATGACAATGTACATTATTTAAGTTGACATTGCACGAATTTATCTACTTCACACACTTGTAGACTATGAGGATGATGATAAAGAAGCATGGCCATCCATGGCCATGCTTCTTTATCATCGTCTTCATAGTCTACAAGTGAGAAAAGTAGATAAATTAATGCAATGTCAACTTAAATAATATATGTTGTCATGAAAATATTCTATTAAATTCTTTCAAATCCCCAGATTTGATGAGCTAATGAAAGGTAAAACATTCAGTCAATAATATAGACCGAAGAAAGAGAGAATCTATGATGGTCTCTTGAGCTGTTTTATCTTTAGTCCTAGCTACCTATCGATCATCGAGAATAATTACTGCCTTGCATTTATGTACACTTCACGAATTGATCCTAGTCTCGCAAAAACATTTTACACTCGTACATCTCATCAATACTGGAGGCCTAAAGTAATTTTATATGATTACTAGCACATTTCGTGCATGGATGAGAAACAGTATCCAAAGTTTCTAGATAACTATTTTTGAGAAGAGGAATGAGTGCAAGCCAAAGAAGGGATAATTCCACAATAGAAAGGAAGACATATTTTTAGCCTGGGTCTGGATCCTACCCCAATTTTTGAAGGATCCAGGGCCGGTCTAGAAAGATGTCTTCCCATTCTGTCTACAACATTGTGTCCATCCATGACCTCTGGAATATCATCATCTTTCTACTCTTCATTTGCCAAAATATATCGCTTCTTCAAGCTTGCAAAGTAATCTTATTAATAAAAGAACTCTTGCCAACATTAGGGTACCCACAAATCAAAATAGTTGATGTTATTGGTGCTTGTGCTCAAGGATATCGATTCACTATTTTGAAACGGCCAAATCATTTTTATTTCATTTATAGAGAAAAGGAGTGGGAGAAAATGAGTGGGTGAAAGTTGATCGAGTGTGAGAGAAGGCATTGCATTTTATTTGATCATGAATGCTCTCTGAAATGACCAATCATGTTTTCTATTCGATTTTTTTTGGTGTTTTTTTCTCCCCATATTCAGTAGATAAAAATCATGGTGGCAGCCACTTAGCCATCTTTTTGATGTTCCAAGTATTTTACAAAGATACAAGTATGTGGATTTATCATTCAGTTGCTTGCAGTTATTGGTCAAATGCAAATATTTTGTCAAGTTGAAAGGGCAAGATATGGGTTTGGTGTTTTCGGTTTATGTTAAAAGTTGATTTGGTAAAATCTTCAAAAAACACACTACATGTTCTAAAATGTAAAGAAGTTGAATGTTAAATGTAAGATATATATCTCATCCATAGTAATCAAAAGAAAGGACATGAAACTTATAAGGAGATTTACCAATCCAAAAATATAAGCGAATAGGAAACATGATTGGTACTTTAAGAATTGGTTTTTGAGGTGCACAATCTTCATCAATCTCCTGAGAACAAGACCCCTCCTCACGAAAAATGCATTGAATAGATTAAACAAATCTACAAAAATGAACCAATGGCATGTTTAGAACAAAGAAATAGATTGATAATAATATGCTAAAAATTCTATTATGTTTAATACACGCAAAAGGACCAGTCCCAACAATTCTTAAACATACTTTATCTGATATGATAATAACATGCTAATTAAACTGATAAAGGTGTTATCTACATTTAATCTGCCAATTATTAATTACACAAAAAACAAATTACGAAACTGAACCAATGGCATGTTCTTCATGTGGTACAAGGAAGATTTGGCTATGAAAAAAAAAAGTGAAACGACCTCATCATTTTTATTTCGATTGGATAGAGGAGCGAAAGCTGAGTGTGAGAGAAGGTATGTGATTTCTTCATCTTTCGAGCATCTGGCATCATATTCAACTGCAAATTTCAAATGCATTGCATTGTATTTGATCACGAATGCTCTCTAAAATGACCGCATTCTACTGGTGTCGTGCCCTAGCCCGTGCTTTATCTCCATTATTTGATATTATTGGTGCTTGATCTCAAGGATATTGATTCACTATTTTCAAATGTTTGGATCATTTAGACAGTTACATTTCCTGACTATTCCTCTAGTACACAGTCAGGAAATGTAACTGTCTAATAATTATATGTAATGTTGAATGGATTAAATTCTTTATTCTTGGTAGAAGTGAATGGAAGGAATAGTGTGTATTAAATACAATCTACTCACTTATTGAATGCTTTGGAGAATACTGGTTTGACTGTCCATGTGCTACCAGTGACTAAGATTCATTAAAGGATACAAAACCCTTCATTTTGGGGTTATTATGTGTGGATTCAAATGTAGGTTTGATTTGGTTAATGTTTAGAAGAGATCAATAAAGTATTTAAAGACAATCTTACATGTTTGGAGAGGTTTGAGAGGCACTTATCATGACTGTACCCTCACAAACATTGGCATAGACTAGTTTTACTAAGTTTCCTTTCTCTATTTTGAGGTTTCCTTTCTCTGTCGCAGGGGTACAGTCAGAGGGTTCATTGAAAAAATGATCCTTCAAATGGTTACTATGAATATGAATGATTTGATATAGCATATTGCTTATTTTACTTGAAGTTTGGAATAGCTTGTGCAAGGGTGAAAGTAGTGTTGATCATTTTGGTCATGACTGTTCCTCTACACAGTCAGGAAATGTAACTGTCTAATGATTATATGTAATGTTAAATGGATTAAATGCTTTATTCTTGGTAGAAGTGAATGGAAGGAATAGTGTTGGTGTTAGGTTTCATTTATTATTAAATTCAATGGTTTCCAAGATGTGTTGAGGAGTTTGCTCCTTGTTTAATGTTAACTGTTCTTGCACAATCCACTCATACAATAGTGAAATGCTATGTGGAAGGGATGGTTGATAGTGTTCCTTGAGGGAAGGGGGATTGTGAAAGACTTGTTATCATTGTATTGTGTATTTCCAATATGCTTGGTTGCAAGGTAGACCGGGAGAATGAAGGACCACTCACCGATTGCATGATAACCCAGTTTTGAAGGGTCACTCATTGAGGGGATAGTAAAGGTCCCAATGATTGGGCCATTGGAGGACCCTATTTCTTTGTATTAATTGCTATTCAAATTAGATGCATGGATTTCTTGTGAACTACCAGCTGCTATGCATCCTGCAGCTGCATCCGTAAATCTGCATATACTTCTCTACGGTTGTAAGCCACTTAGTGATCAAAATAGAGAAACTAAATCAAAATCATTCTTTGTCCTATTTCCTTTTAACAAAGTCTCAACTATCAATGATAAAATATACATTTGATGCCCTAAGCTATAAAATATACAAATGGCACCTACCTAGAAGCTCACCAGGAGAATGAAGGATCACTCACCGATTGCATGATAACCCAGTTTTGAAGGGTCACTGGTTGAGGGGACAGTCAAGGTCCGGATGATTGGGCCATTGGAGGACCATAGTTCTTTGTATTAATTGCTATTCAAATTGGATGCATGGATTTATTGTGAATTATCGGCTGCTATGTATCCTGCAACTACATTCGTAAATATGCATATACTTCTCTAGGGTTTTAAGACACTTAGGGATCAAAATAGAGAAACTAAATAAAAATCATTCTTTGTCCTATTTCCTTTTAACAAAGTATCAACTATCAATGATACAATATATTTTATGCCCTAAGCTATCAATACAAATGGCACCTAGCTAGAAGCTCACGGGCTATCCATTTGATAACCACAGTCAACATTTCAAAAAAATGGATATCCTTGAGCACAACCACCAATAACATCAAATAATGGAGCTAAAGCACAGGCTAGGGCATGACACCAGTAGAATGCGGTCATTTCAATGATAGCAATTTACAATGCAGTCCTTTGGCATGTATTAAATAGAATAAAATTTTCAGCATATTATTATCATTCTATTTCTTTGTTGTAAACATGCCATCGGTTCAGTTTTGTAACTTCACTATTGTATGAGTGGATTATGCAGGAATAGTTAACATTAAACAAGGAGCAAACTCCTCAACACATCTTGAAAACCATTGAATTCAATAACAAATGAAACCTAACACCAACACTATTCCTTCCATAGTTGCAGGATACATAGCAGTTGATAATTCACAAGAAATCCATGCATCAAATTTTTATAAGGATATCCTACTAATCAATAGGAATTTTCTTGAGCTGACCAATGATTATGCATTTTGATGGCAGTGTGCTAGTTCAAAAGGATAATATAAATTTGAAACAATTTTTTTTTATTTTCTCAAACTATAAATGTGGTTAAAGGGAAAATATTATGTGGAAAACCCACAAACCAAGCTAGCAAATGATTGTACATCAAATTATTCCTATATTCATTCAAGTATTTCTATGCTTCAGCTACCTGACCTTTGAGCTTCATCTAGAGGAATGTGTAGCTTTAAGATAGAGTTACTTCTTGGGCCTTACAATAGGGTGGAATATGATCAAGATTTGTTTAGGTTGTATCTTTGTTAGTCCCATTGTTAGGTTCTTATAGTTCATGGTTTGAATCTATTATGGTTGTGTAAGGGATTTTTAGATGCTTTTTCTAACATAATTATTGGACACCATGATTGGAACAACTGGTTGTTGGCTATTATACACATGGATCATATCTGTTAATGGTTCTTTGTGTTCAAGAATTCGTTGATCAATCTTTGAGATTTATTGTCCCAACTTTAAAAGAGTGATAAAAGATATAGTGAGTACTATCTTTTCCAAGTGTTTTGTGGGTGCCATTATCTTCTAGGAGTAATTGCTGGAACCAAATTATGTTCTTTGCCTCTAGTAAATATTGCAGACACAACCATCTTCTTGGTGAAGGGTTTCTTCCATCCCCATGAGGCACTATTGCATGGTTTCCATTCCCTTGTAGTATACTGAACCTAATTTAATACAAGTGTACACTATTTTGGGTTCCAAAATTTTTGGCCCCTACACTGTGGTTGTTAGCCTAATTAAGATAGGCCTACCTTTGCATATAAGAAGAGGCCAACATGAAAGAAACATCTAGAAGTTAGGGGGTTGTTCCTTGTCCATAATTTATTATTTAAGTGCTAAGTGATGATGGGTATATCATGTAATTCATACCTAGTGTGCCTTTCTTTCTCTCCACATTTCACATTAGGAGTATATGTTATAAAATACTAATGAAATCAACTATAGGTCAAATCTAATCAAAATTGCAATATAAAGATTAAAATAGATCTTGAAGAAATATGGGAACCATTTTTGACAGATATTGTACAAATGAAGAAAATACTCCAAAGAGGAAATGCTTCAATGTGGAACAATTGAAGGATAATATTTTACTTTTATATGCACATCTACAATGTTTTTGATATATTTATGAGATAACAAAACCATAGAAAGAATAGCATATAGAAGAAAGTAAAGAATAATGATCATACTTTGAGATATTGTGGAAAATTAAAGGAAAGAATGCTTGGTGGGGTTATCATGCAATCACTGAGTGATCCTTCATTCCCCTCTTCCAGTGACCCTTCAAAACCATGTTATCATGCAATCGGTGAGTGATCCTTGATTCTCCTGGTCTGCCCTACAACCAAACATATTGGAAATACACAATACAATGATAACAAGTCTTTCACAATCCCCCTTCCCTCAAGGAACACTATCAACCATCCCTTCCACATAGCATTTCACTATTGAATGAGTGGATTGTGGAGGAATAGTTAACATTAAACAAGGAGCGAACTCCTCAACACATCTTTGTTGTAAACATGCCATTGGTTCAGTTTTGTAAATTTGTTTTTTGTGTTAAATGCATTTAAATTGAACATTAAGCATAGTAATAATATGCTTAGTCTATTAGTAATTGCAGATTAAATGCCCATAACACCTTTATCAGTTTAGCATGTTATTATAAGATACTAAAGAAGACCTGCTATTTGTCAGAGAAATCTTCACTGTCCCCCACAATGAAGACAATGAAGATTGACCTCCTGCCCCACAACAAAGAACATTGTAATAAGAATAAGATAGTGCCAAGAAACATTTTCACAAATATGAAACGTGAGGAAAATTAATAACATTAACAATGCCAAGATTCACAGTATTAAATTTCACCTACGGATGAGTTTCTGTAGTGGGTTTCCCAGCATCAAAAATATGTTCAATTGCATTTGAGCTGTAACTAAGAGTATCATGTAGAACATACGCTAAAATTTGAAAGCATTCTCCAGCCTGGCAATTCAAAATTCAATCTAGGCAATCATCAGTAAGTGAAATAAATTATAGACATCAACATCAACATCATCATAATCATTGGACATAAATTATAGACATCAACATCAACATAATCATAATCATTTGGAGGGTATTCATTCTGGTCCTTGGATAGTACTATGTTTCTTGAAAGTTCTTGTGATGCTTCTAAACTTTAAAGACATATTTTATAGCTTAATGATAATATAGATTAGTGTTTTGTTTTCTAATGGAGTGTTGTTGATCATTCATGGTCTTGAAGAAAATTTTGATTGTTTTGATTCTCGAGTCTTGATGTTGTTTCTCAATGTGATATAGATTGACCACAAGATGGTTCAGTTGGTCCTCTCTTTCTATTTAATCATTTGTCTTCTTCATGGTGTAAGTGTCAATATGTTATAATCCAACCAACATGTCATACCCTCACTTCTGAAAAACCTCACAGCATGCAAATCACAGCCAAAGACTTGGGTGATCAGCATACACAAACAACGATTACCCTTAGGAAACAATGATCATTAATATTCATTAATGGTGGGTGGTGATTCCTTGGTAATAAATGCATTGCTAGCATTCATCATCTTAACCAAGTCATGGGTGGTGATCCTTGAAATAGCACAATTAGTAAAAGGAAATAACAACATAAGTCATGGGTGGTGATCCTTGAATTTGGAGCGAGGAAGAAGGAAAATTGGAAAACAAAATATTGAATAATCAGGTTGGAATTAGAGAAGAATTCAGAAATGAACTTGAATTAGAAAAAAGCCAAGTTATCTAGTTCTTTGTTTGAGGCTGGGTTCCGATTCTACTTTTGTTCTCCTCTGGGTTCGACTTGGGTTCCTTTGGTAGGAACTTGGGTGCCTGGGCCAATCCCAGGTGCACCTGCAGTATTATAAATAGGATACACGAGGTATTTTATTCATAATTTTATAGGCTAACTCATTATTATGGTAACATGGGTATGACCACACTCCGTGCCTTATAATGGTACCCGACATGGAAATGAAGTTGAACCAAATGTTGACCGTGATGGCTATGATCATGATGAAGATCAATATGAATATTAAATCTAAAATATGGCTTGTAATTTGAATTTTTATTGTGAATGAAGAAACTATAGATTCAAGTTGACTCATTCTATGTTGTAATATATTTGTTCCCTAAATCTACCATATTATATATGTGTAGTCTGTAAGGGACATCTTCTTCTCATCTATGTATCATAGCTCAGTGAGAGTTCTTAGGAGAGAGATAAGATGTCAGTGGGAGATGGATAAACCAATATTAGAACACCACTTGAAGCCTTGCAATGTTGAGAGTGGGATAAAAGCTACACTTGAGGCCCTATATAAGGAACAAACTTATTGAGCTTCACTTTGTTTCGAGAATAGTTTTATATTCTGTACTAAATAGGGCCAACCACATGAAGGTGGAAGCTCATTTGGCCCCACCCCCTAACATCACTCTAAATTCCTCGTTAACATCTAACATTCATTCATTATTTCATCCATTAATAAAATTCATCTAACATCTAAAGTTCATCTAACATTCATCTAAAGTTCATCTAATAAAATTCATCTAACATTCTAAAGTTCATCTAACATCTAACATTCATTCACACATTAATAAAATGTCACATTCATTAATTATCACACGATAACATTCATTAACACATTATAAAATTTATGAACATTCACTACCACAGAATTAAATTCATTAGCATATAAAAATTAGTCATTATCAATTAAAATGCATAGATGACAATCATTTCTTTTTTTTCTTTTGATTTCTAGTTTTTAATATGTAATTGTTAAGATGACTATTGATATCATCGTCATGATCATCTACCCTCTCATTAGATCTCAATGCACGCCTAGTTCTCTGTTGATGCAAAGGGGGGTCATCTGCAATAACATATAAAAGGGTTAAATTAAAAACATTTTATTATAATTAAAAACATTTTAAACATTTTAAAGTATTTCAGTACTTTACAAGCCATAATTGTATAGCTCTTTACCTGATCTAGTCACATCATCAACATCGAGGTCAGCTTGTCTGGCCTCGGCCTCAACCTCAACATGCTCATTAACAACCTCTACACTCTCTACAATTGCAATACAAATTGTTACATTAATCCAAACACCAATTGCAATTAAATTTGTATTACTACACCAATAAATTTAAGATGTTTACTTGTATTACTATGATGCACATCCTCATTGTCATCAACACCCACAGGTTGTGTACGACAAGAATCAGTAGGCTACATTTCAATTTCATATGCATTCATGTTATCATTGTTTTCTTACTTAAAACAAATTTACTCACTTTATCTTGGAACTTAACATCAAATAAACTAATTGGTAAATAATTAAATTTGAAATATCATCTATTTAGCTTACTTACCCCAACGGATCCATCAGTAGAACCTTGTGCACTTCTTATTCTTTCTGCCACGACTTTATAGCCTTGTTGGAAGCCAATTCTCTTGTCCTCTTCTGTGAGACTTATATTGAACTTCGTGCCCTACATTTTTGCTTGGTATCGCCAAATTTTATTTTATTGTTTCATCAAAACAAAAAAAAATTTCAAATTATAAATAAATATTTAAAGATCAAAGAATTATTTTCAATGTTAAAAGCCATGTAAAGATTATATTTTTCCAACACTTACAACTCGTGCAACAAGTTTCGAATAACCACCAGAGCCTAGCTTGTGTTGCCCGTGCTTTTGCAATCTTGCCTTTGTTGCCTTTGATGTGTCAGGCAATCTATGAAGAGATTGAAATATGTTAGTTCATATAAATATGAAGAGTATTTAGTACACAATTACATTCTTAATAGTATCACATACCTTCTTCTATTCTCTTGTGGTGTATTTCCTTTTTTTACTTCAGTTTTCTCATTCGCATCCAGAATAATAGATTTCCACTCTAAATCAGGAATGCAAGGGGGCGCTAGTAATGTGGGTTTTTGGTTAATGTACACCTGTACTGGTCCCTAATATACCTCAAACATATCCCGGCTCTTTGAAGGAGCTTACCCTTTTGAAATGCACGAGGTCCAAACAAGTTTGTCATACTCTCTATGAGATCATCCTTTAACTTTTGATTTTGGGTTTTCCACCTTTTAAGAAAGAAAACAGTGTTAGATTAAAAAATGGATGTAATGATAACTATCCTAGCAATGATATGAAATCAAAATAGTGGATTGGGGTTTTAGTTTGGATATGATGTTTCACCCTGTACAGATGGTGGGCCCAAATGTCCACAAACACTCATCATTAAGTTTACTATAAAAAACATCATTCCCTACAAAATAATCATGGGATCATTAGTCGAAGGATATAATAGTATAAAATAAGAACACAATAGATGTAAGCTTCTCATATTGAATGCAAGGTGTAATTAACATACGATTGTATAGTAAAAGAAAGGTCCAATCTTTAAAGTACCTGGAAGTTTTTCTATTTTCAAGGGAAGTCCTTCTTCTTCGGACACAAGAAATATGCAATCCTTCATTGTTCCCGTACTAGCAATACTAGTACATCCAGGAAAATCACCATCAAGTGTTGCATCCCCCATTGCATAAATTGAATCCATTACGAAATGGCCCTAAGAAAGAACACTTCAAGGGAAATAAACATATATATAATGATAGAGAAAATAAAATACTTGTATGAGTAGGTGGTGTCATGGTGTCTATGGCCATGCTCTGTGTTGCCAACATTGCAGGATGCGATACATCTGAGCCTGCCATCATATGAGGTGGTGAAAGTAAATGATCATTGACATGTGCTGAAGAATAGAATTGTTAGAGCATAATAAAACCAGTGATTAGCATGGACAATATTGTTAGAGAGTAAAAAAAATATAGTCAAACATGCGATCTACCCGAACTAGCTATAGTACCCTCATCATGGCCGCAAAGATCAAAATTACGCAAAAAAAGCTGTAAAAGCAACACATTCACTTATTTTTTAATGACATAAAAGACTACTATAACATAAAAACTATTATTGAACTTTTGTTATAATTAAAAATTGCATTAATACTTACTCGGTAATTTTGAGATAGGTGCATTAGTTTAGTTGCCCTGTTTTGTGACTCAAGAGTCGGAGGGAATATAGATGCCAATTCAGCCAATCTATTTCCAATTTTGTGGAGGCATTTTTTAATTGCAAAGGCCGGCTCATCACAAGCACCGAAATCAACAACTAGGTCCTTGTCAAAGGACTTCTCTTCAGGGACTGTGGGTTCCTTTCCCTTTCTCTGCTGACCACCTGTCTATGACAACAATATTACTAACACTATTAGAATTAATCTAAAACAGTGATGAAAAGAATATAATAAAAAACTTTATTTAACATTTTTCTTCTATCTAATTTGTAGTTCAATAACAAAGAGGTTTACCTGCTGGGAAGAAGTGCATGCACAATCATCACTATCCCCATTACGTGGTTGCTCGATATTGTGGTCCTGTGTTATTATTTAAAGTTAACCAATAATTAGAAAGGACTACATTAATAAATTTCATTAGAAGATGATGATGGAGATGAGGTGGATGGTGAGGAGACTCTCTAAATGTGGTTGGAAAAAAAACTCAATTATTTAATGGTACATAGTATGTACCTACACCCTAATGATAGTGACATCATTTGTATCTATGTGATTCAAATTATAATCAATAAGCAACTCTTCCCCTGCACTTATTGATTTTATTGCACATACAAATACATGATTTCCCTCGCGCGCCTCAAATATGCAATTGGGTTGCTTAATAGTTGACAGAGGTCATGTGCTATTTATAAAACCTACAATATTCCCAGATGCTTTTGGCCTTCCATCAATGTATATAGCCACCCTTTTACTTTGCTCATTGTCTTTTTGTTGAATATAATTTGCCAAGAGTGCATACCTACGCATACTTTTTTTATATTGAACAATTCGCATCCAACTTTTGTAATCGTAACAAGGTCCAACATACTCCATCAATTCAACAACTTTGTTCTAAGAGACCTTTATGCCATCCATGGAAAATAAGCCCAAACCATGTACTGACGATGGTGCAATACAATATATCTTGCCTTTAACACTAAAATCAGTGTTTATTGGAGGAAGTTCCTTGGGGACCCATTGTTTCTATAGATTTTGGTACCTAGAGGGCACCTCGATGTCACCTTTTCTCTCATCATCATAAGAACATGACCCCCCTTGAGCAAGGAAAAATTTCATGCATCTATTGAATTTCCTTCTAGTCTTTTGACCTCTAGTTGATCTTCCTAATTCAGACATACTAAATGACTCACTTTCTTCACTCGAGGAAGACACATCTGACAAATACCTATTTGCTACTACCTGCACTCCATCAAATGAGAGAGATAGAAAGTAATGCAAGATATTTTGAAAAATGTGAAATACATTAATCTCTATAGGGTGTATTGACTTATACCTATCAATCCATGAGACTGTGTGGGATGCTCGTAAAAGGAGTCTGGGTACCTGCATATATAATTCAATTATCTAATGTTAGGTAAAAAACTCATGATACATATTGTGAGTTTGAAGAGAGTTCGTGCCATGTGTGATAGAACCTACTTTATCTAATATGGTGCATTGTTAAACAAATTAAGGGTAAAGTAGTTATTACTTAGTTTTTTGTGGGGGACAATGAAGATATGTCTAACAAATAGCAAGTCTTCTTTAGTATTTCATGAATTTTTACCACATATACTATTTCAAGCCTTTGAATCTTGGAGAAGAAGAATGGTGTAAGTTGAATAGATTAGAGTGAATGGGGTGTTGAAACATGGTGAATAGACCATTATGAGATGATACTTAATTTCATGACTAATTTTCCCTCACAAACATTGGCATAGACTATTTTTACTAAGTTTCCTTTCTCTATTTTGAGGTTTCCTTTCTCTGCCGCAAGCGTACAGTCAAAGGGTTCATTGAAAAAATGATCCTTCAGATGGTTACTATGAATATGAATGATTTGATATAGTATATTGCTCATTTTACTTGAAGTTTGGAATAGCTTGTGCAAGGGTGAAAGTAGTTTTGATCATTTTGGTCGTGACTGTTCCTCTACACAGTCAAGAAATGTAACTATCTAATGATTATATGTAATGTTGAATGGATTAAATTCTTTATTCTTGGTAGAAGTGAATGGAAGGAATAGTGTTGGTGTTAGGTTTCATTTATTATTGAATTCAATGGTTTCCAAGATGGGTTGAGGAGTTTGCTCCTTGTTTAATGTTAACTGTTCCTGCATAATCCACTCGTACAACAGTGAAATGCTATGTGGAAGGGATGGTTGATAGTGTTCCTTTATTGAAGGGGGATTTTGAAAGACTTGTTATCATTGTATTATGTATTTCCAATATGTTTGGATGCAGGGCAGACCGAGAGAATGAAGGATCACTCGCTGATTGCACGATAACCCAGTTTTGAAGGGTCACTGGAAGAGGGGAATGAAGGATCACTTAGTGATTGCATGATAACCCCACCAAGCATTCTTTCCTTTAATTTTTCACAATATCTCAAAGTATGATCATTATTCTTTACTTTCTTCTATATGCTATTCTTTCTATGGTTTTGTTATCTCAAAAATATATCAAAAAAATTGCAGATGTGCATATAAAAGTAAAATATTGTCCTTCAATTGTTCCACATTGAAGTATTTCCTCTTTGGAGTATTCTCTTCGTTTGTACAATATCTTTAAAAAATGGTTCCCATATTTCTTCAAGATCTATTTTTATCGTTATATTGCAATTTTGATTAGATTTGACCTATAGTTGATTTCATTAGTATTTTATAACATATACTCCTAATGTGAAATGTGGAGAGAAAGAAAGAGACACACTAGGTATGATGTGATATCCCCCGTCTATATTAAGAATTTGATAAATAAATTAATAATAATAAATTAAAAAATAATCAAAAGTATATTAAATAAATATATTTATCACATTAATCAATGTTATTAACAAATAGATAATTGTATAATAATATATATATTGAACATTGAAATAAATAATTAAAATAAATATTAATCAGTCGTATATTAGCAATATATTAATAATGCATAGATAATTATTAATTAAACAAAATTAATAATTATTCTAAATTAATATTAGAGTGGGATGTAAAGATAAAGAACAATGATATTGTTGAAGTCAAACAAATTCAACAAGGAAAAGTTGGCAGAAAAGGTGCCACATAAGTGCAATGACAAATACAATTTCATAAAGTGTTGTAGAATTTAGACTAATAATAGTGATTAGTATTGATAAACGAATGATATACAATTTACGAGGAGACATGAGTCATGTCTTTTACATGACTACTCATCCTAAGCATAAGATATAAGAAAGCACTCTCCATCATTAATTCAGGCATCGAAGAAGAGAGAATATAAAATATATTTGTTACCCTACGTAGGGAAGAGAACATTATAGAGGAAAATATTGACAGATTAATAAATCTGTATTCAGCATCTGGCAACAAGTCATACAACCAAAACACATAGGATTTAACTTTATGTATATATATTATACAATCTCACAACTAATGGGGGAGATATAAGGGAATGAATATCAGACATTTTATATATATATATATATATATATATATATATATATATATATATATATATATATATATATATATATATATATATACATCACTTATTAGTGTATAAGGCAGAGCACAGATCTGAGTGATTATAAATATATAATCCCTTGTCAGTGGTATCTGATATAGAAATTATATATATGAAATATACATCTGAATTATATATCTAAATAATCTATACTATATATTCCAATGATCTAATATATATATATATACACACACACACACACATCACTTATTAGTGTATACGGTAGAGCACAGATCTGAGTGATTATAAATATATAATCCCTTGTCAGTGGTATCTGATATAGAAATTATATATATGAAATATACATCTGAATTATATATCTAAATAATCTATACTATATATTCCAATGATCTAATATATATATATATATATATATATATATATACATCACTTATTAGTGTATAAGGCAGAGCACAGATCTGAGTGATTATAAATATATCTGAGTTCATTAACCTCCTACATCTTCAATTCGAACAAAATTGATACAAAAGTCCTAACCGAAGGCACATCTTCACATCGAAATCCTAATTGATTTTATCTTAATTCTGCATCGGGGAATATTTCCTAAATATTCCTAATTTATCTAATTATCTTTAATTAAATATTATTTGGCGATAAATGTTATTATTTATCCTAAAGTTGATTAATTGAATATGATGAATATTTAATTAATTAATTTAATTATGCCACTTAATTATTTAATTAGATTTAATTGCATTTATTCCTAATTAATATTATTTTTATTTTGACAATAAATCAAATTTCTACAAATAATCAATTGAATATTTATTTAATTTATTTAAAATCAAAGTTGTCAAATTTAATGATTTAATTGGAATAAAGTTTGATTTAATAATTGATTAACCCATAAATCAATTGTTTTATTTTTAAAATCAGTTAAGTTGAGAATAAATCACTTTATTTATTTAATTAATTCATAATTATTATGCACATTCAAAAAGAAGTTAAAATTGAAGTTGGAAAATCAATTCAAGTTGTTTTAGAAATAAACTCAACTCTAATTTGAGTTAAAAAGCTGTTTTTGCATGATTTTGTGAATTAATTATCTTTTATTCTTTGATAACTCAAAAATCAACTTGAGTTTATCCGAGTGATTTATGGCTTTTTCCATGCATCCCCAAAGCCCTGTATTTCTATAAAACCAAGGCTCAACTCTTCAATCTCATATCTCATAATTTTGCAAACTTATGCTAGCGAATTGGTATCTGAAGAATTGGAGCTTCTTTTTCGAATCAAACAACTTTGTGAGATCATTCATATTTAGCATATCATTGTTAGATTAATTGTATTGCATATCAATTTTTCATATAGAATAGATTCATATCAAATTTCTCATCTTATTGCATAGAAAACCAAAAAAATAGATTAATTTGCATCTAATTCATATCTAGATTTTGCATTGAAATCCTTCATTTAGGTGTAGTCAAGGTCACTGATCTCAGTCCAATCTGAGAATACATAGTTGCATCTACTAGAAGGCAGTAAATTGCCTGGTTAGTTGTTTTCAATTACTTGCATGATTTCAATTTTAGCTAACCTCTAATGTTTTACTGAAGTGTTGTGTATACAGACAGGTACAAAATTCACACACACATTTTTGGCACCCACCGTGGGGCCCTGAAACGGGTTTCCATTCAATTTCTATCATCTTCTTATCATTTTCTGTGCCAAGCTATGATTTTTAATTTTTGTTCGTACAATTTTCATATGAGTTTTGTCAAAAACTCGTATCAAAGGATACCCACTATCGTATGATAGTTTATTTGATCGAGGATCATACCATCAGGATCACAGTGTCATTTGGATACCCTATTGTCGTATGATCTGGTACCCAGTGTCGTACTAGTTTCTGGATTGTCGTCTGGAAGGTAACCCATAGTCGTATGAGTTTTAGTGCTAGGTTTTGATTGTCGTTTCACTTTTTCAGGTAGTTTTCCAAATTTGTTTTCCTGATTTGGACTAATAGCTAACATTAACGATTGAAATTTGCTATTTCTGATTGGTTTCTATTGGTTTTGATTGGGAAAAGCGTGTGAATTGCTAAAAATAGGTAAGAATCTACTAAGTGTATTGTGAGGAATTTAGGTAATCTTTTCAGCTGATAACATTTTGATTTGGATTAAAAAGAACTCTTGCATGTCAAGCTTGTGTGACCTTTATTGCTTTCATATCAGAGATTTCATTTTGGGCTATTAAAAATGAACATAGATTTTCTTTTCAGCATCTTTGTTACACATAGTAAATAGGCCCTATGAACACTATTCGTGGCTCTTGAGAGAGTGGGTTTCCAACGAAACTCTTCTTAATGAAGGAACCCTTGTAGGTAGGGAGGATACTGAGGGAGTCTCACGTTCTACTAGATTTGTGCATCTTCAACTTCTGATTGATACATTCTCTCTCTGGAGAGGTTGATAGATCATGGTTGACATCATAGATCTTTGTGAGATAATCTTGGTCTTAGCGTGTTGGATTAATTTGTCTACTTTGTTTGGGTTAAAAGTGAAAAGGCTAGAGGATTATGCTCTACTCCCTTTTTGGGTAGTACCAGAAACTCAAATCCTTGAATCTGGAACTAGTCTCCATGTGGTATATTTTGTGATTCACCTTTAGAGAGGGTTAATCATAGTGGACATTCCCTTAATTGGGTCAACCACATTGATAGAACCTTAAGTGGTAATAGCCATTTTCATCGTGGTAGTGACAACCGCTATATAAATGTCCTTGTGGAAGAAATCTCCACAAGTGTGGTCTCTTCTTGGGCTGTCAGATCTCCCTAGTAGATCCTAAAGATTAAGTTCTCAGACTGTGTCAAAACCCTGGTGCACCTGGATTGGAGTTCACCCTCTTGAGATAACAAAAGTTACAAAGTCAAACCATTACTAAAAACCCTAGTGAGGCCAAATTTTAATTTTTCTAGGAATATGTGCATTATTGCAAAACTTTTTGGAACATACACTGTTAGCATTCCTAAGAATTAGCACAATTTAGTCACTTGATTGTTCATGTGCAGGGTTGCTTGGTCCCCTATTCATTGTTTTCACATGTGCTTGAAATCACTTGCTTGCTATTTTGCATGCTTGTTTATCTATCTGGTTACTAAGAATGAATCAATCCGCTACAATCTTCAAATCTGGATAGACAATTTTGTGAACAATCTGAAACTAAAAATCTAAAAAATTGCAAAATTTGATGTCAAACACCTTTCTGGAGTCAACAGTCATTTTGTAAAGTCAGAAAGTCGTACGACTTTCAGCTATTGTCATTTCAGAACCCCCAGATTGTCGTATGGTATCAAGTACATTATCATACGAGTTTTGTTGCTAGTCAATTCCAAAGAGTCAAAAACCCTGCTATTAACTATCATGCAAGTTTTGCAATAGTTGTATGAGTTTTTCAATTGTCGTTTCATGCTATACCCACTGTCATACGAGCCTATAGAAAGTCATTTGGGAAATTTTGAAAAATTGCTAGAAAGTTGTCAGAATTGTCAGAGACCCATCTTTTCCAGCCTATTTTCAGAATCTGTCAAACAAATCACTGTGTCAGGAACAGAGCAACAAATACTGAGAATCCAATCATTTTCCTAAAGTGGCCTTTTGAATCCGATTTAGCCTTCTGTTTCATCGGTTTGAGTCTTTTTCATCTTGTGTCAAAACCTTGTCATAACTATCAAATCTTCAATCAATCATCAAAATGGCTAAGTGTTGTAAACTCATGTCCACTATCTTTTGGGGATCTACCTATACATCGAGGGCACAGTCTCCTTCATCTACATGTAATCTAAGCTTCAATCAATCAATCCTTGACAAGGTTGCATCATTTGATCTTCTTGAATCAGATCCTTCTTCAGTTGTCTTCATCATATTCTTTGTTTCACCCAAGGTTAATGGTGGAAACTAGAGCTTCCTCTCATAAGAAATCTAGGGAAATATCTCAGACTTTACCTTTGACTCATATCCAAAGTCCAACTCTTGAGCAACTCTATAATTCTGGTCTTTACGAAGACGACGGTCTTGGCAATCTTCGATTAAAAACTGGTTACATTCCTCCTTCATCAACTCACAGAGGTAATCAACAAAATCCTCATCAATCTATCCCAGGGAGAACTCCTACCATGTCTCAAGAAGGGAAAAAATTTGGCTCTCAAAGAGCTCAATCTCAACATGGTGCAAATTGTATGCACCCTAAAATGGTCACCTAGACTTTGGGCCCCATTTCTGCAATTTGTCAAATCCCTGAATCAATATTTTAAAAAATCAACAATATCAATTATATCAATTTTCTTGATCAAATCATAATCAATTCGATATTTCCTAAGGTTTGAGCCTTATTTAATTTAAAAGAAATTTAAAAAAAAATCTTATTTAATTAAGAGAACATGCTCCCTTTTAATTAATTAAAAATCTCTTTTAATTAAATAATAAAATCATTTTATCCTAAGCCTTTATTTAATTAAAAGGAATTTCCTCCCCTTTTATTTAAATAAAAAATCTCCACTTTTCTTCTTATCCTTGTTGCACAAATAAAGCATTTAATTTTTATTTATAAAGAAAAATAAAATAAAAAATAAAAGAAAAGTACTTTTTGCCTCACATGGACATAAATTAAATGCTCAACATAAAGTAAATGCTTCTAATTTTCTTATTGGAGGATATGTGTGCACAAGGATCAAGCTTCTTTTTTTCTCCATCGTTGATTAAGTCTTTTGCCTCTTAATCTCCATGGTCCATTATTTTTCACTTCCTATAAAAGAAGAGCTCTCTTCTTCATTTGTACACACCATACATACTTGAATTATTATGCTACAAGTTTTCTAAGTCATTGAAGCTTTTGGAGATATTCTTGCATCAAGTTTTGAAGATTTGGAGCATCATTGGCATTCATCTTGCATCTACATCACATCCTAGCTTGCATCATAGTTGAATCATCATGGTATCATTTCTTTTCATGTTTTAGATTAATCTCACATAGTTTAATTAGAGGGTTTGTAACTCTTTCATTTCCATTTTCATAGCTTAATTGCATCTTCATTCTCATAAGATTAATTTGCATTCTCATATAGATTTTCATAGCATTGCATTCATTTGGAATCTCTCATTGTATGGTTGACTAGCAAGGTCATGAGTTTATAGCTCTAGCTGAGAGCAATTTTACAAATCTTGCAACTCCATGCATAGAGAGCTATGGATCGATTTGTGAGGGCTCATTCTTGAGTTTTCTTGCATGTAAGGATTCATAGAAGTGTGACAATATTTTAGCACACACAAATCAGGAATCCACACCTGAAGAAATTGCTCAATATCAAAACAATGATAATTTCAAAGGGATGATGAAGCATTTCTTGAAAGAAGACAAAGAGGCATACTTTTTACAATTAGCTCATCAAGGAACTAAAATTCCTCCCAAATTTAATGTTGAAGATATCATTACACATTAGGAAGAAACTCCACTCACAGTTATGATGAAATAGATGCATGCCATGCAAATCAAACTTAATAACCTTGAGAAAGAAAAGGAACCCAAGGAGTTCTCCATGGAGGCCCTATGTCCTTTTCCATTTGACAAAGACTTGTACATGCCACCATTTCCAAAAAGACTGGAGATGCCTAAGTATGATGGACACTCTAATCCCCAAGATCATGTCAGTGAATTCTATACACAATCTATGGAGTTCATGCATGAACCAACCTATCTGATGCGTCTCTTTCCTTGATCTCTAGGGGGAGCAACCATTCATTGGTTCTCTAGATTGCCTTCCACTATCAAAACTTTTGAGGAGTTGATCAAATTATTCTATCAGTAATACTCCTACAATATTCAACATCCAGTCACCATGATCGATATCTGCAATATCAAACAATATCTAGGAGAACCATTCCTGACATTTCTCAAGAGATGGAGGAAGAAATTCTCTCTATATGCTAGGCCTATTCCAGAAACTGAGAAGCTTGAAATCTTCATCAATAATCTTATCCCAGAGATCAACTACCCTTTACAACTATAAGATCATGCATCTTTTGATAAGATGGTAGACAATGCGATCAAAATTGAAAAGGTACTTGTGAAAAAAGGAGAAATCATACTTCAAAAGGACAAGTACGAATCAGGATCCAGTTCTAAAGATAAGAACAAAAATTGGAACAAGAATAAAGGCATTGTCACAGATGGTGTTGTTGATACTATCCGTACACCATCAAAAGCACTAGCTTTCAATCTAACTATTGGCACCCAAGAAATCAAAGCCTCAGAGTAAAAGGTGTCTAAACCATCTCAAAAGAAGCCAGAATACGAATCTTGGTGCACTGATAATAAACAAAAGTTCACTCCTCTTGGAGAATCTTTGGAATCATCTATAAGAACTCTGCTAGCTAATAACATCATCTCTTTGCTTGAGATCCAACAATCTGATCCTAATCCTAAACCAAAGTGGTGGAGGGAGAATGAATTTTGTGATTTCCATCGAGGTAAAGGTCACAAAACTAATAACTACTTACGCTTGAAACATACTATTCAAGATCTAATTGATAAGGGAGACATCATGCTTGACAATCATAAGAACAATAATAATCATACAACATTCATAGAACCATTTACGAAACATGGTCAAGAAGTTTCATCTTCTCAGCCTAATATGGGGGCTAAGGTCAATTATGCTTAACCTAGAAATAATGTTGTTATCAATATGGTTGAACCTTGTCTCTCTGAGCATTGCAATGTCATCACAATTGTGCGAAGAGATAGAGATCATCCTTCAACTAATGTAGTTACACGATCACAAGCTCAGGCACATTTGAATAGACAAATCCTAGATTCATCAAATGTCCCTAAGATGCCCTTCAATCTTTCTTCCACTTCCAAACATAAGGCTACTTCTAAATCTTCCAATCCTAAAGACACGAGGCCAACATCTTATAGCATTATTCAACAACTCCAACACACTAATGCAAAAATCTCCATGTTTGAGTTGCTTTGAATATCTCCAGCTCATAGAGCCATTCTAGACAAAGCTTTGCTCGGATCCAATGTTCCTGATGACCTTGATTTAGATAGGTTCTAGACTATGGTTGGACATCTTACATCTCCACAATATATCTCCTTTTTAGGGGAAGATGACAACTCCTTGAGTCACCCGCATAACCAGCCCTTGCATATAGAAGTCTTGATCCAGAACTGTAGAGTCAAACATGTGTTGATAGATGGAGGCGCTAGCCTAAATATTTGTTCTTACAGCTTGGTCACACAATTGGGATTTTCAAAATTGGCTATTGATCCTAGAAAGAAAATAACTATAAAAGCCTATGATGAATAAGAAAGATCTTCTAAATGCAACATTGTCTTGCCTATCAGAGCAAGTCCAGTTATCAAAGATACTATATGTGAAGTTCTTGATCTACCTTTAGCTTACAACATTCTTCTAGGGAGACCATGGATACATGAGATGAAGGCTATTCCTTCTACATTCCACCAATGCTTGAAATTTCCTTATGAAGGAGTAGAGGTCACTATTCCAACAGACATATCCACCACTTGCAATACATTGAAAGAAGGTGCAGATAAACTTGTGCCTAATAATAGAGAATCTTCCATTAAGCCAACAAAAGAAGCATCCACATCTAAAATGGAAGATCTTGCAAAAGAGGTCAATATCAAAGAAAATGGTATGGGATAATATACTATAGAGCCAGTCTTATCTTTGACATCTCTACCTATCTCACCTAAGTCTTATGGACAATCTTTAAAATAGTCCAAACCAGACACTAAAGAACCTCTTGAGGCATATAAAAATAATTTTATAGCAGAACAAGTCTCCAAGCAAGAATTTGAAGAAGATGAAGTTGTGCTTGCATGGCTATACAAGGATGAACCTGAATCTCAAGTTGTTCCAATTAGTGACTCTACAGTATCCAAAATCCCTTCTAAGGCATATGGTCCAGGAGATAAATTAATAGCTAAGATGGGATATTCAGGTAAAGGACCTCTAGGAGTAAGAGGAAAAGGTCTTATAATACCTATTTCACATACTAGTAGGGCAAACAAAGATACTATTGGCTTAGGCTTTAAAAAGAAACCCTTCCACCTCAAAAGTAATTGTTCGCATGTCATAGAGTAGATCACACTAGGTGAACCCCTTCTTAAGAAGGAAGAAACTGAACCCTCAGATAGTGATTCAAACAACTCAGAACTTGTTCCTTATGAGCGTTTGCCTAAGGAAATCAAAGACCTCCTTGAAGCTGAAGATGACCCAATCAAAAGAATTAATGTAGTAGAAACACAAGAACCTACTGTCAATCAAGAGATAGTTGCAACACAAGAACTAGCTAATCTCGAAGACAATCAAACAGGCAAAGAGGAAGGTGGTAGTTATTCTGAGACAGATTCTCATGAGTATGAATTCAAATTAGAATCTGATGGTAACCATTATTGGGGTATTCATCTTGACTTTACTCATGTTCTTAGATTTCCTAGAGGCATAGATGAAGAATCTAATGACTATGAATGGGAGGCCATTCCAGAAGAAGATGAGCTTATTACAGAGAAACATGTTGATGTTATTCACAAATATGCACCTGAACCCAATGTAAGTCTAGAGTGAAATGATGAACCTATCGAGTCTGATCCACCTATGGCTGAATTGGACTCCCACAATGACATTGAGCCTATTCACAAATTGAATGTCTTAAGTTGTAATATCACCTTTGAACTTGAGCATCAGGTTAGGACCAATGATGACAGATCCATATCCATAAACACTATCTCCCAATCTTTCCCCATTTTGACTATCCAACATCTTGAACTTCTTGATCAAACCTCCACAAATCCGAGCCATGTTATTTATACCTTTCCAAATGACTATGCCCTTGCTTGCTACCTCAATGCAATTGAGCCTATGAGGACTTCCATCAGTGAACCAAGCGTTAGCATGAAGGAGTCGGACATCAAGTATCTTAGTCAGAAAAATAAGAATAAGAATAAAAAGAAAAGGAGTTCTGAGGGTGAAAACCACTTTGTGGCAGTCTCAGAACCTACAAAAGTAAAAATAAAAGACGTATCCGAAGGTGAAAACCTCTCTGAGGATCCTAAGGATGAGATATTTGATATCCTTCAGAGTCATTTACAAGACAGATCTCCATTTCTAATTGAGCCCACTCAATCTATCAATTTGGGAACAACAGAAGAGCCACAGTTGATTCATGTAGCACAATCTTTATCAGAAGAAGAGAAGAAAAAATTTGCAACATTCCTAACAAAGAAGAAGATCAAATTTGCATGGAAATATTCAGATATGCCAGGGTTGGATCCTAATCTTATAATGCATCATTTATCTATAGCTCCAAATGTCAAACCTGTCAAGAAAAAATTGAGAAAGATGCATCCTAATGTTGCACTCTTGGTAAAAGCTGAATTAGAGAAGTTCCTAAAAGCCAGATTCATCCGAGTTATTGATTATGCAAAATGGATCTCTAATATTGTACCTATTTCTAAACAAGACAAATCAATAAGAGTATGCACAAACTTTAGAGATGTAAACAGAGCATTCCCTAAGGATGATTTTCCATTACCTAATATTGACATGATAGTGGACATGACGGTGGGCTTTGAGATGTATTCTTTAATGGATGGTTTTTCTAGATATAATCAAATAAAAATTTCTTCAGAAGATCAAGAGAAAACTACTTTCACATGTGCATTGAGCACCTTCTCTCGGAATGTCGTGCCATTTGGGCTTAAAAATGCTGGTGCTACATATCAAAGAGCCATGACATTTATTTTTCACGACATGATGCATAGGACTATGGAGGATTATGTTGATGATACTTTAGCAAAATCTATGATTAGAGCTGAACATCTAGATGACTTGAGCAAGATACTAGACAGAATGAAAAAATTTAGTCTCAGACAAAATCCTAAGAAGTGTGCTTTTGGTGTCACTTCTGTAAAGCTCTTAGGATACATAGTCTCAAAGAAGGGTATTGAAGTTGATCTAGCTAAAGTGAAGGCTATCATGGAAATGAAACCTCCAAAGAATATTAGTCAAATGAGGACATTGCAAGGAAGAGTTCAATCTATTAGAAGATTCATATCACAGCTGGCAGATATATCACAACCTTTTACAAAAAACATTACATAAAGGTGTGACCTTTGCATGGAATGAATAGTGTGAGAACAAATTTAACCATATCAAGGAATATCTATCAAATCCTCCTATTTTGATGCCTCCTATTCATGGGAAGCCATTGATCTTATATGTCTCTGCTACATATACATCACTGGGGGCATTTCTTGCACAACATGATGAGAACAAAAAGGAAAGAGCTATATATTATATCAGTAGAACATTGGTTGCATATGAAAAGAATTATTCAATGATTGAGAAATCTTGTCTAGCTATGATCTTTGCATCACAAAAACTGAGACATTACATGTTAGCTCATAACACACATTTGGTAGCTAAGATTGATCCACTCAAGTACCTTCTAAGCAAAGCTGCCCTCACAGGTAGATTAGCTAAATGGGTCGTGCTCTTAAGTGAATTTGACATTGAATATGTGGAATGAAAAGCTATTAAAGGATAGGTTATTGACGATCAATTAGCGGATGCACCTATGATTGATGATACACCAATGCAAATGAAATTTCCAAATTCCTCTATCGTGACTCTTTCTTCTAGAGAATGGTAGTTATTTTTTGATGGCTCCTACACATAGAATGGGTCAAGTGCGGGCATATTATTCATAACTCCTCAAGGATACTCAATACCAAAAGCATTCAGATTAAAGTTCCCTTGTACAAACAATATTATAGAATATGAAGCCCTTTTGAGTGGTATGAAAATAGCGATTGAATGGAGAGTAACAGAGCTACACATTCATGGAGACTCTCAACTTGTTATCCATCAAGTCAATGATGTGTACCAAACTAAAGATGAAAAGCTCATTCCTTAAAAGAGAATGGTAGATGATCTAAAGAAATATTTCCTATCCATCACATTTGAGAAAATTCCTAGAACATAAAACAAGGTTGCCGATGCAATGGCAATGCTATCTACTTTATTACAGTAGCCTGAACATGAGCTACGCTATGAGTTCTTGGTGGAAGCACTATCTTATGTTGCACATGATTCCCCTGAAACCCACATGAGCTGCACTATTGTTGGTCATGATTCATCCAAATACAAAAACCTATTCTCCTATCTCCAAGACCAAATCATTCCCGATACCTTCAACCACCATGAAAATAGATACCTTATCCGTAATGCCTCCCAATATGTCATCATTGGTCATGATCTATACAAATGAGGTCTAGATGGTACTCTACTTAGATGTTTAGAATGGGAAGAGTTTCAATGTGCATTAGAGGAAGTCCATGATGGTATTTGTGGGTCACACTAGAACAGTTTAACACTAGCTCGAAAACTTATTAGGGTTGGGTACTATTGGCCTGAAATGGAGAAAGAGTCTATCAAGTTTGCTAAGAATTGTCAAAAGTGCCAAGTGCATGGCAACTTAATTCATGTTCCAGGGAGAGATCTAATTCCCTTTACTGCACAATGACCTTTTCACCAATGGGCATTTGATCTTATAGGAGCTATACATCCTCATTCTTCTAATGGACATACCCATATAATCACAGCTATAGATTATTTTACAAAATGGGTAGAAGCAATTCCTTTGACACAAGAAACTGGAAAGCAAATATCCATGTTCATATTGAACTATATCGTATGCAGATATGGGATACCTCATTCCATAATCATAGATAACAGTGGACAATTCAAGAAGAAAGATCTAGATGATCTATGTGCTAAATTCTAGATTACACAACATTGGTCATCTATCTACTATCCTAAAGGAAATGGACAATCAAAGGCTTCTAAAAAGAATCTATTGAAAATCTTGCACCATACATTTAATAAAATAGGAAGAGACTGGCATCTCATGATTAATCCAACTCTCTGGGCCTACAGAAAAAGTATCAGAATGCCCATTGGGGCTACACCTTTCACTTTAGTTTATGGGTCTGAAGCAGTATTGCCTATTGAGGTTGAAATCCCATCACTAAGAATCAGAATGCATGGTCTAGTAACTGATGATAACTACAGAGTGTCTAGGTTGCAAGAACTTGAACTACTAGATGAGCATAGACAAGCATCATATGATCATCTCAGAGTATATCAGAATAGAATGTCTAGAGGTTACAACAAGAAAGTCAGACACAGAGAATTTTAGGTTGGCGATCTAGTCTTAAGAGAGAATCCTAAAAATCAATCACATCGAGAATGCAAGGGGAAGTTTGAACTCGACTGGCTGGGTCCCTTTGTTATCACTACTACTTTTGGCTCTAGTGCCTATCAACTCTCAATGACTGAAGGAGAACAACTTCGAGAACCAATCAACGTTCTCCATCTAAAGAAATTCTATGCCTAAGGCATTCAGTGTATGGTAAAATGTCCTGAAAAAAATCTTTAAAATTGAAAAAAGTCCTGAAAAAATGAACATCTTGGTGAAAACCTAGCAATAGGCACCTTGATGATTCACAAAAAATTTAAAAATATCAAAAGTAAAAAAAAAAAGTAAAAATTCAAAAATATTAAAAAAATTGAAAAATGAAAAATACAAAAAAATGAGAAAAAGAAAAAGTACCTTGGTGAAAACTTGGAAACAGGAGCCTTGGTAGCAAAAATAGAATCTCTGCCAAGATGGTGAAAACCTGGCAAATGGGTGCCACTTGTTTCAAAATGCTACATCTATCAGTGCAATCTTGGTCTTTCCCAACTTTCAGTCTTGCTTTAGTTTGTACATATCTCTCAGTTTGTTTCTACATTCCTGTTTCCAATAAGCCAGTTGTACACCAATCAGCTCAAGCGTCGGTATCCTATCAATGTTAAAAAACTTGGGGGAAATCAAAGTCATATCCTATGGCCTCCAATGTATCTTAGACATATCATATCTAGTCAAAGTCCTTTGAAGCTTCATCCAAGTCAGTCAGTCAGTCTTGTCTCCAGAAAGGATTTTGCATTACAACAATGCAATCAAACACAAACTGAAAACAATCTAGGCTTTTTACATGCTTTTATCTCCTTGTATGCTTACTGATTCACATTGAGATTTTTTCATATTGTGTCCCTTCGAGCTCTTCGATGATGTCCTTTACAAGATTTAGAGAGTGATTACTGGGGGCATAATCTTTTCTTTGCCTTTTGCTTGTATGTCAAAATCTAACAACTTTGGAAATTCTGGATTGAAATGGTGTCTGTTTGTAAGAGCCTCTATCTCGAATTGGATGGCCATGTGTACCTCGACCATTGATACCTAGAAAATTCAAGGAAGTTTGATCTAACTATTGTCTTTTTGAGTGAGTTCTTTCTCCTACTATGAAACACGATCTTGCCTAAGGATGTGGACAATAAAGGGTCACTACGGGTAATTCACATTGGATTTAGAATGATCTCTTGACTATTTGTTGTGTTTGAATGCAAGGCATATTCAAGTCATCATGATATTTATGTTCTGATGCTTATACAAATTGCTATATCAAAATGGACATGATATTCAGGTCATCCTGGCATTTGTGCCTTGGTGCTTATATCTAATCCGACATTCTGAAAACAAAATCAATATTCATATATCCATGGTTTCCTAATTAGTGGGTGTTGTATTGATTCCTGCGCATACAAATTGATATTCATATGTCTATGGTTTCATCACTAATGGGCATTGTATTAATTTATCCGATTACCTAAAAATTCAATGATGAAAATGACTGACACATGATTGGTGACTAGGTCCTAAGTCTTAGGTTTGCATTTCATTCTGCATGTTTCTTTGCATTTTGCATGTTTGCATGATCTCACAACATTTAAATAAAATTCAATGCTTAAATGATTCTTCAAATCGCATCTTCAAATCTAACAAGAGCTGAATCTCACACAAAGTTTCCTCCAACGAAATAGCAAGTAGAATCCATTTTCGGGATCAAAATCAAAATCTACGATCATTTATATTGTAAACTACTTGCATATTCGACCTTCAATCATCATAGAAATCTAGTATTCAACTTAACTGATTATCTTACCTCAAACTATCAAAATTTCAACTTGGTCAACTATGGTTAACTCATGGTCAAACCTAGTCAAACTTGGTCTTCTAGACCTCCAAATGATGCAGAATGCATTTTCAAACATGTATAACCACTTCTCAAATCAATTAACATGCTTCTAAACTATCAACGCTGACTTTTCTTGTCATATTTGAATTTTTAATCCTGAAGGGGGCATGGTATTTCACATCATTCAAGTTTGTAATCTAAATCTAAAAATCAAATCTTTCCTTAGTAATCAAGACAACAACCACGTCTAGTTACTGATTCATCAAAAAGACCTCATCGCTTGGGGCAAATCAATCATCGCTTGGGGCATATCAGATTCATTGAGATCCATATCAATCTGGTATTCTCTTAATCTTGTAAACTATATTATTTTTTCGTAACCATTGGTTCATTAGTGTTATTTCCTTTGTTCTTCGTAACTAAAGGGTTCAGATGTGATACCAATGTGATTCTTATCGACAATCGGGTCTGGAATCGATCACTCACTTCTTCACAATCATAAGGTTCAAAATCAGGCATTTTGACACTTCTTCACAATCATCGGTTCATTGCTGTTATAGTTAACATTATCTTTGGTCATTCAGGACCTAATATCTTCATATCAATTTCAATCAGTTTCTGTCTCATATCATAATTTCTATTTCATATCAATTTCAATTTCAAACATCAGTTTCAACATCATACACAGACTGTCTTTGAACCACTGCGCTTTGCACAGTAATTCAAAGAGGGGTAAAATGTAATACCCCAAAAATGCGCTATAGGTTCATTAACCTCCTACATCTTCAATTCGAACGAAATTGATACAAAAGTCCTAACCTAAGGCACATCGAAATCCTAATTGATTTTATCTTAATTCTGCATCGGGGAATATTTCCTAAATATTCCTAATTTATCTAATTATCTTTAATTAAATATTATTTAGCGATAAATGTTATTATTTATCCTAAAGTTGATTAATTGAATATGATGAATATTTAATTAATTAATTTAATTATGCCACTTAATTATTTAATTAGATTTAATTGCATTTATTCCTAATTAATATTATTTTTATTTTGACAATAAATCAGAATTCCTACAAACAATCAATTGAATATTTATTTAATTGATTTAAAATCAAAGTTGTCAAATTTAATGATTTAATTGGAATAAAGTTTGATTTAATAATTGATTAACCCATAAATCAATTGTTTTATTTTTAAAATCAGATAAGTTGAGAATAAATTACTTTATTTATTTATTTAATTCATAATTATTATGCACATTCAAAAAGTAGTTAAAATTGAAATCAGAAAATCAATTCAATTTGTTTTAGAAATAAACTCAACTATGATTTGAGTTAAAAAGTTGTTTTTGCATGCTTTTGCATGATTTTGTGAATTAATTATCTTTTATTCTTTGATAACTCAAAAATCAACCTGAGTTTATCCGAGTGATTTATGGCTTTTTCCATGCATCCCCAAAGCCCTGGATTTCTATAAAACCAAGGCTCAGCTCTTCAATCTCATATCTCATAATTTTGCAAACTTATGTTGGTGAATTGGTATCTGAAGAATTGGAGCTTCTTTTGTGAATCAAACAACTTTGTGAGATCATTCATATTTAGCATATCATTGTTAGATTAATTGTATTGCATATCAGTTTTTCATATAGAATAGATTCATATCAGATTTCTCATCTTATTGTATAGAAAAACCAAAAAAATAGATTAATTTGCATCTAATTCATATCTAGATTTTGCATTCAAATCCTTCATTTAGGTGTAGTCAAGGTCACTGATCTCGGTCCAATCTGAGAATACATACTCGCATCTACTAGAAGGCAGTAAATCACCTGGTTAGTTTAGTTTTCAATTACTTGCACGATTTCGATTTTAGCTAACCTCTAATGTTAAAATAGTAATAAGGTTGGATATGAGTGTTAAAGATAACTAAATCTAATGAGATAAAATGACTAATCCTATCATGGACATAACAATCCAAAACCTAATTGATAAATTTAGGATAAATTAAGTAAGGTCCCGATAGGGGACATTAAATATGAGTTACATGATATACCCATCATCACTTAGCACTTAAATAATAAATTATGGACAGTGAACAACCCCCTAACCTTTGGATGTTTGTTTCATGTTGGCCTCTTATTATATGCAAAGGTAGGCCTATCTTAATTAGGCTAACAACCACAATGTAGGGGCCATAAATTATGGAACCCAAAATAGTGCACACTTGTATTAAATTAGGTTCATTAAACTACAAGGGAATGGAAACCATGCAATAGTGTCTCATGGGGATGGAAGAAACCCTTCACCAAGAAGATGCTTATGTCTACAATATTTACTAGAGGCAAAGAACATAATTTGGTTCCAGCAATTACTCCTAGAAGATAATGGCACCCACAAAACACTTAGAAAAGATAGCACTCACTATATCTTTTTATCACTCTTTTAAAGTTGGGACAATAAATCTCAAAGATTGATCAACGAATTCTTGAACACAAAGAACCATTGACAGATATGATTCATGTGTACAATAGCCAACAACTAGTTGTTCCAATCATGGTGTCCAATAATTATGTTAGAAAAATCATCTACAAATCCCTTACACAACCATAATAGATTCAAACCATGAACTATAAGAACCTAACAATGGGACTAACAAAGATACAGCCTAAAAAAATCTTGATCATATTCCACCCTATTGTAAGGCCCAAGAAGTAACTCTATCTTAAAGCTACACATTCCTCTAGATGAAGCTCAAAGGTCAGGTAGCTGAAGCATAGCAATACTTGAATGAATATAGGAATAATTTGATGTACAATCATTTGCTAGCTTGGTTTGTGGGTTTTCCACATAATATTTTCCCTTTAACCACATTTATAGTTTGAGAAAATCAGAAAAAATTATTTCAGATTTATATTATCCTTTTGAACTAGCACACTACCATCAAAATGCATAATCATTGGTCATCTCAAGAAAATTCCTATTGATTAGTAGGATATCCTTATAAAAATTTGATGCATGGATTTCTTGTGAATTATCGACTGCTATGTATCCTGCAACTATGGAAGGATTAGAGTTGGTGTTATGTTTCATTTATTATTGAATTCAATGGTTTCCAATATGTGTTGAGGAGTTTTCTCCTTGTTTAATGCTAATTGTTCCTACATAATCCACTCATAAAATAGTGAAATGCTATGTGGAAGGGATGGTTGATAGTGTTCCTTGAGGGAAGCGATATTGTGAAAGACTTTTTATCATTGTATTGTGTATTTTCAATATGTTTGGATGCAGGGCAGACTAGGAGAATGAAGGATCACTCACTGATTGCATGATAACCCGGTTTTGAAGGGTCACTGGTTGAGGGGACAGTCAAGGTCCGGATGATTGCACCATTGGAGGACCCTATTTCTTTGTAGTAATTGCTATTCAAATTGGATGCATGGATTTCTTATAAATTATCGGCTGCTATGTATCCTGCAACTTCATCTATAAATCTCCATATACTTCTCTAGGGTTGTAAGCCACTTAGGGATCAAAATACAGAGACTAAATCAAAATCATTCTTTTTCCTATTTCCTTTTAACAAAGTCTCAACTATCAATGATACAATATACATTTGATGCCCTACGCTATCAAATATACAAATGGCGCCTACCTAGAAGCTCACTAGGAGAATGAAGGATCACTCATTGATTGCATGATAACTCAGTTTTGAAGGGTCCCTGGTTGAGGGGACAGTCAAGGTTCGGATGATTGGGCCATTGGAGGACCCTAGTTCTTTGTATTAATTGCTATTCAAATTGGATGCATGGATTTATTGTGAATTATTTGCTGCTATGTATCCTGCAACTGCATCCGTAAATCTGCATATACTTCTCTAGGGTTGTAAGCCACTTAGGGATCAAAATAGAGAAACTAAATAAAAATTGTTCTTTGTCCTATTTCCTTTTAACAAAGTATCAACTATCAATGATACAATACATTTGATTCCCTAAGCTATCAATACAAATGGGGCCTAGCTAGAAGCTCACGGGTTGTCCATTTGATAACCACAGTCAACATTTCAAAAAAATGGATATCCTTGAGCACAAGCACCGATAACATCAAATAATAGAGTTAAAGCACAGGCTAGGCAACGACACCCGTAGAATGTGGTCATTTTAGTGATAGAAATTTACAATGGTGTCATTAAACATATATGCCAATAATATCAACAAATGTGAATCCAAACATTTGAATACAGTGAATCGATATCCTTGAGCACAAGCACCAATAACATCAAATAATAGAGATAAAGCACTGGCTACGGCATGACACCGATAGAATGTGGTCATTTCAGAGAGCATTCATGATCAAATAAAATGAAATGCATTTGAATATGATGCCAAAGGCTCGAAAGATGAAGAAATCACATACCTTCTCCCGCGCTCAGCTTTCACTCCTTTTCTCCCACTCCCTCTATCCAATTGAAATAAAAATGATGAGGTCGTTTCACTTTTTTTATTTTATCTATACCCTAAATCTATCAAAATTTTGATGGTCAATTAAACACCCATCGGAATATCGACATCATCGGGGCCTATTACAAAAAAAACACCAAATTCATAATAAAAGATACCCGTTCGAAACTTCTATCAAAATTTGGCCCCAAATATAGTAGTGCTTCTACATAATCATCAGTATCAGATTCAGATTCAAATTCTTTGGCTATGTAACATACCTTTTTCCCTTTTTCATAGGTATCTCAGTTATCTCTGTTATTGTGTCGGTAGCCTCTATTGACTCTTCTCCTATAGCTTCCTTCGGATCGGTCTTTCGATCTATCATCATCTTTCTTATTCAAACATCTAGTAGCGATGTGGCAAACTTCTTTACAATTAAAGCATGCCAAAGTTAGCTTACCTCTATACCTTCCTTTACCTTTGGGTAATCTTCTGGCCATAAGAGCTTCAAGCTCATCAAGTTCATCATTGGTACCACTATCACTATCATTATTCTTACTATTCCTACTACTAGACTTACCAATCTTCAAGGAAGACATGAAAGTGGATTCAAAAAAAGGTACAACACTATTATCAAAGTTATTCAATTCAAAGCTTTTAAGCTTACCGATCAGTGTGTCAAGATTAAGGTTGGATGTAGCCCTTGTTTCATGAATTGCAGAGATCCTGATCGCATAAATTGGTAGCAAAGTTCTAAGAATCTTGCTTATCACTATTTCATCCTCAATAACTCCATTTGGTGCTCTAATAGCATTTACTACCTCTTTTAGTCTATTTGTGTATTGCACAATGTTCTCACCTTCTTTCATCTTCATATCATCAAATCGACCTCTTAGGCTTTCTACTCTGGCTCTTTTAACATTCAAATCTCCACTGTATATTAGAGTCAGTTTATCCCACATGGCTTTGGCAGTAGTGCATCCCTTAATGTCTTCAAATTTGACATCAGTACAGCCAGCAGCAAGATCCATCATAGTAATATTGTGTTCATGCCTATCCTTCAATTGATCAAGTGTCAGGGGACCTGGTGTCCATTCAATGTAGCCATTTTGCATCAGTTCTAGTGTAGAATTCCCAATTCTAGATATGTGCAACTTCATCTGGATTTGCCATATTGTGAAGTTCTCTTTGTTTAGCTTTGGCACTTCCCTCTTATACATCTTGAGACCTTTTTGCTGGAGTCCTTAAAACTCTATTCTAAGCAACCACAACTCTGATACCAATTGTTAGAATAACTGAGAGGAGGGGTGAATCAGTTATCCAATGTCCCAAAACAAATTGTATAATCCAAAACAAATTCTTGAACTTCTGCTACTCGGTAAACATAAAATACTTTCACTGTCTATGTTTTTACCGATTGTCAATTTAAAACTTATAGTAGTTACCGATCAAATCTAACATGTACTATGCAAAGTATGATAATAAACAAATATCACAATCAACACATAACACAAGAGATTTAACATGGAAACCCTGTGAAGGGAAAAACCACTTGGTACCGGCAACCCAAAATGTTCACTCTTCTAAACTAAGGTCGGTGAAGAGCCAACCCTGTTAAAGGTTTACAAACACACTGTTAGGTGTGACCTTGTTAGAGGATTTTAGACCAAAAGTTATCATCCAACCAGTAGTCACTCTGGGGTTGATAGGATAAAAATGTTCACTCTATGAATGAGACATCAAAAAGACTTTCTTAGTCCACTCGATTAAGAGATTTGACTGTGTACAATGGTTAAATATGTAATAGTAGATGATCTGCCTTGAAACAACTTCAATTGCAGTTTACAGATCAATGTTTAGCTCATTCAAATCTTTTTAATCAATATATCACTTTAGTTTCAATACTATATCAACTTTCTGTCCGTCAGTAATTGTTCTGCAGTTCAGTTCTCACTAACCAGTATGATCAGAATGCATGAAAAATCCTTCACGCGATAATTCTTCGGTATCTTCTTCTTCTGGCATCATTTCAACAATGAAACCAATGTCTCTTATATAGACAAGTAAATCATTTTCTTTTTGTCCATCATATTTTGCCGCTTAATCTTATTCATTGATTTTTCCACTCTAACCTTGTTCGGCTGATTTGTCAGTAACATGTTTCAATCTGCTCCATTAGGTCTTCCTTGAATTATGTTATTCGTCGATCTTCATAACAAACCTTATTTGTTACCTCAATTTCATGCACTTTATCAACTAAACTAATCATTTAATTCCTTTCTATTTTTCTCGGTTAACAAAGAAATGTGTTGGTGAACACAAGCTTGGTTAACACTATGCTCGGTATACACTACACTCCATTGGTGTATACCGGAATGCTTCATTTATGGACAACACTGCTTTGTGTCTTTCTACTCTATTCTTCATCATAGATGAATGCAACATAATAAAGTCAATATCATCAAGTCATAGACTCATCAAAAAGTTACTCAGTGTATTCCTTATCCTTATCTGACATATGCATCTTCCTCATGTAGATATTTATGTTCTTCATCTCTTTCACCTATCCTCAGATGTATCGGTATAGTAACTTACAAGATAAGTATTGTCAAGCTAGTTGACATCATTGACAACATAATACTAATTTATTCATCTTGCATATCTAATCGACAACTCCTTAGTGATCTTAAATCATAGATTCTTCATTCAGTGTTCTAAATCAGTTGTAGTTCATCAGTTTGAACCAATGAACAAAATAAAATATTTTTTGGAAAGAGGAAATGAATATGGATCGAAGATCTAATTGTCTAATCTTTCTAGAAGGATCCAAACCCTAATTAGGTCAATTAAAGAGGAAGCTATAGGATTACTATATAAGGATGGATTGAGAAAATATTAAGAGAGAGAAGGAGAGAGAACAAAATAGTGATCAAGAAGATAGTTCCGCCAAGTAGTGGAAGTGGATGAATTTGGTGAAATCAGTAAGAGAAAGGTGATGAGACTGTATAGAGCATAAAATATCTTGCCTATCATATAGGTAGATGCACTATCCCAGATCAGTTTTTATAGGAATACATTATTTTTATTTTATTCTCAAATCTCACAAATTGGGCAAGTCTTAACAAGCCTATGACATTGTAAATCTCTTAATAGAGTGCACACTTAATGAGTGTTGAAAAATATTTTTACAAGGTAGACTTTAGCAGGTCTTTTTTATGAATCCTAAGAAAGTAAATCACTAGAAGTGATACTTTTGTATGCTCTAGCTGAGAAACCTTTATGCTACAGTAGTGAAGGATTGCAGGTGTCATCCTGACCATAATTTTTCCCTCTAACCAAGGGTTCCTACGTGAGAAAAATCATGTGTGAAATATGCTCATGTGTGTTATGTGTTTATGGTTGAAAGAGTTTAATTTATTTTCCTATTTTCAACAATAAGTTGTTAAGTTTATACATGCAAAGAGAGATTTAAAATTCAAAGGGTAAAATAATTATTGAGAGTTAAAGTTTTATAGGGTACTAATTGACCCCCCCCCTCTCAACAGCTTATCTTTCCAATAGTTAGGTTGGTTTGAAATTTCTTTTATCAGGCATCGATGATCTTTGACAATGCCCTAGAGCTAATTTGAGAATGATTGAATGTGTTTGGACTGATCTTGGATGGATTATGACTGATTTAATGGACTAATTTTGGAATGTTTAACATGGTTTAGGATTGATGAGGATTGGTTTAGAAACTCTTAGGATCAGTTATGATCATTTAGAATTGGTTTATAAATGTTTAGGATCGGTTCTGATGATAAGTCAAACTTGATCTATTCAGCCAAAGAGATCGAGGTTGTGATAAAGGTTGAGAGAAACATTAATAATCAATTAAAAAAATTTCAATGTTCAATCAATGAAAAAAGATTCAATTATGACATATAGTGAAAACCATACACACAACAAAGAGGAATAAATAGAATGTAAAACAATATTTTAATTGTAATGCCAAAAATGATAACACATAGACTAGAAAGGTTGATGCAGTCAAGGCTAGTGGATCCAATTAAGGACTGACCGACCTTGCACCTAAACCAATATGCAATGAAAATACACAATAACAATAATAGATCTGTAATACAAAAGAGGTCTTTATTCATCAAATCACTGATTACATGCAATGTGTCAGGCTGTAAGGCCTTCCCGATTACGGCTAGTTACAATGCAAGTAACAATCTACAAGATCTCATAGGATCCAAATCTTTTCCACAACATCAACATTTAGCTAGCCCAAGTCTGCAACACATAGCACACTAGTAGGTACCCAGGAAAAATCTAAACTTCTACTCAAACTTCCAAGCAATCTTCCTGCTCCTAAGCTCACAGGCTACTAACCTTGATTCCCACAATCTTCTCCCTCCTAAAAATCTACCCAAGCACCCTATAAATACTGATCCCCATCCACAAGTCAACTAATGAAACAATAAAACCTTACAAACAAATATTAAATGCTAAAACATCAGTCGACTCTCACATAGCCTTACAAAATAAATAAACTCTCAAAGATGGCCCCAAAGGTCATCAGATCTTCATAGAAGAATGCAATACACTAGATCTAGGTCCCCACACATCCAACAGTCAATCCATAACTTGAAGAGTGTGACCCAATTCAATGAAATGAGTCGGATAAGCCGATCCATCCAAATAATCCAGTCGATAAGCAAGAAAACTAAGCAACAGAGGAAATAACCAAGCACCAGACATCAATAAGGCCAAGCATGACTGAGCGACGTAGTTATCACCGAGCGCCAGTGAACTGACACCTTTAGTTATCGAGTGTTCTTCAAAGACCAATTACCCCGGTAACTACATAAACTGAGAAACCAGTCTCCCAAACTGAGAAAGAACTCCACCAAACCAAGATCAAAACTAACAATCTACCTTCAAAGAAAAACATATTTTTCATTGATACATGATTGCCAAGAATCCTAGGATGCTCCTGCATCAAACACCCTAGGTAAGAAATATTTTCTCATAAGGAAATCAGGAACATCTCAAGGGAATTAGAATAGGTATACCAAATCTATTCTTCACCCACATCTCTTATTGTCCTTCATCCCAAGTAGTCTTCACTTCATTCACTGTCTCATGTAGAAAGTCCTTCTTTCCACTTTTCTTATCCTTCCGGTTGGAAACTGATAGCAACCAACTCTGACCAGTACCAATCATATCATTACCTCGGTAAGGTTCATCCCTTCCAGACTCCTCAACCAACTCAGTATCATCTGCATCTCTCTATGTCACAAATGTCATCATCTATTGTACCATCTCTGTTAGAAAGATCATCTACCTCTTAATCTCAACAAACTCTTCAAAAATATCATTCTCCTTCTCCTTCAAACTAGACTTTGTAGGTTCATCAACCCTCTGCTCCTGAGGTTTGTCACAAGGACAACACCTGATAACTCTACATCCCTTAACCCCTGTCTCTTGTAAAGGTATCAGCTTATGTCAAGCTCCTTCATGCCTAACCACATAGGTATTAGCATGACCATCAAACAAAACATTTCTATCAAATTGCCAAGGTCTATCGAGCAACAAATGACAAGCATCCATAGGTAATACATCACACAATATCTCATCATGGTAAGATCCAATCTAAAAATCAACCAAGCATTGTTGTTCAACTCTAACCTTAGAAACATCTTGTATCCAACTAATCTAATAAGGATTAGGATGATTCCTTCTTTCCAAATTCAACTTACTAACCATTTCATCTGAGACAAAGTTCTCATAATTGCCACCATCAACTATGACATTACATACCCTTTCCTTGCACTTACATTTGGTTCTAAATAAATTTCTTCTCTGCACCAGTTCATGAACACATGCAGCTAATCTCCTAGTGGTAAGTGTCTCACCTTTTTCTACAAAATTCACAATATCTTCTTTAGCAACTAATGCAACTCTTTTCTTAGGACACTGCCAACTTCTATGACCAGCTTCACCATAGTTATAACAAGTACCGGTGAACTCATTCTTCCACCTTCCTCTCTATGTAGCATTCTTAGTAACTTGACCACTACTAGATCCCACGTCTGACTTAGTATTCTTTATCCCATTACTCTCAACAACTGTCTCACCGATTTTACCACCTCAGTTCCTATTATTCTATTTTCTTTCATACTTCTTATTCAACATCTCTTCAATCTTCAATGCTATCTGATAAGCATCATCAATTGTTGTCATCCACACAGTAAGTAACTCTTCCTTAATACTAGGTCTTTACCCATAGACATACCTAGCAACCTTCTCTTTATCAGCTTCAGAATGACCAGTCCTAATCAAGATTCTATAAAACTCCTCGGTATACTCCTGTATCGATTTGTTAGTCTACTTCAGAGCTTGCATCTTCTTAAACATGTCCAATTCATAATCCACCAAAATAAATTGCTTCTTCAACTTGTTGACCATTCACTTCCACCTAGTGATCTTTTATTTTCCTCTTCTACCTCTTTCCAACTGAACTTCTCTCCACTAGATATTTGCATGACCTTTCAAATTAGTATTTGCAAATATAACCCTATCAGGATCTTCTATTTCTTCATACTCAAAGTATTCATCAATCTCAGTGATCCAATCAATCAATTCTTTTGGCCTAAGGCTTCCAACAAATGTAGAAACTTCAATCTTAGGTCTTTTCCCAATCTTAGACATAGCTTTCAGAATTTGATTCTCCTCAGGATCTCTAGCTTCTTCGACAGCTTCTTCAAAATGATCTTCCTTAGATTCATCATCACTATCCTATTTCAAGGTAGGCTTCTTCTTTCTCAACTCTTCTTGTAAGTCTTGCACTTGTTTATGCAAAGCCCTAAAATCATCAAGAATGAATTATCCAATAGTTTCTTCTTCCTCAGAGATCTCATGATTTCTCCTCAAGGGCACCTTCAAATCAAGATCTAGACACAAAAATACAAGATCCACTCAGTTTCAATAGGAACAGACTTTTCTCAAACAAGAATAAACTTCTCTCTAATACCACCTGATGCAGTCAAGGTTGGTGGATCCAATTAAGGACAGACCGACCTTGTAGCCAAACCAATATGCAATGGAAATACACAATAAAAACAACAAATATGTAATACAATAGAGGTCTTTATTCATCAAATCATCGATTACATGCAATGTGCTGGGTTGTAAGGCCTTCCCAATTATGGAAAATTACAATGCAAGTAACACTCTACAAGATCTCGCAGGATCCAAATCTTTTCCACAACATCAGCATTCAGCTAGCCCAGGTCTGCAACACACAACACACTGGTAGACACCTAGGAAAGATCTAAACTTGTACTCAAACTTCCAAGAAATCTTCCTGCTCCTAAGGTCACAGGCTACTAACCTTGCTTCCCACAATCTTCTCCCTCCTAAACATCTACCCAAGCACCCTATAGATATTGATCCCTAGCCACAAGTTCGCTGATGAAACAATAAACCCTTACAAACAAATATTAAATTCTAAAACATTAGTTGGCTCTCACATAGCCTTACAAAATAAATAAACTCTCAAAGATGGCTCCAATGGTCATCAGATCCGCATAGAAGAATGCAACATGCTAGATCTAGGTCCCCACATGTCCAACGGTCAATCCATAACTCGAGGAGCGAGACCCAAATCAATGGAACTAGTCGGCCAAGCTTATCCATCTAAATAATCTAGTCGGTAAGAAAGAACACTGAGCAACAGAGGAAATAACTGAGCACTAGACACTGACCAAGCCAAGCATGATCGAGCAACGTAGTTATCGTCGAGCACCAGTGAACTGACGCCTTCAGTTATCGAGTGTTCTTCAAAGACCGATTACCCCGGTAACCACATAAACTGAGCAACCCATCTCCCAAACCGAGAAAGAACTCCACCAAACCAAGATCAAAACTAACAATCTACCTTCAAAGACAAACATATTTTTGGTTGATATAGGATTGCCAAGAATCCTAGGATGCTCCTGCATCAAAGGCTGAACCATTTTCAAGAGTGCCTACAATTAGATGTATTGGAGGTACCTTGGAAGAAGAGGAGATTTTTTTAATAGGTTTTGAGATCATTAATTACTTCCTATAGATATAAAGTTGCATCCATTAAGGAGATTCAGATAGTGATAGATGTGACAAGAGACAAGTTGGTTAGTAAGCTTACTGACCTTGAGTTAAGTGAATTTGGTGGTTCATTACGTAAGGTTGAAACAACATTCAAAGAAACTATATTTGGAAAGGGTATGCAAAGATTTGATCTAGGAGAAGGATCCATAAGGATATTTTCAAGATATGAGAAAGAGATGAAAGATCTTGAAGAAGAAGAGAGAGAAATTTAAGAGTTGGAAGAACTTATTGCTAGAATATTTCCAAAAGGCTCTGGTAAATATAAAGGAAATATGACTCTCAAATTTCTTTCATACAATAATATAGGACACTTTGCATCTATATGTCTTGAAAGGGTTCCTGAGTTTAAGCCTAATACACCTAGAACTCAAAAGAAGTGTTATTATGTTGTTGATGAAGGGGTATCATATGATGAATTTAATGATGTTGATATGGCATGATGGTTATTAATTTTTATTTTTTTCTATCAAGGAAGAAGATGCAAAGTATGACCTATCCCTACTACTTCTACTAATTTCATTGTTGAGGACAAATCCCTAGCTACTCAAGTTATTAAAAAGGCTGAATGACTAATAGATAGTGGATGATGTCCTCATATGTCTAGTGATAAGAGAAAAATTGTGATCTATAATAAGTATGATGGTAGTATTGTAAGATGGAGAGACAATACTGGTAGTGTGATCTAAGGTAGAGGTTCTATTTATCTAGATAGAAAGAATACTAGATGATGTATTGTATGTGGAAGGATTGAAACATAATATCCTCACTATTGGAAAATTAGTGGACAAAGGTTATGGCCTGCATTTTAAGGATGATAGATGAAAAATATTGAATGAATCTAGGATATAGATTGCAATAGGATAAAAAATAAAAGGTAACATATTTCATTTGAGTAGTGGTTAGAAAATTTGTTTGATTTCTCAAATAGATGAAAGTTAGTTATGGCATAAAAGTTTTTGTCATGTGAACTTTGAGAGCATTATGGCAATAATTTATACTCATGTTGTTAGAGATCTTCCTAGGGTGAAGAAGCCTGCTAAAAATATTTGCAAATAATGTCAGTTAGGTAAGAAAACAAGAGTTACTTTCCATTCTAAAATTGAAAATTCAAATGGATTATTACATCTTGTTCATACTGATCTGTGTGCTCTTTTTAGGATAAGAAGTTTGCAAGGTGGTAGGTTTTTCATGTTGCTCATTGATGACTATTCTAGAATGGTAAGGGTGACTTTATTGAAGGAGAAGTCTCAAGATTTTGAGAATTTTAAGATCTTTAAGAACATGAAGGAGATGTAGATAGGATTAAAGCTTAAGTGTCTAAGATAAGATAGAGGTGGTGAATTCACATCTGGTGAGTTTATCTCTTTTTGTGAGAAGCATGGGGTAAAGAGAAATGTATCTTCTCCAAGGAATCCTCAAAAAAATAGAGCAGTGGAGAGGAAGAAAAGGTCTATTCTTGACACTACTAGGACCATGATTCTTGAAGAAAATGTTCTAAAAATGTTTTGGAAATAAGTTAGTATTGCAGTATACACTCTCCATCAGGAGAAAATCAAAGGATATATGTATAGAAATGTAAAAAAGGTTAGCTATTTAATTTTTTTGGTAGTAACTGCTATATCAAAAGAGATGAGGATACAATGAAATTTGATGCAAGAAGTGATGAAGGTATATTCCTTGGGTATTATACCAAAAGAAAAGACTATAGGTGTTACAATACGAGGTTGAATAAGATAGTGGGGAGTACTAATGTCAAAGTGGATGAAATCCTTGAGAGTCCATCCATATCTTGTGGATATGATTTTAATGATCATAATTCCAGTACTAATCAGGGACAAGAACATCAATTTCATAACCAATTTCCAAGTGTTTTAGTGAGTGTAGTTGATGAGGCTTGTATAATTAAAGAAGAGGAAGAACAAAGGTCTGAGGTAAGGAAGAAAACACCAAGTTATGTAAGACTAAATCATTGATGATAAAAATAAATGTGTTCAAACTAGGAGAATGATGGCTTAAGATAATATTTTCTTAATCTCTAATATTGAACCTAAAGATGTGTGTGAAGCTTGCAAAGATGATCATTGGTTTGATGCCATGGAAGAAGAGTTGTCACAAATTGAGAACAAAAATAAATGGAATGAAGAAGGATAAGTTGTTAGGAACAAATAAATATTGTCATGCAAAGGATACTCTCAAATGGAAGTAATTGACTATGATGAAACCTTTTCTCCAGTAACAATATTGGAAGCATTGAGATTATTTCTAGATTACGTTGCTCATAAGAACTTCAAATTATACCAAATGAATGTGAAGTCTAAATTCCTAAATGGTGAGCTGGCAGAAGATTTATAAATAGATAAACCTAATATTTTTATTTTGACCTATCAACCAAACATAGTTTTCCAATTGAAGAAAGCATTATATGGGTTGAAGCAAGCTCTTAGAGCTTGGTATTCTAGATTGGACAAATAGCTTCTTAAGCTTGGTTTAAATAAAGGTACTGCAAATAGTAATTGTATTTCAAATTAGACAATGAGGACATTTTGATTGTAGAAATGTTTTTTGATGAGATTATCTTTGGTGGTAATGATAAGTTGAGAAAATAATTTGCAATGGAAAAGCAAAGTGAGTTTAAGATGTCCATGATAGGAGAAATAAAATTCTTTTGGGGACTTCAAATTACTTAGTCATACGATGAGATTTTTATATCTCAAGCTAAGCATGTGAAGGAACTATTGAATAAGTTTAGGTTGGATGAATAAAAAATAGTGGGTACTCATATGGTGATAGGATGCAAGTTGTCAAGAGATGACAAGTCTCCTAAAGTTAATCAATCTAGATATATGTCAATGGTTGGTGGCCTAGTCTATTTGAATCATACAAGACTAGATACCATGAATGAAATGTATCTTGTAGCAATATTTCAAGTAGATCTGAGACAAAATCATGAGGTAGTTGTGAAGAGGATATTCAATATCTAAAAGGAATAGTAGATTTCAGGATTTGGTAGCCTAAGGAGATTACTTCACCTTGTGTGCATATAGTGATGTTAATTGGGAAAGTGATGTTGATGATTGGAAGAGTACAAGTGGTGGTGCTTGTTTTTTGGAAAGAAAGTTGGTCTCTTGGATGAGTAAGAAGAAAAACTCCATTTCCTTATCGACTAGAGAGGCAAAGAACATTGTTTCTTCTGGCAATTGTACACAAATAGGTTGGATGAAGCATATGTTATCAGACATAAGAGTTGTCTTTAATGAGCCTATTATTATATATTGTGATAATTCAAGTTCCATAAATATGTCTAAGAATCTTGTGCCACTCAAGGAAAAATCACCTATCAATCATCACTTTCTAAGATAGAAGGTGAATGAGAAAGAGGTGAGACTAGAGTATGTTGCTACCAAGGAATAGATAGTTCATATATTCACAAAGACTTTGCATAAGGATACATTTGTGTATCTTAAATAAAAATGGGGGTGATTGCACCTCCTAATCAAAATTAATATGCAGAGGATTGTGTAAGTCTAGTGTACGTAATGGAGATATCTTTTAGTTGGATTGGTGTTTGCAGACTACCACTCAGGAGGAGTAGTCAATTTGGTGTATTAGTTGTTCAAAGTTGAGGAGTGAGATGTTTGATCATATTTATGGCTTCTATGGTTTAGAGAATATATGTTCTTTTTTCATTGATGTCAAAGGTGGAGAGATACTCATGTGAAAAAGAAAGGGGGAGAAAGCTCTAGTATGAGAGGAGTTGTAGAAAGACTTTGAAAGATAATGATCGATATTGTGGATATTTTTGGTAGTATTGTTGATTGGCGACTGTAGGGGGAGATTTTTTATTTACTTGTGCATTGATTTTTTTTCAAATCATATGTTTCCATCAATGCCAAAGGAGGAGATTTTTGGGAAGTGGATGTATTCTTACTGATGTTAACATATACGTTTATCCAGTAGTGCAATATGCTCAAAGGTATGGTTATTGAAGATAAGAGGTCATAGACATTTGGAGATTTTTTAGATAGTTAGAAATTGGTTTATGTCAAGTTTCAAAGCTGCACATGGTGATTTGGAGATGTTATGAGGTCATGTATGGTGACTGGTTCCTACATTTTCTGCCAATACTAACAGTGTGATAGAAATGGGTTGAGTGTGAACTTCTAGGTTGATAGTTTTATTTGCACACTTGGGTGTATGTTTAGGACATCTTGATGTGTCCTCAATTCAAAAGGTCCATAGTCCAAATGAGAAATGTTCTTAAGGTTTGGTATGAGAAATGTTGGCCGTGACTCCAATGATTAGAGTGGATTCATTTATTTTTGTGTTCTTCATGATGTATATGGATGTTCTTGGGTTGTTTTCCTACTGAGTAGGCGGTCCACATCAAATTTTGTGATCAAGATTGAAGGATTTTTCAGTTGATTGTAGTTTTTTGATGTTCTTGGCCAACTTGATCCATAAATAATTTTACAAATGTTCAAGGTTTGATTTGTGGTGGTGCTACATACTTGTGATTGATGATATGGGTCCCTTCTATGATTTGGTAGGATAACAAGGATTTTAATTTTAATTTTTGGCTCGTGGATTTGTAATTTAAATTGGGGTTTTACTGACATTGTTGATCTTTGAAGGTTGATGATTTATATAAGATTTTTGGGCAAGATTTATTGTTGCAGGCGCACGGAATTTCTTGGAGAGAAAGTGTGAAAATTTGTTGAGGATTGAATCGCTTGTCTGAAGGAAGCCGAGAGGATTTGAACAAAGATCAAATTATGCTTCATTGGAACTGACCTAGGCATAAGGTAGATGTCATTATATAGTTCATAAATCTCATATTGTTGTTTGATTGACCATTATAGTGGTCTTGTAAGGAAATGAGCCTTCCTTTGGGTTTTAGCCCTTTGTATTTGAGCAATGAACTCTAGGAAGTGCACTTGAATGCATGTGCATTCCCCATTATTAATAAGTTATACTTCTAACAAGGTATAGTCTTATTGTGGGTTCTAGCTCCACTGTGGTTTTTCCCTTTTTAGGGTTTCCATGATAAAAATCCTTGTGTTATGTGTTGTGGTTGTGTTCGTATTCATGCATGAAAAAATAATTCATTAAGATCAAAAATAAGGGTTTTGATGTTTTGAAACTTTGGAACAACTAAATCACCCCCCTCCCCCCCACCCTGCCCTCTTAGTTGTTTGTTGTCATATTTCCTACACAAAAAGATTGTAATTCTTGCAAGGTCATATTCAACCTTTCCTTATTTGAGTACATGTTTCCATTAACCCCCAAAATTCTTAAATTTTACTCATTATTCTATATAACCTTTAGGATTCAAAATTTTTATCTTCTCTTAACTCAATACTAATTTAAGCCTCATCCCAACTCTTTGATCCCAACATCCCAAAAAAAATTCCTTTTTTGGGATTACCTTGTCAACTTCCCTCCATCGCACATCCTTTCTAACATGACTTCATTATTGTCCTTGATTCCCTGATGCTCCAAGCCTTGACATGTAGCATTAATTCTCCTTGAATACCTAATCTCAACAACCCTATGCACAAAGTACAAAGTTATTCATCAAAATCAAAGAGAGAGGTGTGCCCCCATCCAAGTATGTTGTATTATTAAGAGTCTAATATATGAAGGAAAACCATTATATTTGTGGGTCTTGAAATATTAATTCACATATCATCTAAATGGAAAAAAATTTAAGTTTTTAAAGGCCAAATGAGTTTAATAATTTGTGAATAATTTAAAGTTTATTCAAATGTAGCAAGTGATAATTGAAAATGGCATGACCCTTATCCACCTACCTTCCATTATAGTAGAATTTCTCCCAACTACCCTACATACTCCTCATGTTACTTGCATTTACTTGAGAATATCTCTTCAGCATCTTGGATGCTCCTTATTAAGGGATTACATTTGTGTCAATGATCTTCAAGATTCTCCAATGTTGTGGTTAGCGTCAACACCTTGTAATTATTAAATAATATATTTTTATCATTTTTTAATGAAAAGGAAAAAGAGGAGAATGTAGACAAGAAAAGCAAATAGAAATACTTACATAGTAGAACTATAGGGTTCAAAAAAATTAGATTTGGTTGTATTTTTGGCATTTCAATGGCTTGGGTTGGTCTCAAATTTGTAAAAACAATTGTGACCTTCATGGATTGAATGACTAAAAATGGAAGAAACCTTAGCCGAGTGTCTCCTTGTGTGTGGTGTGAATATTTCTAGGTGATTTTAATTAGTTGGATGTCCAAATGACCATAAAATCCTTGCCAAATCTTAATAAGGTATTTTTTCAAAATAATAAAAGATATGTATAATGATGCTCATTAATTACTAATGGAGGAGCATCTTGGGTTTATAGAAATCATGGATCAACCAAAAATATGTTAGAGCTTGTTTCATTACTCGATAGCTTGTTCAGTTTGCTCGGTAGCTACTTTGGAGTTCTCAGTGGAGTGTTTGTGTTGTTCCCCGATGAGCTGAGTTGTCACTTTTTTTCTCTATCGAGTTAGTTCACTAGTGTTCTTTACCGAGTTGGTTTGGTATGTTCGGTGTTGCTCTGCTTTTGAGTTCACCAACTGGTAGAATTTAATTTTTTGATGTTGGTCGACATGTGCAGTAAATTTTGGTCACAATATTAATGTTAGGATTGTTCATTGGGAAATGTGTGAACCTAAATCTTTAGATCTAACCTATTCAATGGTCTCTTGTATAAATAAGTAGAGCTATTCTAGAGTTAAGTAGTTAGAAAGGGAGGGATTGAGAAAGATAGAATCTGAAGTTTGGATCCTCACATGTATGAGGACTATTCTGTAATTGAATTTCATTGTATTGGCTGTAACCAGGAAGGCCTTACAACCTGACATGTATGAAGTTTGATGAAAAAATGAAAGATATCTACATTCCATCTCTCCTTCCCTATGTTTTTTCTTCTGAGTTGTTAGTCTGCAAGTAGGTTTGGTATTGGGAGTTACCTAGGCCCTGTATCATCACCTCCTTACATCAGGAGGTATCAGAGTGAAGGTTAGATCTAGAGATTCCTTCTTGTAAGCCCTAGTTGGTGATATTGTTGTGGGGTGGTAGATTATGATATGAAATGCAATTTTAGAGGGTTTTGAGATGCTTCAAGGGAGGTGAGATGCAGATCTAGGCTTAGCTAATATGCTAAGGAAAATTACTTCTAGATTTGAAGCTATTGAGACATCTCAATGTCAAGGAAGACATCTTGATGATGTTAGTGATGATGAAGTCAAATAAATGTAGGAGGAAGCCGCACTTACACCTATAATGGATCAAGGAGAGGAAAGATTCCTGAAAGCATTAACTAGTTTGAAGGCTACACCGTAGTTTAACCCTCCTAAAGTATAGTGGGAAACTTAATTTAGATGAATTAATGGATTAGATCACCGAGATGGAGAAATAATTTGAATATGAGAACATATCAGAGGAGAAGAAAGTGAAGATTGCAAGCACAAAATTTAAAGGTCATCCATCCTTGTGGTAAGACCATCTGCAGTAAGACCGAAAGAAGAAAGGTAAAGACAAAATCAAGGTATGGGAAAAGATGGTAAATAAGTTTAAAGGAAAGTTTTTACCTTGTGATTTTTAGATTAACCTAGTTAGGAGAATGCAAAATTTGAGGAAAAAATATAGCTTGGTAAAAGATTACACTGAGGAATTTTATAGGCTAGATATCAAATATGGACATATTGAAGATGAGGTAGAAATAATTACAATATATTTGAATGGGTTAAGGACTTCTATTTAAGAAGAGACCAGTTTGGTGAAAATGGAGAGTATTGAGGAGGCTTATCAGTTTTCTCTAAAAGCTTAGAAGAAATTGAATAAAAAGCATGAAAAAAGACAAAGAGGAAGAGGTGGTAGATTCCCTATGGGAAGAGGTAGATCCAATGGTGAAAGTAGTGGATCTGATCAAGACAAGACAAATCATGACAAAGGCAAGACCGAGTGAAAATGTGAAAGTTCATTCCGAGGAACAAGTAACTACTCCCGAGGTGGCTATGGTAGAGGGGGATTCTGAGGATCCTGTTACAATTATGGTGAAGAAGGAAATAGATCATTTGAGTGTAAAAATGTAAGTAAGAAAGTTGGTAGCATTACAAATGCTTTGGTATGTGAAGGTTCACCAAATGAACTTGAGAAGGAAGGAAATCTGATGGTTAGAAGAGAATTATGTTAGCATGAATATTGATGGTATTCCTATGGGGGAGTATCATAGTAATGATAGAGGTATGCTACATTGGTTATGTGTTTCATTCATGACAAAGTTTGTCATTGATGGAAACATATGCTATTGACTAGATTGCTTAGGAGCTTGCAGAAGAGGTTGTATAGAATTGTACAGACACAGTAAAGAGAATCAGCACATGCACACTTACAGAGAGACTTTTACAGATGTTTGGGATCACCATCCGTGATTGAAAATACTTATGAGTTGATTTGAAAGAGTCATGATTGAATTAATGATGACTAGTTTTCAAGAGACAATAACTTTGTTTTCACAGTGTTGATTGTAGAACTTTGTAGATACCACTCATGATTGTTTGAGTTATGATGTGTGAACATATCTTTGTGTTGGACACTAGCTTGAGAGCTTATTGCAATCATATGGCATCATGATCATATAGGTGATGTCATCTATGGTGTATGCATTGGCAAAGACCTATTTGAAGGTTGACTTGGAACATGTTTCAAGTAATATGATATGCGAGCTTAATCAACGGATCTAAATGATTAGTTGACAAGGATAGCTTTAAGAAACTCCCCCCTCCCAAAAAGTATAAAATCATGGTGAATCACATATTTTTTGGAGGGAAATTTTTTAATATTGATGGCGAATTATGTTTCAAAATATGGATATTTGGTGGTGAATTTTTTAATAACATATACCATTTTTATAAAAATATGGTGACTACAATTTTTTTATAGGAAAATTATTAATTTAATTGGTGAATCAGACTTCCTTATACTGATAAGTTATGGCGAAATTATTTTCCAAATATTTTAATTTATTTATTTTTCATGACGAATGTTTTTAAAAAATATATATAAACTTGACAATTTAATACAATAGTTGTATAGTTGGTATGACAATTTAATAATTAGAAATAATTATTAAATTTAATATTCCAAGCAATTTAAGTTTTTAACTTAAATTTAATAAGTTCGGTCCTAAGTTTTCATTCTCAAAGAATGACATGTGTGACAATTCCAGAGAGAGTTTTCAGTAAAGGAGTTAGCCCACCACATTCCATCTGAAATGCACCTTCCACCGCTCATCTCTCTTAATCCAATTATTCTGATTCGATGTTGAAGTTGCACTAGCGGGTGCAATGGGTCCCATCACTATGATCCTCATCCAATAAGCCCATGATCAATCATACCACATGTCATGATTCTACCAAGAGTTTTCTGTAAAGGTTATGAAGATGAACAATAGGCCTGAAATCTACCTTTTGTCATTGATATGTTGTAATCCAACGGACGTGTGAGTCCATGACCTCATTTTTTCACACCAAAAAGAAGTATTATGTTGGCAATCTTCGGTAATGTTACATAAAATTATTAATTAATGGCGATAATTAGATGACATCTCACATCAATTAAAGTAATGTAACTATCAATTAATGGTTGCTTAGATGGCGCCTTTCAATTTTCAATGACATATATGTGTCACATGACTCACATCATCAGATTCATTACCTCGATAGAATAATGCCTTAAGGTTTAATTGAAAAGTAAAACATCATTTCATATAAGGACATTGTTTTATGACCGTTCGATGATCTTACATCAATGCTAAAGCTTCATTTCCTACCGCCATTTCGTAGCTAATGTACTTTGCTCATTGTTTCTACAGAGTGGGCACAGGTTTCAAGTTTTTTTATATTAAAGAATTGTTATGTCCACCTGCTTTCATTATTCCCAAGATAGAAAATGTCTTATCATAAGTCTTGTTTCCAATTTCACCCACCGTTGCATTAAATATGAAAGATTTGGAAATTTTTGAAGGACAGTTACCATTTAAGTAATGAATTAATTTGATCTTTAGGGAAGAGAAATAATTTCAATTAGGGGCTTATAAATAGATGATCTACACTTGTTAATTTATAATTGTGAAAGAAGATTTTGTGAAAATAGTCTGTGACTGCCAGGTTCTACTTCTCTTTGAGTTTTCTCAAAAATTAGAATACTAATATTAGGTTGTCAAACTTCAATTTTCAATGGACACTCTAATTCATTTAAGATGCACTACCTTGGAGGATCAGATGGCCTTTTTGGGCTTGGTCACAGACCCAATCCCGGCATCTGTTTCTATGGAGTTGGGAGCCTTCACCAAGGAGGCTTTAAGGATGGTACTAAGACATGACTTTCTTGAGAATGAAAATAAGTATAGAGTTACACTAACATTTCATCTTAGTTCTTGGCATCTCTATTGGACCTGGGGGGACAAGGTGGACATCCTCATGCTAGTGAGGAAATTTTTCAGAGAAGAGTACCTGGGCGACGATGTGAATGTTTTCATATTTGCAGAAATTGGGTTTGGAATTCCTTGGGCAAATGATTTTCCTAGGCTTCTATAACCAAGGGTAAATGTGCCTAAGAAACCATTTCTACTCAACCTTGATGTTGAGTAGCTCACGCGTCATCGGAAGTGGGCATAGATTGGGAGGGATTTCCTCCAGAAGTGGCAACTACTTGAGGAAACTGACGACTATCGATGGTTAGAATAATTTTCCAAGATTATCCTCTCTTCAAAGTTCTAGATAGAAGGAAGGGAGCCGAATAGTCCCTGAGTCTACCTAGACTCTAGTGTTCCTCCCTCTAGTGCTAGTAGCTTACCAGGGTTTTTTGCAGTGATGTACATTGTAATCATGTATGTTTTTAAAAAAAAATGAAAATGTTTTAAGAAATTCTGAGTGCTTTTCTTTTTTGTTTTGCTTATAAGAATTGTTAATAGATATGGGCATCATTGAATTGTAATGAAATTTTGCGTAATATAATATAAAAAATTTGCGTTGCACTTTTGTTTCATGTAATAATTAAATGTTTCCAAAATTTATGATGTAATGGTGACTAGTTCAAACTTCAGGGATAAGGTATTCTCGAATGCATGAAATGTAAGTGAATATAGTTAATGATTATATTCATTAGTGTGTATTAATATTTTAAAATCATGAAAACCGTTGGATTATGAGAGATGAACGGTTGAAGTTGTATTTCAGAAGTACTATGGGTTTCAAAAACCTTTTCTGCAAACTCATTCCAGAAACGTGACACGTGTAATTCATCAAAAAGATTACGTATCATGTGAAGATAAAACATAAATGGATTCTATACTTTTGGTTTAAATGATACATTTAATGAAAGGTTTTTAACATTTCTTTTTTAAAAACCTATTAACTCGTAGCAGCAGAAAGCTAAAAATAACTATTGAACAGTTGCCGAAGATTTTGAGACTGTAACTTGTGAGAGCCTCAACAGTTCTAACTTCTATCTATCCAGATTTCAAAATTAAATTTTGGGTAAGATATCTAGCCTGATGCATCCCGATTTTGTAATGTCAAAAATTTAGTTTAACTTGATTTTGAAATTTTAATTCTTGCAAGTACAAAGCCAGTCTCCAATTGGGGTTTTCTTAAATTAGTTAGTTATTATCTGTGATTTTGTTAGTAAATATCTATGATTCTGTGATTTTGCATTCTTCCAAAGAACAATGGGGAAAGTGAAAACTCAAGGCCAAGGGAAAACTTTAATAGACTTGAGAAAACTAGTAGAAATCCCTAGTTTCACTGATGAGTTTCACGATATTTATGATTATGCTATCAACAATGAAAGGAGAGTTATAGAAATTAAACATACATTGTGCAGTAAGGCAACTGGGACAAAGAGGTGTGAAATTATAAAATTTAATCTAGCGATAGGTGCAAAAATGAATAAAGTTGCATCATGGGCTGTTGGTTTGGGTCGCATGTTGTCACCTGAAGTTTTCCCTTGCCTAGAAATTGTCTTGATTTGTGCAGAAAATTATGATGAAGAAAGAAAATCAATTGTGACTAAAAATAATCAAGAAATTTTTTTATCAATAACCCAGGAATAATTTCTCAGTTTGTTAGACCTAGGGTTTGACCGAAAAAACTATAATGACCATATTAACCTAGGATTGGCAGAGCAATATGAGGCAGTCGCACCAAAGGCAAAAGATTCATTTATAAAGGTTCTAATAGTTATAGAGGCAAAGGAATTATTGGGTGAGAACCATAAGACTCCTTATGATTTTAACATTTTTGTGCCATAGGTTCAAGATACTATATCCTCGCTAGCATTTTGCCTGGGACTAGAAAACAATAGGGAAGTGGGTGCCAAGATTCTTCAATTGATTTGGGATATCCATTGTGTCAATGAACCAATAAGATATAATTTTTTGGGGCACGTGGTTCAATCAATGCAAGAATAATTAGCATTGATTAAAAGAACCAATTCTAAGACATTTAGGTTCACAACCTACTTGTGCTATCTTCTGCTAGCAATGCATGCTGCAATATTAATGAGAAATGGAAATAAGCTTTAAATTTAGAGGGGGACAGGTACTCCAATATATAACTGGACATCTCAGATAAGGATGCATGATAACAAAAGGAATTACAGTAATTTTATAGACATCTTTTTGGCACCATTGTACGAAAAAATAACAAGCACTCCAATGCCCAAATTGTCTGCTTCATTTAGGGATTGCATCCAACTTGGAAGCACAATTCAATTAGTTGACTGGTACTTAATGGAAGAATACATTGTGCTAAGGTTTTACAGATCAAAAATACAACCCCACAAACTTCCAATGCATGTGATAAAGAGGGTGTTTGCAGTAGAATATGTACTACAATTAGAGAGCATAGATAGACTCTTCGCTAACCATTCAAAGAAGAGCATATTCCCTTCCTTACCTTTCTCAATTAGAAGGTAAACATTTGAGAGAAAGGCATTCAAAGTGGCAAATTTTTTTATAGAAATTTTTCAATTTTATTTAGAGTGGTATGGGAAGTATGATCCACTCAACATCATTCAAACAATTCTTGTTGCTAATAAGAACTTTGCAAACTTATTTCAACATGAAATTAAGGCATTGATAGAGAAGTTGATAAACAAGGATAGCTGGGATGATGCTAAAAAGGAGATGGAGAAAGTTTCCATTGAGGAAAAAATTTAAGTTTAACAATTGTCATCACAAATTATGACATCAATAAACCAGGGTATTGTACAGCCTAGGATGTCCTACAATTTCTACCAAAAAGTTGTTCATCCATAAAAAAAAATATACCAAAGAAAATAGCAGAAGATTGTAAGGATAGAAAATGGACTCAAATGAAAATGACTGATTTTTGGAGTATGAGAAAGAATCTTGGTGAGCCAAAGACCAGTGCAGATTTGGATGACATAGAGGAGGATATAGAGTTTAGCAAATTGTGGAATTTGGAGCATTTCACCATGGCATACGACAATAGTGATCAAGATGAAAATGTAGACAATGAGGATGATAATCTACCAATTACATTTACTCCATCAAGTCAGAGTGGAGTCACCGACTACCATAAAGAAATATGTAGAAAAGGGGCAATCATTATGGAAAAAATAGGTTATAAAGTTGGTGGTTTGGGTCCCACAGGAGAAGGCGTATGGATGCCAATTTTCACACTAGATGCACAAAAAAATGATCATGGTGCAAGCCTTGGGATTGGAGTTGGAGTGGACCCATTAGATTCATCAAGAACCACTATGTCCACAAAAACATCCATTTCCACGAGTGGGATTGGGGAATCTACTGCTACTGTGTCTGGTAGTGGCACTAGTGCCAGTGGGACTAGGAAAGTTATACAACAAGTTCCCTCTCTAAAGAAGCCAGTAGAATCTACAAAGAATCAAATAGAATAAGATAGTGTCAAGAAGCAAAAGGTTTCCTTATCATTGACACTCGATCCTAAAGCATTGTTTGCACCCTCTAAAAGTTTAAATCCTCAAACAATATTAGTTAGATCAAAAGGCATTGCAAGCTCTCGTTCACCTTTCAAACATTCAATTCCTTTTGCAACACCATATTTTTATTTCAAATATTTCTATAATAAATTTGTAGAAACAACAACCAAGAATAAGGAAATAAAGAAGACATTGGAGACTAGTGCCCTTACTGCAGTTGTAGAGGAACAACCTGCATCCAACAGGGTTTTTCCAACATATGACCCAAACAGAGACATGATGGAGTTCATGGTTGTTATTCCACCCAAAAAAGATTGAAACCCACCAGAGAGTCAGATAGATCCATCTAAATTTCAAGTTAGCACTCTCGAAATGGATTTTTCCAAAGTTAAAAAATGTTGACAAAATCAATGTGTCAAAGTCTACGAACCAATTGGTCTACAGTGCACTGCTAAAGGTGGAGACAGAGAAAAATAAGCTTGAGAAAAATATAGAAAAGTTATAGGCAGACATTGCCAATGAAAAAGAAAAGAGGAAAGCTTCAGATAACAATTTGAAAGAATTACAGAAAAAGATTAAAAAGTCAACCTCTACATCAGTAAATACAAAGGAATATGCGAAGGCAGTAGTGAAGGCAGAGCTGAAGGAATAGGTGTAGGTAGAGCTGAAGACACTGAGGGGAAAATTGGCAGAAATTAGTAAAAAATTAGAGGAAGAAAGAGTCACTTCACAAAAGTTATTTAAAACCGTGGAGAGTAATGTTGCCTCCAACTGGGAATTGCAAAAGCAATTGGACTCTCACATGGATAAAGCCAATCATTGGGAACACAAAGCACTAGAAGAGAAAAATAATTGTGAAAAAATGGGAGAAGAATTAAAGAAGGCAAATAATACAATTCAAACTTTAACAAATACTTGTAATAATTTAGTGAAGATTACAAAAGAACACATTTGGGGCCAAATATTGGGGATGTCTCATAGCTTGTGTGAGTGGTTTGAAATGCTTCAAAGTACATATGAGAGTATGTTATTGGAAACTCCATAACAACATTGAACAAAACATGGATTATGTCAAGAAAGAAAAGAATGCAAAAGATATTATGTAACTCTATAGTAAGAGTGATAGTTATCTATCAAACAAGGGAATTAGCACTCGCCTTGATGCCTCAGTAAAGGTATCAAGTATCATTAAAAAATGTGAGAAGATAAGGGAAGCACATGAATTGGATGACAAAGCTAAGAAGAAGATCACAAAGATGGAGAAAAGGAAAATTAATTTGGAAAGTCTTCATTTTGCTAAGGGATTTGACACAAATAAGTTCATTGGAAGAGAAACTTACAAAATAAGGCTGCAAGACAAAATAAATACCAATGTACGGTTTCTTCCTATAAACATATATCCTGATACATTCATGGATTTCATCAAACCAATGATAACTTTGAATGGAGTTTTAGAAGCAACAATGCTATCAAGTCACACTTCCAAATATGAATTGCTAATGAAATTGCAGGAGTGTGACTATACTATGAACCAAATTGTTTTGCCATCGGAGGATGTTTGGTCTGGCCTAAAAAAATTGCTGAGCAATGATTGCTCTGAATTTTGAACAATTGTAAATTGTAATGTATTGCAAAAGATACAAAATAAATTGTACTCTATCTAATTTTCATGTTTTCCAATTTAATGTTACTCTATTTTATCTAGTTATTCTTAGTTGATTTACTCTGTTATATGGTATTGGAACACAAAGTTTTATTCAGGAATTTCAAAATGAATGATCATTGATGATATAATACAAACTACAATAATGATACTTTTTTTTCTCAAATTTTAATGATGAAACATAATACTTTCTTGCTTTTCTAAAATGAACATTGAATGATAGGATATAGTAGTTAATAAGTTCAAAAAATACCTATTGATTGTTACTGCTAATTTAGTAGAAATTTCCTAAATTTTCCAATTCATCTCGGCGTCATCATCATCATCTAATTCTGGTATTTTAGTTCCTTCATTGTTCTCTTCATTTTTGTTTGTCTTCTTCACTCTGACCTCTGCTTCTATGAATCCCACTCCCACGCCAGCTGTAGTTGTCCCACTTGGAGTCAGATATTGGTTAATGGTGTTTCCCAATGCTCTTCTTTTGCATCTTTTCTTCCAGATTTCAATTTCTTTTTGATGAGGAAAAGTATTGACATCATACCTAGATGTGTAGCCCATGAAGTATGTTTCCAAATTCTTGTCTAGTTTATTTCTTAGTTTTGATTTTAGGAAGCCCAAAGTACTGAAAAATCTCTCATCCTCCACCGAACCCAATATCATGGTTTGACATAGATCAGCAAGCTTGAAGAACTCTAAAATTTCATCACACAACATTGTGCTCTATTTTAGTTTTGTCCAAAGCCTTGTTACCGAGCCCTCTTCATGTGGGTTATGCATTATTTGATATTGACGCTTCGTAGTCCTTGCAAAAGTGCCTAATTGCTATCTAAGAAGACCCTCATCTAAAATTCCATTGAATTCTACAAATTTTCAAAATTCCTTTATCAAATTCAACAACCTATTACAATAATCTTCCTTACAGTTTAAATACCAATATTGAGGAAACACAATTACCATGGCCTCAAGCAATTTTTCATATGGGAATTGGGATCTTATTTCAAAGGAAACCTCATAGGATATGTCCCTTCCATGAGATGCTATAGACTTGACAATCATGGTAAACTCTTCCCTTGTAACTCTTGTAGCTCGCTTCTTTGGGGAACTGTAGTAGATTGATATCTAAAATCCCCTTACACAAACACATAATTATCCATTTTCAATGATCTTTAAATAATTATCAGGATTGTCCAACTCTATTAGTTTCTGCCAGCGATCAAATTTTTCATTGGATAAATTTGGTTTATTTTGATAGATATTATCGAGGGTTATGCATGACATTTTACATAATTGAGCATATTCTGCAATATACATGGCTCTTTGCTAGGATTTTTCATAATCAACATTATTTATTCTAGCATGGGAAGAAGACATGCTAAATTCAAAAGTGTCTCTATATTGCTTAATCTCCAGAACATGTCGCCACATCTCTAATTTTTTGCATTGTCATGATTTTCTTACATAAGTCCAATCAAAGATTGATATTCAGAAAAAACTCGATGTGCTTGTCCATCCAAATAGATCCATTTGGTATCAACATCTTTAAGAAGCTTTATCCATTGGTAATTCCATCTGCAAAGTGTTGAAATTCCCTAAAATGTTTGTGACTTCAACAAAAATATGAGTACAACTCTCTTAATAAATATTCAACCTTATTTAGTAAAGGAAACTTCTTCACAACTCTAAAAGCAAGATTCATCATGTGGGCCATACAATGAATGCCAACAACATATGGTGAATTTGAAGCCTACATCTTTGTGCAAAGACCATTCCTATGACCTTGCATTACTAAAGCTCCATCCTCTCCAACACAGATCAAATTCTTCACTATTGTCAATTCATCCATAGTTCCATATTCAATTAAATGGCTCTTTACTAATTGAAATAAAGTTTTCGATGTCACATTGTCCCTCAATTTTGTAATAGTTAGTAGATGTGTTTGGTGGACATTATTCTGTATAGTATAAACATGCATGTATATCCATGATGTATTACCTATTGTTGTAACTTCATCTAAGGATAATGTAATAAAGGTTGACTCTTTTATTTTTCTCTATACATCCTCTATTTCAACCTGGGAAATACAAATTGCCCATTCCCATCCACAGTTTATTGACCAATGAGTGATAGGATAGTTAGGAACTTTCAGAAAGTGTAACCAACCACTCATTTCTGGATAGTCTATCATTGGATTCCCTCTTTTCAAAATATGGAAAACATTACTTAATTGAACAACTTTTCTGCATTCTTCTACTTAACTTGCTTTTGCAAAAATAGCATTAATAGAACCTTGAGCTTCACTAGGCTTCATCTTAACTTTATGAGAAAAATAATATTCCTCAACATTCCTTTTATGTTGACCTTTCTCCTTTGTTTTATATCTTACCACTTTTATTTCCTTTCCATCTACAGTTTTAGTTTTGTAAACTTTACCAACATGTTTCTCTATGGTGTCTAGTTTAAGCTGCAACCGCTTATCCTTTTTATACTTCCAACTACAAATCATACATCTACACTCTATTGGTAGCTCACCTACAATTGGATTGTCCACAGGTTTAATGAATGGATACTTTGTCGCTCAATCAAATTTAAATCTCTTGGACATCTCTCATTGACGAATAATTTTTTCTTTTGATTTTCCTCTCCCTTTAGTGTTACTATTAATTGAACCATCATCATCACCAAAGTTGATCGAATCATCCTGCTACTAGTTATTTACTTGAAATTCTTCTTCAAGGTCATCTTCATTAGAGATATCAGGTTCTGCAACTTCGTCACCAGATTTATTAGGTTCCCCAATTTGTTGAATAGACTCCTATGTAGGTTGAGAACCTTGAAGTTGTACAAGTTCCTTTGATGATGTACCTTATGTTAATATTATTTAGAATAACAAAGAGGGGAGGGGGGGTGAATCAGTTGTTCTCAGGTCCAAATGTATCAATTGAACTTTGAAACAATTCAACAATCTTAGATCTAATCACCAACACAACTCGGTCTCTAAAGAATATGTATACCAGAAACATATAACATGCAGTCCACTATCCAACAATAATTAACTTGCAAAATATAGAAACATTCAAAACAATCATTCACACAAGTATAACACCAGATTTATAGTGGAAACCCAACTTGGGAAAAACCACTTTGTAACATGTTACTGATATTTTCACTCTTCTGAAGTGAGCTCTATGAAAAGCCAACCTTGTTAAAGGTTTACAAACACACTGCTAGGTGTGACCCTATTAAAGGATTTAAACACTCTATCAAAAGTGACCTGGTTAAAGGATTTAAGTACATTCTATTAGAATGCCACCTTGATTAAAGGATTTAAACAATGACTATTAGGTCAACCTTGATTAAAGGATTTAGACTGATATAATGGTTAGAAAGTAGCAGTAATATCTGATCTGAAAAACATACAACTCACTTTGCAAATATCAGATCCAGTTCACATATATATGCTGATTTAATGACTGAGTGCCATTTCCATCTCCATCTCTGATCTGCTCAGAATTCTCTTCAAGCAATCATAACTCTCATAAACTCCTTCACCTTCAACCTTCTTCTTAGACTTATTAGTCAATAACATCAACAACACCAGCATACTATGTAACTTCACAATTAGGTTTTCCTTTATACCTCTCCAATAGGTAGATTTCTATTTTGCCTCTTAATCTCCTCCATAGATCTTAGGTTAGGTCAGATTCATCAAATCCTTCCATCATTTAAGTTCTTCATCTATCCTTCTAGAAAAATCTTCAATCTCCTCATTGAATCCATAATAAAACAATTTACCATGCATTAAATTCTCCATACAATCAATTATTAAAGTCAACACGATTTACATAGCCCAAGAATTCAACTGTGTCGGCTAGAAACTTGAATTCTTCCTCCAAATGTAAATCATTGATGCTCGGTCAATATTGTGTTCATCTCCTCGGTCATCACTGTGTCACTCAGTCATCTCGACAAACTATCTTCCTCAGCTATTAATGTTTTTCTTGGTAATTTCCTATCACTCGGCATAAGCTGATGTTAAAGGATTTAAACACTCTGCCAAAAGTGACATGGTTAAAGGATTTAAGTACATTCCATTAGAATGCCACCTTGATTAAAGGATTTAAACAATGATTGTTAGGTCAACCTTGAATTAAGGATCTAGACTGATACAATGGTTAGAAAGTAGCAATAATATCTGATCTGAAAAACATACAATTCACTTTGCAAATATCAGATCCAATTCACCCATATATGCTAATTTACTGACTGAGGCCATTTCCATCTCCATCTCTGATCTGCTCGAAATTCACTTCAAGCAATCACAACTCTGATCAAATCCTTCACCTTCAACCTTCTGCTTAGACTTATCATTCAATAACATCAACAACACAGGCATACTCTGTAACCTTAGAATTAGGTTTTCCTTTATACCTCTCTAATAGGTAGATCTATCTTTTTCCTTTTAATCTCCTCCATCAATCTTAGGTTAGGTCAGATTCATCGAATCCTTCCATCATTTAATTTCTTCATCCATCCTTCTAGAAACATCTTCAATCTCCTCATTTAATCCATAATAAAATGATTTACCATGCATTAAATTCTCCATACAATCAATTAATAAAGTCAACATGATTTACATAACCCAAGAATTCCACTATGTTGGCTGGAAATCTGAATTCTTCCTCCAAATGAAAATTACTGACACTCGGTCAATATTGTGTTCATCTCCTCGATCATCAATGTGTCACTCGGTCATCTCTACAAACTATCTTCCTCGGCTAACACTATTTTTCTCGGTAATTTCCTATCTCTCGACATAAGTTGATGTTCAATCAACACTAAATTTACTCAGCATATAATGGTGCTCGATCGACACTAACATCACTCAGCTTAAACTAGATTTCTTCACTTTTCTCGGTTAAGCCTACTTCTTTAGTCTTTTTTATTACTTAGATAAACAATACATTATCTTATGATAGTGCCAAATAATCAAGTACTCATTGAAGTATCAGATAACTCAACCTTTCCCTAGGTTCTATTGTTATCTCCCTTGCCCTAATCATTTTCACCAATAAATAGATATAGTACTTTGATAGATAGCAATTGTCTTACCAATTAAGGTTTGACATCAATGACAATACAAAAATTGCTTCAATTGCAATTTCCAACAATGTCCCACTTTGGCATTGATGGAAACACCACATGAAAAACACATGATCTACCAACCAATCCAAAATTTGTATCAAAAATATTTATAATATCCTTAGGTTCATTTTTATTCTCAATAACTTAGCCTTTCTTGACCATTCATAGAGTTACTCCCTCTGAATCTTTTATGTCTCTCTTCCTCTAATTCTTTGAATCTATGGTTTCATCTTTGAATCTCTCCCTCTTTGACAATAATGCCAAATAAATATTACATATTTCATATATGTAAATGTCATATTGTCAGTTCAGTATCAATATTTCTCCCTCTGTCATCTTTCTTATGACTAATTATCAGCTTTGCTTTGCTTTTCACAACTCTAGGCAGCTCCTAAAGTGTGACCTTTTCTGCATCAATTTGTCAGATACTCTATGCAACACTTTTGATGCAATGCTCCTAGCTTGACTAAGCAACATCAGTTAGGGGAAGCACCCCTAATTTACCTCTAAGATATTCATGAGCATCCTTAGGTAAAGATTTTGTGAATATGTCTGCTAATTGTTCCTTTGTGTTCACATATTCCATTCTCACCTCTTTTTCTTGTACCAATTCCCTCAAGTAATGATACTTGATAGCAATATGTTTGGTATTTGTGTGCATCACTAGATTATTTGATATGTTGATAGCACTTGTGTTGTGTTATCCAAAAATATAACAACTGGTTTAGTAATATTCACTTTCATACCTTTCAATAATTACTTGATCCATACCAGATTTGAACAATTCACTGCAGCTGCCACATACTCAGCTTCTGCTGTAGATTGGGAAATGCAGTTTTGTTTCTTTCTTGTCCAGGAGACTAAGCTTTGTCCAAGAAAGAAAGATCCACCACTTCTACTTTTCTTGTCATCAACATTTCCTGCCCAATTAGCATTAGTGTAGACTCTCAATTCATATTTCTCATTCCTCTTGTAGTATAATCCATACTCTTCTGTCCCTTTTAGATATCTCAGTATTTTCTTCACAGCCATCATATGATTTTTCTTAGGATTGGCAGATAATCTTGCCACAATCCCAACTACTAGGGCTATATCTAGTCTACTATGGACAACATATTGTATCTTACCAATCATGGATCTCTACAAGGTTTGATTCACTTTAGCAATATCATCAGTCTTAGATAGTTTCTATCCAGTAGCCATAGGAGTACTCACTGGCCTTGAATCATCCATTCCAAAAGTTTTCAATATCTCTTTGATACGTTTAGTTTGTGTAATAAAGATACCTTTCTCCATCTAATGGACTTGTAAACCAACAAAGAATTTGATCTCACCAAACATAGACATCTCAAACTCAGTTTGCATTTCACTTGAAAATTTCTGACATAGGGCCTCTTGTCCACCAAATATGATATCATCTACAAAAATTTCAGCTAACAAAATCCCTTTACCTTCTTCAATTTTCATGTACATATTGATGTTGTCATTTGTCCTTGCAAATCCAATTTTTATCAAGTAATTGTGCAGCCTCTCATACCATGCTCTAGGGGCTTGCTTCAATCCATACAACACCTTGTTCAATTTGCAAACTATATTTTTCTTGTTTGGATCAACAAATCCTTTAGGTTGTTCAATGTATACTTCTTCTTCTAATATGCCATTCAGAAATGCAGACTTGACATCCATTTGATATACCTTGAAATCTCTGTAAGCAGCATATGCAAGTAGAGTTCTTACTCCTAATCTTTCTACAAGGGAAAATGTTTCCCCATAGTCTATTCCTTCTTCTTGTGCATAACCCTTTCATACCAGTCTTGCCTTGTTTCTTGTGACTTGTCCATGTTCATTAAGATTGTTTCTGAATACCCATTTTGTTCCAATAACATTCTTGTTTTTTGGTCTCAGCACCAGAGTCCAGGTATCATTCTTCTCTATTTGATCTATTTCTTCATTCATAGCTTGAATCCAATCTTCATTCTCTAAAGCATCTTTTACTTTTTTAGGCTCAAACTCACATAATAAACATGTAGGGTCTTTCAACTTACTTCTGGTCAAGACTTCAGATTCCTTATCTGCAATGATTTGTTCAGGCTTATGATGTCTTTTCACATACTGTGCCAATTTAGGTTCAGATTTTTTTTCTCCTTGGTCTTTAGGTTCATCATGAAAATTATCAAATTCTGCTTCTAATTGCTAGGCAGCATCCTCCTGATGCTCGACAGCATCCTCCTGATGCTTGGCATTGTTTACCTATGACTCTACGTCTGGTGCAAGTGTGTTACTTGCTTCTCCTTCTTCCATATAGACAAAAGATCTATAGTCTTTAGGTTCTTGTCTACTTTCTTGTTCATTTTTCTCTGCATATTCATCAACTCTCACATTTGTACTTTCCACAATTTTGTTAGTGTTAGAATTCAAACACTTATAAGCTTTTCTCTTAGTAGAATAACCTAGGAATATGCCTTCATCACTTTTTGCATCAAACTTTCCATTTCTATTATCTTTCAATATATAGCATTTACTCCAAAAGATTCTAAAGTATTTCACATTAGGTGCATATCCATGCCATAATTCATAAGGTTTAACATTTGTACCTTTCTTGATTTGTGCTTAGTTTAAGGTATAAATAGTTGTACTTACAACTTCTCTCCAGTATTTTTGTGCAACATTCTTCTCAATCATTAGTGTCCTTGCACAATCCATAAATGACATGTTTCTCCTCTCAGCTATACCATTATGTGGAGGTGTTCTCGATGCAAACATATGTCTCTTGATTTCTCTATCATTGCAAAATAGATTGAACTCATTTGATATAAACTCTCGACCTTGGTTAGATCTCAGACATTTCAGGCTTCTACCTATTTCCTTTTCAACCTTTTCCAAATACCACTTAAACAACTAAAATGCATCAGATTTTTATTTCAAAAACATTACAGTCATCATTCTAGTGTAATCATCAACAAACAGAATAAAATACTTAGCACCATAATAACTTTGTACACCCATAGGTCCACAAAGGTTAGTATGAACCAAATCCAAAATATTCTCAAAAGTAAATGTCTTGCTCTTGAAACTAGACTTAGTCATTTTTCCCAACAGACATTATTTACACATCATATTATCAGGTTTCTTCAATTTCGGTAAACCTATAACTTTCTTCTTTTTACTAATACTCACCAGATTGTCAAAGTTAACATGACATAGCCTCTTATGTCATAACCATCATCATCAAATTATGCAAACAAACATGTCTCTTCAGATAGATCTAGATAGAACAAATTACCTCTAGTCTGTTCTCCATTTCCAATCAATTCACTAGTAGCATCAAATATTTTAGCCTTCCTATGATGAAATTCCACTTGGTAACCAGTGTTATTAAGTTGTGCAACACTCAAAAAATTATAGTTAAGACCTTCAACCCAATAAGCATTTTCACAAGTGATCTTATCAGTTAGCTTAATTGATCCTTTACCTCTCACAAGACATGGTGCATCATTACCAAACTTAACACTTCTACCTTCGTAATGATCCAGGGTTTCAAACTTACTTTTATCACCAATCATGTGATGTGAGAAACCACTATCAATAATCCATTTATCACCCTTACTCACATAAGAAATAAGTGCATTTTTCTCATCTTCATCGAAATCATCTTTCATAGAAACATAAACTACTTCAATATCAAAATTATCACTGTCACAATCTCATTCTTCTTTGGCAATATAGCAGGATTTCTTACCTTTATCCTTGTCATCTATGTACCTTTAGTGATCTTTGTGATCTCTCTTATCCTTGTACTTTCTTTATCTTTCCTCATCCTTGTCGTTCCTGTCAAGACATCTTGTAGCAATATGGCCAACTTTGTTACATGAAAAATAGATTATAGGAAGTTTTCATTTATATTTTCCTTTTCCTCTTTTCAATCTTCTAGCCATGAGTGCCTCAAGATCATCTTGTTCCTCATCAGAAGTGTCACTGTCACTTTCACTATCACTTTCACTTTTCACACAGTTTCCTTTTTCTCTCTTAGATTTATGCAAAACCATTTGTGACTTGAATGTAGATTCAATATTAGGAACAATGTAGTTATCATAGTTAGAAAGCTCAAAAGCAGTAAGCTTACCAACAAGACTATCCAGAGTTAGAACATTAGCAAGGTTACATCTTGATTCTTGAATTGTAAAAATTTTGATAGCATAGATAGGAAGAAAAGTTATCAATACTTTACTAATGACAGTCTCATCCTCAATGATTCCATTAGCTCCTCTAATAACATTCACTACCTCCTTAATTCTACCAGAATATTGAGCAATATTTTCACCTTCTTGCATTTTCATTCCATCAAACTTACCTCTCAGGCTTTCAGCTTTTGCCCTTAGAACATTAACATCACCACCATAGATGGTTGCAAGAGTATCCCACATTTTCTTTGCAGTAGTACAATCCTTGATATCTTCAAATTTAGGGTAGCTTAAGGCAGATGCAATCTGCAACATTGCATGATTGAGTTCCTGTTTTGCTTTCATCTCCTCGGTAGTCAAAGATGCAGCAAGTATGACATAGTCATGTTCAACATAATATTTTTCCGAATCACTAATACCAGCTAGATGCAGTTTCATCAAACTCTGCCATGCAAGGAAGTTCTCCTTGTTCAAGTTTGATACCTCCTTTTTATACATCTTGATCATTAGCTTCAAGTACCTTTAAAAAATTTCTCTGTAAGAACCAATAACTCTGATACCAATTGTTAATATTATTTATAACAACAGAGTGCGGGGGGGGGGGGGGGGTGAATTAGTTGTTCTCAGGTCTAGATATATCAATTAAACTTTTAAACACTTCAACAATATTAGATCTAATAACCAACACAACTCAGTCTCTAAAGAACTAGAAACATATAACATGTTGTCCACTATCCAACAATAATTAACTTGCAGAATATAGAAACATTCACAAAAATCATTCACACAAGTATAACACCAGATTTATAGTGGAAATCCAACTTAGGAAAAACCACTTTATAACATGTTACTAATATTTTCACTCTTTTGAAGTGAGCTCTGTGAAAAGCCAACCTTGTTAAAGGTTTACAAACACACTACTAGGTGTGACCTTGTTGAAGGATTTAAACACTCTATCAAAAGTGACCTGGTTAAATGATTTAAGTACATTCTATTAGAATGCCACCTTGATTAAAGGATTTAAACAATGACTGTTAGGTCAACCTTGATTAAAGGATTTAGACTAATACAATGGTTAGAAAGTAACAGTAATATCTTATCTAAAAAACATACAACTCACTTTGCAAATATCAGATCCAATTCGCACATATATGATGATTTACTGACTGAGTACCATTTCTATCTCCATTTCTAATCTGCTTGGAATTCACTTCAAGCAATGACAACTCTCATCAACTCCTTCACCTTCATCCTTCTTCTTAGACTTATCAGTCAATAACATCAACAACACCAACATACTCTGTAACCTCACAATTAGGTTTTCCTTTATACCTCTCCAATAGGTAGATCTATATTTTGCCTCTTAATATCCTCCATAGATCTTAGGTTAGGTCAGATTCATCAAATCCTTCCATCATTTAAGTTCTTCATCTATCCTTCTATAAAAATATTCAAATCTCCTCATTGAATCCATAATCAAATGATTTACCATGCATTAAATTCTCTATACAATCAATTAATAAAGTCAACATGATTTACATAATCCAAGAATTCAACTGTGTCAGCTAGAAACCTAAATTCTTCCTCCAAATGTAAATTACTGATGCTCGGTCAATACTGTGTTCATCTCCTCGGTCATCACTATGTCACTCGGTCATCTCTAGAAACTGTCTTCCTCGGCTATTACTATTTTTCTCAGTAATTTCTTGACGTTCAGCATAAGCTAATGTTTGGTCAACACTAAAGTTACTCGGTATATACTGGCACTCGGTCGACACTAACATCACTCGGCTTAAACTAGATTTCTTCACTTTTTCTTGGTTAAGCCTACTTCTCCAGTCTTTATTCTTACTTAGATAAACAATACATTATCTTATCATAGTGCCAAATAATCAAGAACTCATTGAAGTATCAAATAACTCAACCTTTCCCTAGGTTCGATTGTTATCTCCCTTTCCCTAATCCTTTTCACCAATCAATAGTTATAGTACTTTCATAGATAGAAATTGTCTTACCAATTAAGGTTTGACATCAATGACAATACAACAATTGCTTCAATTGTAGTTTCCAACACCTTCCTCACTTTGACCAACACCATTGTGTTTGCCCATGCCAAAGTATGAAAATATATTTCTGCATTTCGTTGGCCTCTCTTGGACTTCTCCATCTTCAATACTCCTCTTCCTGTTTAACTTTGACTATGACATCACCAAAAAATTAAGGCTGCAATAAAAATTTACTTGTATAAGATACTATGGACTCATTCCAGTTCGCTACTGGTCACAATTGTGAGCTCATAATCAATTGAATTTTTGTACTACTAAATATTTGGTGAACCCCGCGTAATTTCAAGTAATTGACTAGGTGAATAGGGTGGGAATTCAGGACACAATTATGTATAATTCATGGCGAATTGGGTCCTAATGCAAATAAAATTTTCACTAGGGACAATGGGCCTTGGGCGAATGGTGATCCTCGATAAATACACCATTCCTTAATCCCTAGAAAATAATAGTAAAATATACTATAGAAAAATAGGTGAATAACCTAATTACTATAGTGAAACTATGTACAAATAGTGGCGACCAAGCCAACCAATATACATGTCTTTTATAAAATTTGGGCGAACCGGTCAACCTCTATACTGTGCATTTTTTTGCCAATTTCTATAGGCCCGACGGGACATATTCACCAATTCAAAAATAATCACCACTAAAAATATCCTTGTTAATTGATGTAACTACTATGTTGTAACATTGTAAGAGATGTCATGTGCATCTTCGGATGGGTCCATTTGTATTTTGTAAATAGGATTTATCCTATTAAGGCTGACTTGGATATAATTGTTGTAATTTGTATATAAGGATTGAAATCCTTGGAAAATATGTGTGGAACTGCATATGTGAGATGCATAGGTAAATGAGAGCTTAAGGTTGCATTGGATATTGTTTGAAGAACAATAGTTGTGGAGTTAGGAAAAAGGTGGAGCTTGCTTGGCAGTACTCAAAGACTGGAAGCAGATTCAGAAAAGAATTATCTCATATTTGAAGTTGTAAGGTTTGGAGAACCTAAAGGTGGCTTTAGCTCTCAAATCTTTTGATCAGATTGATGTATTGTACACCCCTAACAGGGTAATTTCCTGTAACAGGGTTAGACTCCTAATAGGGTCAATTCCTTTATTGGGATCACATTGTAAAAGACTCCTAACAGGGCATGTCCTTTAACCAGGACCTGCCTATTGTAATACTCAGCTCCTAAAAGGGTCAGAACTCTTAACAAGGTTATTACACCTATAGTGCAAATGTTTTTGGGTACCATCCCAATCAATTTTTTTCCCTTATCTGGGTTTTCCTTGAGAACAAACATTGGTATTCATATGTATGTGTGTTGTTACAGCACTCACTTTTTAGTTCAGTATTTTTCTTTAAGGAATAACTTTTAAGTAAAACTTTGAGTACACTGTATTTGCATCAACTGATTCAACCCCCCCTCAATTGATTAGGACACTGTCATTCTAACAACTGGTATTAGAGCTTTTGGTCCTTAGTCAAGAAGCCTAACAACTTGAGGTAAAGATCGGGATGGCCTTATTTAGAAAAGAGAGTCCTAACTTTGATGCAAAAAATTTTGACACATGGAAGGAAAAGATGAAGAATCATCTGATTTGTATGGGATTGTAATATTGGCTTATTACTTGGAAATATGTTCCTATCATAAATGAAGAAGACCTTGAGACACTTTCCACTACTGAAGAAGAAAGAAAGAAAAAGTATACAATATTGTTGCAAAGGAAGCCTTGGTTAATGCACTATCTAATGGAGAGTTCAAAGAGGTTAGAGATCTTACAAAGGAAAGTGAGATATAGAAAAGACTAATTGCACTCTATGAAGGAGATGAATACACTAAGAGAGAAAAGTTGCAGAATTGGAGAACAAATATGGAGACATTAATTATGAAGGATGTATATTCAGAGAGTATATGAATGTGTGATTGGAATCAGAAACAATGGAGGTACTTATACAAAAGATGAAGTCATAGAAAATATCTTGACATATGTGACTCTTGCCTACAAACCCAAAGTTTTGGCTTTGGAAGAGACCATACCACAATACACATATTTTACCAAATAGATCTTAGTAGCCAAGCTAACTACATTTGAGACCACAAAGCTAAAGGATATACTACCTAAGGTAGAGACAACATTTAAAGTAATTGTTCATATAATTGGACCTACTAAAGCTAGATCTAAAAAAGTAAGCAAACACAATGAAGATCTTGGAGAATATGTTGAAGAATGGGAAGAGATTCAAAAGCTAGACAATCAAGTGGATGAGAAGATCATGGTCCTGATCGCCAGGAGAGAAATGAAAGGAAAAGGTAAGTTTGAAGGAAAATTACCTTTGAAATGTTTTAATTGCAATAAGGTTGGTCATTTTGCATCTAGATGTCCAACTAGAGTACCTAAGCATAGGCCTAAATATGGTAAATAGAAGAATGATAAGGAATGTTGCTATGCTAGTGATGGATCTAAAGATTTAGATAATGAGTTCAATGATGTATTGGGTTTTGTTGCTATCAAAGAAGAGGATCCTATCTATGAAGAAAAATCCTTAGTTTCTCATGTTGATAGGAAAAATAATTGGATAATTGATAGTGGATGTTCACATCATATGACTGGTGACAAAGATAGATTCATTCAGCTAAAGAATTTTGATGGTGGTGTTGTAAAATGTGGTGACAATACCCTTAGAATGATTGTTGGTAAAGGATCAATTACTTTGGATGGAAAAACTAATACCGATGATGTACTATTTGTGGATGGCTCAAAACATAACTTGTTAAGTGTTGGATAGCTTGTGGATAAGGGCTATCATCTAGAATTCAAGGATGGTCATTTATATAATAGATGAACTAATGGAGAATTGATCGCATCTGGCTCTAAGACCAGAGGTAATATATTCTAGTTAAACTCCACCGAGGTTAGTTGTTTTTTTGCAAAGACTAATGACAGTTGGTTATGCCATAGAAGGTTTTTTCATATCAACTTTGACAACATGGTAAAAGCATCTAATAATAATGCTATCAGAGATCTACCTAAGATTGTGAAACTAGCCAACACTAAATGTAGAGAGCGTGTCTTGGGAAAGCAGACAAGAAGCATATTTAAAAGCAAAGGATACTCAGCAAATGGAAAGCTAGAACTGATTCATACAGATATATGTGGACCTACTTAGATTAGGTCATACTTTAGAGACAACTACTTTATTATAATCACTGATGACTACTCTAGAATGATGTGGGTAGGATTTTTTAGAGAAAAATTAGAAGCATTTGAAACTTTAAAAATCTATAAGGAAAAATTTGAGAATGAGATAGGTTTAAAGATAAAATGTTTAATATCAGACAAAGGTGGAGAATTCACTTCACATGAATTCAATACCTTTTGTGAAGAACATGGTATTGTGAGGCAAACTTCAACACCTAGGATACCAAAAAAAAGGTGTTGCTAAAAGAAGAAATAGAATAATTCTTGATGCTATAAGAATAATGTTGATAGATGGAAAGGTCCCACACATGCATTGGAGAGAAGTAGTCAATAAAACTATATATACAATTAATAGAGTACAAATTAGAGAAGGTACATGCAAGCCACCATTTGAGCTATGGTATGGTAAGACACCTACTATTAGTTATTTCAGAATTTTTGGAAGTAAATGCTACATTAAGAGAGATGAATGTATAGGAAAATTTGATGCTAGAAGTGATGAAGGATTATTCCTTGGATACTCTAATAAAAGTAAAGCCTATAGATGTTACAATCTAAGAACTAGGAAGATGATTGAAAGTTATAATGTGAGAATAGATGAAAAGTTTAAAGTTAGAGAAAATATTGTGGCCCTAACCCTTATGAGATTTCTTTTAAAACATGAGTACAAATCAGAACAATATGCAGACAATAGAAAGTGAGAATGAAGCATCACAAGATGTTTTGGAAATTGAAAATGGCATAAGTGTGGAATTAAGGGAACAAACTACACCCAAATATGTTCTAAGAAATCATCCTAAGGATCAGATCATTGGTGACAACAACAAAGGAACTAGAACAAGATTGCAAAACAAAGAAGAAAGGTCACAATATACAAATGTCATCTACTTGATTTCTCAAGTAGAACCACAATCCACAGAGGAGGCATGCAGAGATGAATCATGGATCATTTCCATGAAGGAAGAACTAGAGAAGATTCAAAAAAATAACACTTGGGAATTGGTTCTAAGGCCTTAAGACAAACATGTGATTGGCACAAAGTGGGTATATAGGAATAAGATGAATGAAGAAGGCAATGTTATTAGAAACGAAGCAAGATTGGTATGTAAAGGATATTCATAGAAACAAGGAATTGATTTTGAAGAAACCTTTGCACCCATTGCTAGAATAGAGGTAGTTAGATTATTCTTAGCTTATGTTGCCCATAAAAATTTCAAAGTATATTAGATGGATGTGAAATCAGATTTTCTTAATGGAGACTTGGAAGAGGAAGTATACATTGAGCAACCTGATGGATTTACTTTATCAGGGAATGAAGATCTAGTTTTTAGATTGAAGAAGGCTATGTATGGATTGAAACAAGCACCAAGGGATTGGTATGCAAGATTGGAAAAGTATCTGATTCAGTTGGGATTCAAGAAGGGAAATGCTGACAACAATTTGTACCTAAGAATTATTGAAGAAGGTATCTTGATTGTTGAAGTTTTTGTTGATGATATTATATTTGGAGGAAATGATGATATGAGAAACAAGTTTACAGAAGAGATGAAAAGTGAGTTTGGAATGTCTATGATTGTAGAGATGAAACTATTCCTTGGATTGCAGATCAGTCAAAGTAAAGAAGGGATATTCATATCTAAGACCAAATATCTCAAAGAACTATTAAAAATGTTTGACATGGATGATAGTAAACCTATCAGAACTCCTATGGTAACTAGAAAAAAGTTGTCTTTGGAATATGAAGCAAAGAATGTACCTCAGACAAGGTATAGATGAATGATTGGAGGTCTTCAGCATCTAACACATACTAGACCTAATATAGCCAATGTTGTTGG